>JACCIB010000507.1:0-134416 GCA_018906965.1 Philotrypesis tridentata
CGAGAACTGCCGCCAACTACGGTACGTAGGAGCTTGCTACCAGTGTAACCAGGTGGGCCACCGCGCCGCGAACTGCCCCAAACTGGTCACCGTCGCAACGCATGCCCAGTGAGACCACCGGGGCCGAGATGTCAAGTCTGCGGACTACAGGGGGCGAACTTCCAGACGTGCCAATCCCCGATTTGTGCCCAGGTTAGAGCAGGGTGGGAAACGCGAGGGCGGAGCGGTAGCGGGACAGCTGCTCTCACAGCAAACAACATGGTCCCACAAAACATGCAGGGTTAGGTAAGGTAGAGGTGAAGACTGAGCGTATTCCGGATACGTCAGTCTTGGGAGGGAGGGAGAGCGGCGAGACGCCACTAACAGACGAGTTGACGATACGCGGGGGCGACATCAAATTCGCGACAGCCATCCCGATCTGGCCGAACCAGCTTCGGAAGAACAGCCGCCGAAGGTCGTGCCTCCAAGGATCGGGAGCACGAACTGAAACTCGCCGTGGACAAACTGAACCAAGGTATCAGCTCCCTAGTCCACGAGGCCGAGAAGGAAGATATGAAGAAGAGTACCAGCCGACAGGGGGCAAAAGCCGGCCATAAGGGAGAGAAACTTGGTCCGAAAAAGCCACAAACGGGAGGCAGAAGAGAAGAGCAACCCACAGCCATGGAAGCTGAGCCATAAGGGAGAGGACTTTGGTCTCAAGCTGCCACAGCTGTCGGAAACTGAATCGGAAATCGAGGACGAACCACAGCCGACTAGAAGAACGCCAGACTATAAAGGGAATTACACTAGCTCGGAAGAACGCTGGTCGGAGCAAACGACGAGCCACCCGACACCTGTGCACAACCAGGCGACGGCGACGACGTTGACGAGGGAAGAATGCAAAGCTGAACGAGCCGCGGAAGCCAAGTTAATCGGGACGCCGGTTATACCTCTGGTTAGTAACGACACGGCCGAGCTGGAAGAGATAACCATTGACAGCCTTCTGCAGAGGCCGCCTTTGGGGAAGTACGAGGACGCTAAGGAGCTCTCTAGCGCGGAAAAATTTTCCGAAATGAGCCTAGGAGCCCTGAGAAAACGAGCGGACGAAGAAGCGAAGACGCCCACAGCCGACGAAAACCAACCGGCCAAAAGCTTCAAGGGGACGAAGAAGGAGAAAGTGTCAATACTAGACATTTGCGACGACGACTTCGACATGGAGCAAATAGAGCTTATCGAAGCTGCGACCTGGCTGGAGGAGGAAGAAGCCCGAGACGAAGCTAAAGGTTTCAGACAGTTGGACACCGTGGACATGGCAGTCGACTTGTTAACCCGAGAGGAAGAAAAGAGACAAGCAAACCCCACGGTCCTACCAGCCGCCACGGTTAAGGCCGAGACGAGGAGCAAAGGAGAGATCGCCTTAATCACCGCCGACAACCGCAACTATCTGTGCGTGAGCCTGGGAGGAGTACAATATCGTGCTCTCTTCGATCCAGGAGCCATGGTTTCCCTGGTGGGTCCGGCCATAGCCAAGCGAATGCACAAACGATTGCAGCAGACGACAGCCACCATCTTCACAGTCACGGGCGCACCCTCGCCTATTCTCGGTTCTCTCGAACTCTAGTTCGAGCTGGGAGGAATCGTGGGAATAATACCCGCCCCTGCTGTTCAGAATATCAGCCACCCGATGTTACTGGGTAAAGACTTCGGTGACATTTTCAAGATCGACACTGACCATCGTGGGTGGTGGAGGGCGAACTCCGGACCGTGGAGAGAGTTTGAGGCAAGGAAGGGTCAATCGAAGGCGATCATCTACGCCGAATGTGCCGGGATATCAGAACTCCAGACGACTGAGCGTGACGAGATTCACGGACTGGTGGAACGTACACTGCCGCCATACTCACCGGATGTACTTGGCTATACGACGAAAACGGAGCATCACATCCAGCTGCTGGACACGACGCCCATTCGGCAGAAGTGGGTCAGGAAATCGCCAAAGAAACTAGCCGCCATCCAGGAAGCTGTGCAGGAGCTACTCAAGCTAGTGGTTGTTCAGCCATCTGCCAGCGCGTTCTGTAGCCTACCATTACTTGTACCGAAGCCAGACGGAACTGAGAGGTTCTGCGTCAACTTCATCGCAGTCAACGCCGTCACGAAGAAAGATAGTTATCCCCTGCCGCCAATGGACATGATCCTAGACCGACTGAGGAGCGCGAGGTTCCTGAGTAAGATCGATCTTCGTCAAGCGTACTTCCAAGTAAAAATGGAGGACCACAGCAAACAGTACACAGCCTTTACTGTCCCAGGGATGGGACTGTTCCAGTTCACGCGCATGGCGTTCGGGCTTTGCAACGCCCCCGCCACGCTGCAGAGGCTCATGGACGCCTTATTCGGCCCTGCTGTAGCCCCATTTGTCTTCGGATACTTGGACGATGTCGTCATTGCCACAGAGACCTTTGAAGAACACAAGAAATGGGTCGAGCGCGTGTTAAAGATACTCGTGGCCGCTGGATTGACAATCAATCCTAGGAAGTGTAGTTTCTGCGTGGAAGAGATCAAGTATCTCGGATTCATTCTTGACCGCCAAGGCCTCCGGCCAGATCCCGAGAAGATACAGCCTATCCTGCAGTACCCCGCACCCACGACGACAACCCAACTCCTCCGACTGCTGGGATTATTCGGATGGTACGTGAAGTTTGTAAAAGACGCCTCGGAGTTAAAAGCTCCCCTCACCGTTCTCTTACACAAGGATCAGCCATGGACATGGACCGACCCGCAGGAGAGAGCGTTTGAGAGCATCAAGAACGCACTCAGCTCAGCCCCAGTCCTCGCCAGACCAGACTTCACGAAGCCATTCTGCATACAGCGCGATGCCAGCAATATAGCAATTGGAGCCGTATTGACTCAAGAGTTCGAGCACGGTGAGCACCCGATAATCTTTATCAGCCGCATGCTTACGAAAGCCGAACGTAACTACACTACCACCGAAAGAGAGTGTCTCAGCCTGATCTGGGCGATCAAGAAGTTACGGCCGTACGTTGAAGGGTACAGATTCACGGTGATCACCGATCACATCGCGTTGAAGTGGCTGCGGTCTTTAAAAGAGCCGACAGGAAGACTGGCCCGATGGGCCACGGAAATCCAGCAGTGGGACTTCGAAATCCAACATCGAAGGGGCAAGAATCACCACGTGCCAGACGCTCTCTCGAGGATGTTCGAAGCCGAAATAGCCGCCCTAGGAGAAGTCGTAGATGGATGGTATCTACGCCGCCGAGCCCGAGTCTTGGAGAGCCCAGACGACTTCCCTGAATGGAAGGTGGTAGACAACAAGCTATACCGCTATCAGGAGGATCCAATGCTTGAGCCAATTGCCGGAGTCGATGATAACTGGAAGCTTGTAGTCCCGGACGAGGATAAAGAGAAAGTCCTGAAGAAAGCCCACGATGATATTTCAGCCGGTCACATGGGAATTGCCAAGACATACGAGAGGATCGCCCGTGAGTACTTCTGGCCCGGCGTGTACCAAGACGTCTATCGACACGTGACATCCTGCTTGACGTGTCAGAAATACAAGACGTCGCAACAAGCGCCTCAGGGACTTATGGGCAAGTATATAGTAGAACAGCCATGGACAGTCGTAGCCGCCGACATAATGGAGTTTCCGCGAAGTAAAAGCAGAGCGAAATACCTCCTCATCTTCGAAGATCTCTTCACGAGATGGATAGAGATAAAACCACTCGCGAAAGCCGACGGGAAGTCAGTGATGGAGGCGTTCGAGGAACTCGTTCTGTTTCGCTGGGAAACACCAGAGTACCTCCTCACCGACAACGGGACTGAATTCGTGAACAAATACTTGACGAAGTCCTTGGTTTACTATGGTGTCGTACACCTCACGACGTCGCCTTATCATCCTCAAGCCAACCCGGTGGAAGGAATAAACCGCACGTTGAAGACTATGATCGCCATGTACGTAGACAGCCATCAAGACTGGGATAAGCACCTCCACGAGTTACGCCATGCTCTCAATACCGCCACGCAGACGTCGCTCAAGACCTCCCCAGCCTTCTTGAATTATGGTCGCCATCCTACGCAAGTGGGAACGTTACGTAGGGACGTAGGGGAAGAATACAAAAGGAAAGTGTACCCCGGCCACTTAGGCCTCTGGTCACATCGGATGCAACGACTACACGCGCTGAGGGAATTAGTGGCCAAATATATTGACGAGGCCCGCGAGAGACAGGCAAAAGCATATAATCGGGGGAGACGACACGCGGAGTTTAATGTGGGAGACTTAGTCCTTCGTCGCACGCACCCGCTTTCCAACGCCGCCGTACATTTTTCCGCCAAACTCGCGCCAAAATATGAGGGACCTTACAAGATAATTAGGAAAATCTCACCCCTCGTATATGAGCTCGAAGTAGGGGAGGGAAACGCGCGAAAGAATAATAACGTGCATGTGAGCGAACTCCGCAAATTCACCCCCTCGAGAAAACCGCCGCCTACACCAGCCGACATCCCGAGTCCGTAGTTAGTGGTGCCGTGAAGTACCGATATATGTGTGGGAAAACTCCGAAGTTGTGTAAGTACCTGGTGATGGAATCCCTTGTGTTGTCCCTGTTCCCTTTGCCAAGTTTGAGTACTAATTCCAGACACACCCTAGGGGATGAGTGACAACGTGTCTCACGACGAGATGGAGCGAGAGGTGCTGCGAGGCATGCTTCGTGGAGAAGACGAGAGCGAGGAGAGAGAGCTGCGCCGCCAACTCCTGGCCCACCTCGACGAGCGACGAGCCAGATCGGCCGAAACGTCGCCCGCCAACGCTCCCGACGAGGCAACCCTCGCACCGAGTAACCCGGTCGAACCCAGGGAGGTCAGCCCAACGCCTCCAACTCCATCAGCCCCGACCTCGCCCCCTGACAAGGTGGCGGAAGCCGCCCCAGCAGCAGAGGAGAACGAGGCCGCAGCGGGCGAGCCCTGGTTCTTGAGCCCTGGTTCTTGAGGTCGCTGCGGTAGAGATCGGCACTGACTCCGACCACCCCATGGAGGTAAACGACCTCGAGGTCTGTGTGACGCCGGAGGAGGAGGACGAGCTCTTGCGGGAAAGTCCGGCGCCGGCACCAACCCTCGTGCGAGGACCTGTCCTCATGATGCGCGAGGGCCCTCTACAGGTGGTGTTCGACCCGACTCCCGTACCTCCCGCAAGGTGGAGCGAGCTCCGCCGCCCCTCATGCCAGTTACATCCGACACCTGAGGCCTCGGAGCTCTTCGCTAAGTGCCAGCCGTCCGTCGATCCCCGGGATAACCACCCCCGCGCTCCCAAGTCGTCCGTCGCACCGGTGGACTCTCCTACAACGGCCGGAGAGCCTATTCCCGGTACGGAGAGCCCCCAACAACGAGCCTCGACGATTGGGGATCGCTTGGGACCGGCGGTGCCCGCGTGTCCGCCGCCTGATAGTGTCAGCCGAGCCGTTGAGCGTAGCTCCGGACGAGAAGAGGGTACCAGCCAGGAGCCGAGGTATCGGCGGCCGTTCGTCCCCCGGATCAGTCTCTGGGCTGACGACGAGGATTGGGACGACGAGTTCGCGAATCAGCCGGCCGTCGCGCGAAGACTCAATCGCGACAACGAGCCGGAGGACTGGGACGCTGAGCTCAGCGCCCGCGACCGCGACACGTACCGCCCGCCGATACCGCGGCTCTGTCAGCCGCCAATCCCGCCTCGGGCGACAGCCCGATCTCAGGAACGACGCGTGAAAGGTCCGCGACAGATTACCAGGGACGACTATTTTCCCCTGAGGTCGCCTTCGCGACGCCCGCGGTCAATTACGCCGCCAGGACCTCCCACGCGCCGTGAACTGCCCGAGGAAAGAGAGAAGTCGAGAGAGAGGAGAGGACGGAAGAGATGCCGGCCGATCCCGCCGAAGGTTACGGGCGTGAGGTTTGGAGGAGTCCAGCCCGTCCCCTTTGACCACACCATCGATCCGCCACCCTACGGCTGCTTCAATTGCTGGCAGCAGGGCCACCCGAAGATGGACTGCCAGGCGGCGCCGACACCCCTTTCATTCTGCAACAATTGCGGACGCCGAGGCGTAACTGTTGGGACGTGCCCGCGGTGCCGAGACCGATACCGGCAGCTAGGAGGCAACCGAGACGACGACCGGGGGCGCCAGCGCTCCCCGCGCGCCCTCGCCGCACCGGACAGGATTACGCCACGACCGAGCTCGCCACCACCGACGACGTCTCGACCACAGCCAGCCCCGAGGACGTCCGCGCACGGACCGTCGCCTCCGAAACGCACGAGGCAACCCGAACGCAGAAGCCCAGGAAGGTCCGGAGAGAGTTCCCAGGGCGCTCGACACTCCACCGAGGTCCTGAGCATCCTGGAGCAGGTGCGTGACCTGCCCCGAGACCTCCGGGAGAACATCCTGCGGGAGGCCTTCCCCGGACGCCGAGCCTCCAGACGCCACGACTCGTCCTCGGAGGACGAGCATCACTAGGGAGAGAAGAGAGAAGTAGAGAGGTAAGAGACGAACGAAGCATTTCTTCCCCAGATGTAGCGAGCCGCAAGCGTGGGCCCAGGGGACCAGCGGAACACGAAACCCTCTCCAAAATCTTTTCAGCTTCCACAGCAGGACAGCCGACAGAGGGACCCGCGCCGCCTGGTTTAGCCCCATTACTAACCCCTAACCCCACGTCAGTGAAGGGTACTCGTTGGAGAGACGCTCCCGAATCCCGCGCACCACTCCCACAGCAAAGACTGTCAATACGAGGCGTATTGAAGGCTTGGGAGGGGGTGTGACGGGGAGCGTCTCCTCCCGACGGGCACCTGCCGCTGCAGGACAAACGCACATAATAATGTACGCCCGTTACAGGAGGAGACGCTACCGCCGCCGCCTTACCTCGCGAGAGAGAGAGAAAGAGAGAAAGAGAGAGCACCACGGAATCGCCGACACAAGCCGCGCGCCCAGCTGAGCGCCGCACCAGCACAGGCGTGACGTCACGCCGAGCAGCCGAGAGCTCGCGCCAACACGCCGCTTCCCCACGCCGCCGCGAGAGACGCGGCGAGGCAGACACCGCGCCGCAGAGCCACTACGGCCGCCATGACACCTCGGCGAGCCACGAGGCGACGGCAAGAGAGAACGAGCGCGCGTGAGTGCGCGTGAAGATGTGTGTGCGCAGCACAGCTGCCGTGCGTGCGAGTGAGAGAGGAATATCAGCCACAAGTAGTGGAGGCTACCGAGCCTTCACTACCATACAGCCGCCGCGTATTGGGGTCGAAGTGGAGGAGACAGGCCTCTTCCACATCGGCCGCAATACCCACGTGAGATTGAAAGGAACGAGTGTGTGTTTGCGCGTTGATCAGGAGTACCGCCATGCATTATTGTAACGCGTTTAAGAGCCGATTAAGGCCGGATAAAAATTAAGGAAATTGTATATATAATCGTGCGTGCGACGGCGAATTCAGCAGTACGCGGGATGTTAATTAATTGTGTATGAGCGAGATCGAGTACGTTAAAAATGCGCCAACAAATTGTAATTGCCGCCGCCGGAAGTCACGTGATCCCCGTGCCCGTATGTGTGCGTGAGAGGGCCAGAGGCCGCGCGATCGCCCATCGACGGGCAGTACGCCTTGGGAAGCGATAGCAACAGCAGCAGCAGCAGCAGGATAAACAACCTTACCCCAGCATTACCACAGCCGCGTCGCGCGAGTTTTTCGAGACGTTCACAGGGAACGAGACGACACCCGTACGGGAGGACGAGCAGTGCCGCCGACTCAGGAGAAAAACCGTAAGGGCAAGTGTTGTGCTTCCGCCGCCGCCGTGAAACCGTGCCGAGTACGGAAAATCCGCCGCGTTACTGCCGCCGCCGCGAACAACAAGTGTAGCCGCCGAGGCGCCGCCGAGACTAGAAAATAAAGCATTGTTTCTGTTATAAACGCCTGTGTCCTAATTACTTGGAGAGCCGTTGCTCACGCCCGTATCCCGCCCCGAGACGCAGAGTGTGCTGCACGAGCCAGCCGAGCGAGCGAGATCCGCAGTCAAGGCGCCCGTGCGCCCAGCGCACACATAAATCCAGACCGCGGAGAAGTCTCCTAGCCTTACGAGGTGGACCCGGAGGAACCCCAGGATCGTCCTCTCGGCCACCACGTCACAATATATATATGGGTGATTCTCTGTGAGATCGACCGGCCGAAAAATAGACCTCATTATAACTCTGGGAATTTGTTCTAGAGGTTGCCACGAGTTACTCGAAATTTTTTCAGATTTTTTGAATTGATTGTCTTAGAGTTACAGGGGGTCACAGTTGATAAAATCAATTTTTTTTGCATTTTGTGCTGATTTTCAAAAATTCATAGCTCCTCAGGGAAGCATTTATCACTATAGGGACATTTAACAATTTTTTCTTAAAATTTTCTCAATTTTACAAAAAAAAATACTTTTGAAATCATATATATATATATATATATATATATATATATATATGTATATGTATTACAAGTCATATGTGTAATTTAAACCTTGAAATTTAAAATTTTCAAGGTACGACCCATCGGATCCCAACCAAAATTTTTGTAAAGATTGCTTATTTTAGTAGAAAAATTTCTACGTATATCCCAACCCATCAGACTTGCTCTATTTCTTGCTAAATAAAGTTATTAGTCATATTTTGCTACATTTGGCAAATAATGATCTACTTCCGCCTTTATAATTATAAATTCATCTGAATGAATTATAGTATGTATGTGTGTATATATATATATATATATATATGTATATATATATATATAATACATAATGGGGTGATATTTCTTAATGTAATAGATAATAATTCTATATGTATAGCGACTAAAATCTGGATTAATAGTTAATTTATAAAATAGTACTTACAGTCATAGACGTGTGAGGTGGTTTTAACTTGTTTTCCCGGACCAACTTATTTGAATCACCTGTAACAAACAAAGAATATGTATACTTTTATTATTTTTAATTCAATTAACTTTAAATTAAAGAACACAATTCTTTGTGTTAAAATAAATTATTCTTTGTTTGTTACAGGGGATTCAAATAAGTTGGTCCGGGAAAACAAGTTAAAACCACCTCACACATCTATGACTGTAAGTACTATTTTATAAATTAACTATTAATCCAGATTTTAGTCGCTATACATATAGAATTATTATCTATTACATTAAAAAATATCACCTCATTATGTATTATATATATATATATATAATACTAGGGGGGTACCCCCCTGCTCGCTCCGCTCGCCAACCCCCGATTTAAAAAAATTTTTATTTTTGACGAAGTCAAAAAAGAGAAAAATACATTATAGTTTATGGTTATCATAATTTAAGTCATCACAGTTTACATATTGTTTGTACAGTATTTGTTGCATTCACAAACAACACTTAATTTACATACATAGTTTATTTTACATATCTATGTCTATATAATTCACGCGTAAACAACATTTACAATTTTAATTCTATACTTATAAATTTTTAATTACATTTGCTAAAGATAGTAAATACCGTATGAAATTGTTATCGTTATTGAGAATAACATCTGGGACTCTTTTTCCAATTTTTAGTCTAAATCTTAAAAGTTGTATTATTTTTACAAGTATATCACTACTAATTTGGTCAATTGATCTAAAATGTTTCAAAAGTGGATTGTTATTTTGGTGATATGAATTAATTTGATCATTTAATTTTGATATTTGTTGCCATTGTATCGTTTCTAACATTGAAGAGTGCATGTGTTCGAAATATTTCTCTTCAAATGTAATGTCGTCCAAATATTCAAATGTATTTTGATCCAAATTATTTTCATTTTCCATATCGAATTGAAATGTTAAATTGAAATGTGGCTCCATGTTCTATAAAACATAATGAAAATGTGAGTGATCTTATATAATTGCAAAGAAACTGTCCAACGTTAAAGTGAGTGTATATATTCTTGTACACATGTAGTCAACAACAAACAGATGGAAATTGTATATGAACTTACATAAAAATTTCATTCCAAACTATATTTTCTATTTCTGAGTTGTTTTCTCTTTCAAGTTGAATAAAGATATTATTTGGATCTTTGCATCTTGACAAACATACGTACAATTGACCGTGAGAAAATAATGGTTTTTTTAAGTATATCCCAACTTTATCGAAACTTTGACCTTGAGATTTATTAATAGTCATAGCAAATGCTAAAACTAAAGGAAATTGTTTTCTATACAAAATAAAGGGCAATGAAGATACGGTTCCTGTATTTAATGTAATTTTTGGTATAAATACTTTATTTCCGGTCTTTTCTCCGGTAATAATTTCTGCTTCAATATTATACTTATATAATTTAGTAACTTTTAATCGCGTGCCATTACATAAACCGCTTGTTATACTTAAATTTCGTATTAACATAACAATAGCTCCGACAGTTAAGTTAAGTTCATGTGGTGGCAATCCTTCACGAATATTATTTAACATTTCAATTGGAAAGTCAATATAAATATCATCATCGGATTTATCAACACCTTTGTATGTTGCCGTATCTATACTATAATACGTCATTATATTTCCCTTTATTTGTTTTAAAACTTTATTATTTAAATAATATGTGTATTCATTGTGAGTCGTTAGTATTACTTTATTCAATGAGAAATTAATTTTTTCATCATAAATTTTTGAACATACATCATTTGTTTTCCATATTTCGGGTACTCAAAATGATTTTACTTTTCCTTCTCCAATTTTTAGTAATAATTTTGAAAATGATTTGTTCAGTGAACGCATGTTTTTAGTTAACTTTAAAATACGGAAATTTGACCAAAGGTAGGATGATTTGATAGTTTCTTCTATAATCATACTTCTACTACTATTTTTTAAAACTGGAAGAATTTGACGGAAATCGCCTCCTAAAACTATTAATTTATTACCAAAAAGAATGTCAGTGTTACAAATATCTCGTAAAGTTTTATCAACTATTTCTAAAGCTTTTTTAGGGATCATAGAAGCTTCGTCCCAAATGATTAAATCAGCTTCCTTCAATTTTGTTTTATCAGATTTTAATTGTAAAAATGCAATTTCAATAGAGTTTAAGTCTAAAGGTAAACGAAATGTCCTGTGACTGGTCATTCCTTTTGGAAGTAATACTGACGCTATACCGGTCCATGCCATAGACAAAATGTGTTTGTTTTGAGAAATAAAATAGTAAATTAATGTTTTATATAAAAATGTTTTTCCAGAACCTCCAGGACCATCTATAAAATACATTTTATGAGGTTCTTCACATATAATTTTAAAAATACTTCTTTGGTCAGTATTTAGTTGAGTGAACATTGTTTCAAACATTAATTTACTATAGTTAATTTCTTCATTATTATTGCTGCTTTGTTTATCTATTTTGTATGGCATAGGTAAATTAAATGATTCACATGATTTGTCTTCTGACTGAAATATTTGATTAATATGTAAAAGTGCAGAATTTTCTTTGTCTTTAGCAAAGTCTTCCATGAAACTATTCTTAAACTTATGCCATATTCGATCACCTTGAACATTTTCTGACAGTAAAAACCATGCAAAAAATTGTCTTAACTGAAATGGAAGCATGACAGTACAAGCTTCTTGAAAAATAATATCAATTTGCGAGTCACTTTCAATTAAACCCATAGCAATAGCAGTGTCTTTAAATGTATCATAAATTATTCCATTATAAGTTTTCAAATCTTCGAATGATTTTGCACCCTTTACTTTATTTAATATTAATTTTAAATGAAATCTTTCGTGATCTTTCGGTGAAACCACATTTAATCTTCCAATTGTAGTGTTTAAAATTGTAAATGTTGGTAAGCGTAGCGAGCAGGGGGGTACAGTTAAATTATGATTTGACCAAATTAGTACTTGTAAAAATAATACAACTTTTAAGAATAAAAAATTATAATATAGAGAATAAATAATTGAAAATAAAGTGCCAAAACTCAAAACGTTTTATTTCTTTTAGGTATCACATTTAATTTTGTGGGGGGCTGTGGGGGGGTTGTGGGGGGGGGGCACTGTGGAGGGGCTGTGGGGGGGCTGTGGGGGGGCTGTGGGGGGACAATCAATAATTCAAAATAACATGAAAATGATCGAATTTTTGGTTATTTTGTGGGGGGGCTCGATGTGGGGGGGCGTGGGGGGGGTGTGGGGGGTTGTGGGGGGGTCTTTGACCTAAATAGACATATAATATAGGAGGATATATATCTAATATACATACTATAATTCATTCAGATGAATTTATAATTATAAAGGTGGAATGTGCGTGTACAGGTGGTGCGCATGTCTGCGTATTCGATGGAGAGCATATGAGTGCGAGAGAGACAGCACGATGCGGACAAAACGTAGCGTTGGAAAGTGGAGGCTACCGAGCCCCCACAGGCGCATACAAGACCGGTATTGTCGGTCGAAGTGGAGACGACGAGCTTCTCCACACCGACGGAAATACGCGTGCGAGAATAATGCGCCGAAGCCGAGAGAGGAGTGATTGGGTGAGAAATGAATAAATGCAGTATGCCGCGAGATTAAAGAAATAGAAATAAATATAAATAATAAGAGTTAGAGAATAGGAGACAATTATTGTTAAAGAGCGAGAAAAGAAATTGCAAAAAGCACGAAAATCTAAACAAGGCGAAAAGGCAGAATATAAATTGTAATTACCGCGGCGAGTCACGTGATGGCCGAAGCCGACAGTGAGTGTGTGTGCGAGCGCGAGGAAGAGCGACGAGCCGCGAGTGGCCAGTCGCACGTTAGCAAGCATCTCAGCAGCAACGAGCATTTCCAGAGTTTTTTTGAAGCAAGTTTCCAACAAGTTCACCAAGTCCCGGAGTTCACCTGTTCATCGACCGTGTCCGTAATTGTTTGTTAGAGACCAATGTTATAGGGAACGAGACTACGGCCGAACGAGAGGAGGCGAGAGAAGGAGGAAGAAGAAAAGTATGTGCGAGGTATCGCCGTACGTGGGTAAGGAAGAATCAAGAACACAATTTCTCTGGTTTGTTTACTTAATTCATTCTTTGTGCTTAAACGCTGTTGTGTGTCGAGCTGGTACTCCGAAAGGTCTGGCTGCCGGTACTCGCGACAATATTCGCTACCGCGGCTTTCTCCCCACTCAACGTCGCTTCGATCCTCGAATCGCGTAGACGCCGTTGTGTGTACACGCACACATATATCACAGTAAGGAAAAGTGATTGCTTCAGTCCGCGAATGCCGCGTGCGTGCCGTAGCCTTCGCCATGTCCGCGTGTTAATGCGATGTACTGAAGGAAAAGTATGATAAGAATTGAATAAACCGAGATTATTGTCACACCGAGACATTCAATAGTGTATAACCTTTCGCTAAAATTCCGGCTCAAACGGCCCTAACGAAGAGAGTGTCAGCCGAAGCCTGTAGTTTTTACGCAAGGCACCCGCGACGCGATCAAGGCGCCCAGTAGAAAATAGAAAAAGAGACGTGACGCTGGGCCTTGTAGAATATAGGGGAGAGAACCGGAGGAGACCGACGCAGTACACACACTCAGAGAGCGACGAAACGAGAACAGTCATTACCATGGATCCCCGTTCGCGCCGTCACTACCGTGGTCGCACACTACTCCTCCGCGTGCCCTCTCCTGCCGTGTCACAAATGTGAAGAATATTCATCGTTCATGCAAGAAAGTTTCTACGATTGTTGAAGTGCTCATAAATAATTATTAACTTTTTGCATCGTCTCCTAGGAGGTTCCAAGACTCTCAGGCTGCATATTTTAGGACTAGGTTTAAATTTTAAAATAATAACTACCAGACTATAATAGTTTGGATGAATTTTTTACAATAAATAAAAATATTGATTAATCATTTATAAGAAATGCCAAAAGGGCTCATTTCTACAGATATGAATCCATTTTAAAATAATTTATTTATTTTATCACAGCTAAGTTTTATATTATACTATAATTTTTTACAATAATTTTTTTATTTCATAATAAGCGCACAATTTTTTTTTGGTATACACTATATAATAGGCGAACAGATATATTTAGATAGCAGATTATCAATGATTTGAATTATAAAAAAATATGATCTAATGCAAAAAATTACCAGTATTAATCATACATTCATATTAATAGATTTGACTTACATCGAGAAGCCAACTCTCTATACTATACACAAGATAATAAGGGAATACATATATTACGATAGCAGTAGATGATGAAAGATTTTAATTGAAAATATAGGACCTAAAGCAAAATATTACCAATAATAATAAGCCTGTATTATATTAATAGATTAGCCTTACGTGAGCCAACTCTCCATACTATAGATTTTAGCCGTATTTAGGCACTTTCGTTGCCCTTAATCAGAAGACTATTTATCTCAACATTTTTATTATTTCACACTCAAAGCCTTAGAAATCACTAAGTAATTTTAAGTCTTTTTATGTTATTACGTTTGATACATTAATATTTCTTAACAATTTTATATTTTTTTCCATTATTTCATTTCATTTTATTTAATCAGCGCATCAAATTCCTTATTCAAAAATATTACTTACAGTGATAAATAAGGCTGCTTCAGTAAAGTCTGCTGTTTATAAATTTTTTTACGGCAAGTTTACGACCACCTGTAACAGAGAAAGAATAATTTATTTTAAAACAAAGAATCATGTTCTATTATCATAAAGTTAATTTATTTGAAGATAATTGAAATATACTTATCTGACAGAGAGAGATCCATTGATAGTATTTTGATCCTAATGCAATCTTTTCTGTAAATGCATTTTTTCACTTGAAACTTTTTGCAGGTTCTAGATTAAACGTTATTGCACACGCTTAGTATGAGTTTTCGGGGGTTTTAACGTAATTTAAATAATGTAATTTGTGAAAAACTTGGAGATCCACGCGGAGGTTATAAACTAGCAGAAACCAACAGTAGATTAGTACTTCAGGTTAGACATACTCATAGTACGAAAGCCTATTGAAAATAATAACGTCATTTCGTAACGTCATTTCATAACGTCAATTCATAACGTTAAATAACGTTATGGGTGATGCTACAATTTCGGACCTTTTATGACGTTATTTTGTGACGTCATTTAACGTAATTTAACGTTATTTATATCAGAGGTGATTCGTATTTATTTAAATATTAGTAATTGCAATCGTTAGAATATTGTTATTGTAATATTTGCGCTTGTCGCTGTACGTAGTAATTAGGAAATTGAAGGAAAAAACAAGATAAAAAAAAGGTCGCCCGAAAGAGGATCGAACTTGATACCTTTTGATTCATAGTCACAGACTGTACCACTGAGCCACGAACACTTGCTATTCCTGATACTTAAATTTTTGCTCTTATATCTCATCTGCCGAAATTTTAGAACTTTATATTACTTTTAAAGGATTTTTTCGATGATTGACGCATATGTGTGAATACGTAAATTATTTTTGATAATATACTTCAAAGTGATTGACTTTTTCTAATCAGAGAAATAACATCATTTTCGTAGTCACTTACATAGTCACTTTCATTTCAGGGTGCATGATTGTTTATTCCTATTTTACTCTTAGTCGGGGCCCCATGGGATATTAACAGAAAGTTCGAGCCACTAGCAGTTTTATTATTGGAAGTGGAAAGAGTTAACATTGTTATTATTGTAAAATAAAGTTCCAAAATGTTTTTTTCGGTTTATCCTCTGCAAATTTTTTATTATTAACTTTACGTGAAAAAGTTGAGGATATATCCTATAAGTTGGGGAGGGGGGATAGGGGTTGGGAAGAGGGGTAAAACGATGGGTAATAGAGTAAAACGACTACAATATTGAAACAATTGAATTTTTCAACGGATCTGGACTCGTCTCACCATTGGGCATTCAACGAGCCATCGCAATATTTGTTTAGACAACGTTTACGCAAATACAGCAACTTTGGGCGTATTGTTTAAAGCTGCATAATATTTGCACGATTTGAAAAAGAGGCCATAACTCGAACAATTCTGATCCGATCAAGCTCGGACCACGTGCATATGAAAGAGGAAGAAAATGCAAGTTAGGAGAAAGTAGTTTGAATGTTAACCTCTATGATTAAGGGGCTTAAATTCAACTTTGACTGTTATTAAAGGTGATTTTTGGCTTAATTGAGTTAAAAAAGTGGCTCTAAATCGTCAAGTATTGATCGGATCGACCCCGGACCGCATCCTTATAAAAGAGGAAGATAAAATACGTCAATAGCTGTGGTTCAGATGCACACTCCTTTTATTATGGACTCGACATTGAAGTTTGAATATTATTAAAGTCGATTTTTGGCTTGAAAAGTGGTCATAACTCGTCGAATATTGTTTTCATCCTCGTTTTCATGGATACTCGATAACACTATAACTCTATAACCCTCTAGACCTTCTGCCCAACTCCATAATCCGCAATTGCTATAACCCTCTACCCCCCTCCACAACCCTATAACCCGCAAGTGCAACAACCCGTTACTCCCTCCCCCCCCCCCAACTCCATAACCCGCAAGTGCAATAACAACCTACACCCATTCCCTAACCCTATAACCCGCAAATGCTATAACCCCCTACCCCACCCACCTCAACTCGATAACCCCCTGCCCCCTCCCTAACTTATAGGAAATTCAATTCTAAACAATTTTTATCCTCAACTTTTTCACGTAAAGTTAATAATAAAAAAGTTGCAGAGGATAAACCGAAAAAAACATTTTTGAACTTTATTTTGCAATAATAACAATGTTCCGGGGTAGGTACTTTATAGAGACTTTATGGTAGCTATCAGTACACTAACTCTTTCCACTTCCAATAATAACACTGCTAGTGGCTCGAACTTTCTGTTAATATCCCATGGGGCCCCGACTAAGAGTAAACTAGGAATAAACAATCATGCGCCCTGAAATGAAACTATGTGACTACGTAAGTAACTACGAAAGTGACAAGTGAAAAATGACTGGGATAGCAACAAACGAAGTGTGCAATCCTTTGCAGTCATGTACAATCATTTATGCCAGTTTTACAATAACAATTTTAACTTTGACAATAATACATTATGAATATCACTCTTGCTTTGCACCGACGCTATTGAATAGGATCATAGATGATATGTATAATCTACTTATATGATCGGACAAAAAAATAACGTTATTTATTATTCTAACAAACTGTACTCTGATAAATATGTAGTATACGAAAATGACGTTATTTTACAGATTACAAAAAGTCAATCATTTGAAGTATATTATCAAAAATAATTTACGTATTGCCAAGTATGCCTAAATCATCGAAAACAAAATTCTTTTTAAAAAAATAATGATATTTATTATTCTAACAAATTGGACTCTGACAAATAAATATTATACAAAAATGACGTCATTTTACAGATTATAAAAAAGCCATCATTTGAAATGTATTACTCAAAATAATGTACATATTTACGTGTATGTGTCAATCATAGAAAAAATCCTTTAAAATTAATAAAAAGTTCCAAAATTTCGGCAAATTACATATAAGACCAAAATTTAAGTATCACGAATAACAAGTGTTCATGGCTCAGTGGTATAGTCTGGGACTATGAATCAGAAGGTGTCAAGTTCGATCCTCTTTCGGGGGCCTTTTTTTTATCTTTTTTAATTTTTTTTCTTTAATTTCCTAATTACTACTTACAGCGACAAGCGCAAATATTACAATAACAATATTCTAAAGATTGCAGTTACTAATATTTAAATAAATACGAATCCTTTCCTATTATGTAAACAACGTTAATTTAGGTTAAATGACGTCACAAAATAACGTCATAAAAGGTCCGAAATTGTAGCATCACCCATAACGTCATTTAACGTTATTAAATGACGATTATGAAATGACGTTATTATTTTCAATAGGGTTGGCACCAAGTTATGGGGATATAGAGAGTCCTATAACGAAGCTATGGAGTATTAGTCTACTGTTGGTTTCTGCTAGTTTATAACCTTCGCGTGGATCTCCAAGTTTATCATAAACTATATTATTTAAATCGCGTTAAAAACTCCTAAAACTCATACTACGCATTAGATATTTCTTTTTTGAATAGTAATGATCCAAAAATAACTATTTGCTGTACAGACAGTGTCCAAAAAATAATTATTATTGCAACAATACATAATGCATATGCATATGTACATTAAGTTTTTAAATTTATAACTTATTTAGTTAATGTTAATGATTCTTTGTAATTTAGGTATTATTTACCATTTGAAAGTAGTGAAATCTTCCCGCACCACCCCCCCCCTCCCCAATAAATCTTTCAAAGGTAAAAGGCTGGCTAAAAAATTTCGTTCTACATGTTAGAATTTGTTCCAGTTTTTTTTAAATGTATGCAAATCAACAGAATTTAAATCTTATATATAATTGTATATAATCGTCCTAGCCACAGATTTTTAATGAAATAAGGATAGCAACACATTTACTGAATTACTAAGTAGAGTATTGTACATCCGCTCATTGCTTCCATAAATAAAAGAAAAAGTTTTCATGATGCGAAACAATCTTATTAAATTACATAATAATTTTAAACAAACATGATATTACCACATATTATGGACATATTTGTCATGTATTAACGACATGCAATTCTATTACATGTACCATAGGGTTAAACTGAAACTTTGAATAATAACATATAATTGGCGCTACGTTCTGCGCATGTTTGTGACCCATCACGTAACGCCCAATTTACCGGAAGAATGGTGGCCCAATCTCCCACGGTAAATACGGCGTCATCGTGATCGGTCACCAAACGTCAGCTAGAATGCGCAGAAAGTGGCAGCAGTCGCAATTATTCAAAGTTTTAATTGTACCCGACTGTACCTTTTCACAGGCTATCCACCTTTTCACATGCTGCAATTTGGTCAAGTACATATATATTTATAATCCTTCCCCTTTTAAACGCTTATTTATTTATTTCAAATCGATTGCTTTTTACAAAAGAACTTGATAATTTATTTATTGATATCAAAACTTTCTTTTGTTAAAATTAAAATTGAAATTTATGTAAAATCGAAGGTATAGGAGAACACTAAAGAAATGGTAGTCTGACCAACAGACCCTAAACGTGAAGAGTTTTACGCGTTAATATTTTCATAGATAGATAGATTTGAATGTTTACCATATAAGGGTTCGAAATCGAGAGTTCGAAAATTAATTTTGATCAAAACAATGAAATAACCGTATAGATTGAGTAAATTCTTAGAATTCTTGTGATATTAAGGTTACCAAAGTTATAAAAATAGTCTCTAATTCTTACATAGGAAGAAACGACCTTATACTTGCCAGCCTTATACCTTTAAAAGGTTTATTTGGGGGGTGGGGGCGGCGATGCGGGAAGATTTCGCTACTTTTAAATGGTATACAATACCTAAATTACAAAGAATCATTAACAACAACTAAATAAGTTATAAATTTAAAAAATTAATGTACATATGCTTATGTATTATTGCAATAATAATTATTTTTTCGATACCGTCTGTACAGCAAATAGTTATGTTTGGATCATTATTATTTAAAAAAGAAATATCTAACGCGTAGTATGAGTTTTAGGGTTTTTTAATACGACTTAAATAATATAGTTTATGATTAACTTGGAGATCCACGCGAAGTTTATAATCTAGCAAAAACCAACAGTAGACTAATACTTCATAGCTTCGTTATAGGGATCTCTATATCCCCATAACTTGGTACCCACCCACTTTCGTACTATAACTATGTGTAACCTGAAGTACTAATCTACTCTTCGAGCATATACACCTAGAGAAAGCATGTTAGATGGTGGCAGTGTCGCCGGGCGAGTCGAGCGAAAGAGAGAGAAAGAGATAGTTCGGAGGCCCTCTCCATTTCCCGCACAAACATATGATTGGTTATGTGCCTCCCTTCCTCTCTAAGCTGAGTAACCGTCGACTATATCTATATACATCGCTGTATATAAATATATATTTAGTTATGTAACCGTCGGCTGTATCTATATACATCGCTGTATATAGATATATTTATATGAAACCTATGAAACTAGACCCATTTATTCATCGACTAAAAAATCAGTATCTTCTAAAAACTGAATAACTAAAACATAAATTTACTTTTAGTGATAAATAAGAGTATTTCTTAAAGTGTATAATGCACTTGGACTTTCCTACACTCGTGCCTGCTATAGAAAACTTGCAAACTACAGTTTTCTTATATTTCTTGAGAGATTTAAGAGCTTTTTGCAAAAAGCTATACAAATAGATGTAAGTATTACAAATAGAGTCGGTATACTGTGAAGTGTTTCGAATTACAATCAGTTGAATATATAAATTTGGACGCAATGAATCCAAATGCGTATGTATATCTTATAGCATGCTCGGAAGTTTTAAACCGCCCGCGCTACTCGGACATAAGAGGAGCATAGCCCCCTCTTCCTCGCCAAATAACGGGGGAAGCGGACTCCGAAGTATTTTTCTCTCTCTCTCTCTTTCCGAGGCTTACGGTGGCGACACTTCTTAATACGGTATGCTACCTCCATGTGTATATGCACGAAGAATCTACTGTTGGTTTCTGCTAGTTAATAATCTCCCCGTGGAACTCCAAGTTTATCATAAATTATATTGTTTAAATTGCGTCATAAACCCCTAAAACTCATACTACACGTGTGCAATAACGTTTACTCTAGAACCTACAAAAAGTTTCATGTAAAAAAATGCATTTACAGAAAAGATGGCATTAAGATCAAAATACTATCAATGGATTTCACTCTGTTAGATACGTATATTTTAATTGTCTTCAAATAAATTAACTTTATGATTATAGAACATGATTCTTTGTTTTAAAATAAATTATTCTTGCTCTGTTACAGGTGATCCGATGAACTTGTCGTAAAAAAGAAATTTATAAACAGCAGACTTAACTGAATCAGCCTTATTTATCACTGTAAGTAATATACAGAAAAATAAAAATAAAATCCAAAACTTGTGTATATTATTTCTTCGAACTTAAACGATGAAAATACAACACTTTCACTAGCTTGTCACGTCACAAGAAAATTCTTTTCTTGTATAATCTGATAGTTGTATGCCTTTGTAAGTTCTCGTTACATTATACAAAACAAAACATGCTTTTCCCCTGGAAAAAGTCTCGTTACATCTGAAAACTTAGTATACTTGCTCTCTCAAAATTACAAAAACTTCTAAACCACATGTCATCTTAACTTATATAATAATTATAAATCTTGAAAAAACATTTTTCACATCACTAGCTTCTCACAGGAATTCCTTCCCTTTATAATATGACAGTTGTGTAACCTCCCAATAGAAATTCTGTAAAAACTTTCAACGATATTTGAACAATGAAAATACAACACTTTCACTAGCTTGTCACGTTAAAAGAAAATTCTTTTCTTGTACAACCTGATAGTTTATGCCTTCACAAGTTCTCGTTACCTTATACAAAACAAAACATACTTTTCCCTTGGGAAAAGTCTCGTTACATCTGGAAACTTAGTATACTTGCTCTCTCAAAATTGGAAAAACTACTAAACCACTTGTCTTTTGAACTTATATAATAAATATGAATCTTGAAAAAACATTTTTCACATCACTAGCGTCTCACAGGAATTCCTTCCCTTTATAATAGGACAGTTGCGTAACGTCGCAATAGAAGTTCTGTAAAAACTTTCTTCGATACTTAAGCGATGAAAATACAATACGCACACTTTAAACCACTTGACTTCTAAATTTAATAATCATAAATCATAAATCTTGAATATTAAAATTGCAAAATTTACGTAAACTTATTTCACTTCACTATAAGCTTGTCACAGGAAAATTCGTTCGATTTTTTTATCCACCCTGAACGTTCTGAAATGGATACATATATTAATTTTGTCATTTGAGTTCTTCCGGCATTGCTTATACATGATTTATTAATCAAAGTCTATTCAAGCTTTCTTCAATCAAGTTTGATAATACATTACCATTAATAGTAAGCAATGCACTGTTCATACATAAGTGATAAATATTAATAGTGAGGTCGATAGAAAGTATTATCTTGACTGAAAATAATTCACTAATTTCACTTCATCACAGGAACCTTATTTTTGCTGGTCTAAACTTGATAGATATTCCATCTATTCTTGTCAATCGAGTTCTTCCAGCATTTCTGATAAATAATTTATGAATACGTAACCATAATGAATGTTACGTCAGAAACACTTTGTAAACATAAAATTTGATTACGCTGGATAAAAGTTGTTACAGTTCATATATTGATTGATCCTTTATTAAATGGATATATTTATTATTCTTGAGAATTGAGTTCTTCCAGCATGTCTTATATATATTTCTTGAAATATAATTGATATAAGTAATCATCCACTAGTTACGATAGCTACATTTTGAATATTTCGGTCTTCGCCTGTTTTAAAATCTGTTATATCTAGAAGGCTGAAATTTGGTATAAAAGCTTGTTTTAACATGCTAAAACAATACATGCAATTGAGTTTATCTAAGAACTTATAGTTTTGATTTTTATAGTTATGCACCTGACAATTTAGACCCTAAAGCCATGAAATCGATGGAGTAAGTATATCTATATCAAAATTATCTACATATGAAAAGTAAGTACATCTATATTAAAACAAATTTGTAGCGCTTTCACAGTAGCAAATGTCTTAGACAATTTAAAATTAAATATAGCTACCGAAAAATACACGAGGATGCATTATAGCGTTATTCGTTAGCAAACCATATTCGACCATGTACTATAGACTATAGTACTACCGCAGAACAGGAGAAGCTGGCACTAGAGTCTTGAAATGCAATACCTAAATTTGTGGGCGCTTCGATAAAGTATCGCAAATCGAATGTAATCATTTCTCGTAGGCCCGTATGTACGCTTTTACTTGGGGAAGAAGATGCTGTTCTCATGCGTAATGATCGCTATAGCTCTAGTGTTGATTCACAGTATAGTGACACAGTTACATGCATTTACACGCAGAAAAGTACGTACACAAATGTGAATAGCTAACTGTCGGACTTGCAATACTGACCGTGGCGACTCGAAACTGCCGATTTTGATGTCACGAGTCGCCAGTATTCCTGGTGCGACAGATGGGTATTCACACTTGAATGTTTACTTTTCCGCCTTTCCGCGTAGAAGCGCACGTATACGCACTTACGTCGCCAGGAGCAGGGGCTTAATTTCAGATTTGAATCTACGCGCGCTTAACTGAAGGTACCCCCACATCATGTGCATTAGCCTCGCATACACCAGAGACGACAGCGCCGCCTACGGCTAGCTGTAGATATCCGCACATACGTTCGCGCACGCATGGCTACGTGCGGTTACCCAGGGGTACCCTCGGCTATCCGAGGGGGCAGACTGCCCACGCGTGGGCTGGCCGAGCAAGTGGCCCGCATGGAGGCCGGCGAGTCGTTGCGGTGTGAGCACTGCAATGAAAGTCTCGAAGGGTAAGCTAACCTAAACGTACTGCGCTAAAGGATGAATAGAATGCATTGCAATTGCGAACAGTGCAGCAACTACTTGAACAAAGATTTTGAAAAACTTAAGTTTTTGAAATTATGTTTAAGTTTTTCTTATAATTTTACATTTTTTGAAGTCTGCCCCCTCGAATAGCCGAGGGTACCCCTGGGTAACCGCACGTATCCATGCGTGCGCGAATGTATGTGCGGATATCTACAGCTAGCCGTAGGCGGCGCTGTCGTCGCTGGTGTATGCGAGGCTAATGCACACGATGTGGGGGTACCTTCAGTTAAGCGCGCGTAGATTCAAATCTGAAATTAAGCCCCTGCTCCTGGCGACGTAAGTGCGTATACGTGCACTTCTACGCGGAAAGGCGGAAAAGTAAACATTCAAGTGTGAATACCCATCTGTCGCACCTGGAATACTGGCGACTTGTGACATCAAAATCGGCAGTTTCGAGTCGCCACGGTCAGTATTGCAAGTCCGACAGTTAGCTATTCACATTTGTATACGTACTTTTCTGCGTGTAAACGCATGTAACTGTGTCACTATACTGTGAATCAACACTAGAGCTATAGCGATCATTACGCATGAGAACAGCATCTTCTTCCCCAAGTAAAGGCGTACATACGGGCCTACGAGAAATGATTGCTTTCGATTTGGGATACTTTATCGAAGCGCCCACAAATTTAGGTATTGCATTTCAAGACTCTAGCTTCTCCTGTTCTGCGGTAGTACTATAGTTTAGTCTATAGTACATGGTCGAACGTGGTTTGCTAACGAATAACGCTATAATGCATCCTCGTGTATTGTTCGGTAGCTATACCACAATTTTAAATTGTCTAAGACATTTGCTACTGTGAAAGCGTTATTTGATACAAAATTTCAGCTCTCTAACTATGATGGATATTAAATGAGTGCGAGGAATATAAGTGAAATAAGTAGCTATCCACCAGTTATGATAGCATTTTCAATATTATCGTCTGCGCCTCATTTAAAATCTATTACAGATAGAAGGCTGAAATTTGGTTCACAAATTGGTTTTAACATTTTAAAAAAATACGTGCAATTAACTGTATCTAAAAACGATAATTTTGATTTTCATATTGATAATTATAATTATACATTTCAGTATAGACAGTTAAACTAAAACTACCAATGCAATCTCTTTTTCATTTTTTAAGCAGGCATTTGTCTAACGAATAAACATTTTAAAGTTATGAGGCATTGAAAATTAATTAATCCCTATGATTAATTCAAACAAACACGTTACCTTAATAATGATCAAATCTTGTGGCGCAGGTAGCATAATCTTTGAATTAAAATAAGAACAGGCTTACTCTGAACCATTTATTATTCTAAACTTAATAATAAATTTTCCTTTATTAAAAATACTTTTCACTTCACCAGCTTGTCACAGGAATTCCTTTCGTATATAACCTGACAGTTGCGTAACCTCCCAATAGAAATAGGAAAACATCGACTGCAAATTCTGTAAAAACTTTCTTCGATACTTAAACGATGAAAATAAAACACTTTCACTAGCTTGTCACATGGAAAAATCGAAACTTTCTTGCATGAAAAATCATTAAAACTTTACACTTCACTAGCTTCTCACATTACAAGAAAATTCTTTGCTTGTATCCTGATAGTTGTATGCCTTCCAATCTAATAAAACCTGAAAAATAAAAGAGAACATTTTAACAAAGATTCAGTTCACAAATCTTTTATTTGTACTGTATATTTATATAAATCAAAATAAAACTAAATACTTATCTAATTATAAACTATTGGTTTATGATTGCTTTTCGATTGTGTACAAAAGAATTTAACACTGTTTAAAATATATATTTAGGTTAAATTTATATTATATTTAACACTGATTTATAATTATTAACAAACGCGCCGCTTGATAAAATTTCTTGCTTATCTATTATCTATACTTTAGCACTGTGTTATTGTAATCGTCGTCGGCACCACATATCTGTATAAAAGTAAATATCTATAGCGCTGACGTCACACACGATGACGTATGGCGGAAAACATTTTCTCAGGGAGAAGAATTTATTTGACGAGAATTTATGAGCCAGAACTTTCACTTCAGAATAACATTTAATAGAAGCCATGCCGACTAATGTAATGTACAAGACATACCGACTAATGTAAAATATGTGACCGCACTCGGTACGAAATTTAATCCTACGAGTAATCTTAATGAAATTCTAGTTATTGAATGTATCAAACACTTAGAGAACAGAATAGCAATTAACAACATTCCTGATAATACTGCAAATAGAGTCCGAAACACATTAATTAATACAATCACACAACACCGTAATAAAACGAGACACGTTACAATAGAAGAAAAGATTTTTGAGAATAGATTAACGGAAACAAAGAATTTCATTAAGACCCATGTTCACCTTTGCTGATAAAGGCAATGTAACGGTTGCGATGTATAAATACGATTATATCAACAAGATGGAAAATCTTTTAGATCAAAAAAAGCTGACACTAGCACATACAGTATAATTAAGAAATATCCATTATCAAAATTGCAATCGAATGTTAAGAAACTAACAAATATGTAGAATGAAAAGGGTTTTTTTGGTACAAAATATAAGAAACAGTTTTTTTATCAAAATTTATTTAAAATCTGACAAAATAGTTTTAATAAACCTCGTTCATACATAAAAATAGTTATGATTTCATAGAAAAAATAAGAAATGTAAAAATTCCGAATGACCACTGTATTGTTAGCTTAGATGTAAAATCGTTATATACAAATATTGATAAAGCATTAGTCATGCAGAGCATCGAAAAAAGATACATACAAATAGCGAGAAAGTTTGAAATTCCACTTGACGAGATTTTGGACGCTTGTAGTCTGCTTATGAATAATACTTACTTCCAATTTAATGGTAAATTTTACAAACAACTTTTTGGTACACCCATGGGCTCTTTGATTTCAGGATTATTCGCTGACATTGTTATGGATGATCATGAAAAGGAATGCATTTCAAAATTAACTTATCAACCTGTGTTCTTTTTCCGTTATGTCGACGATATCATTGCTTGCATTCCGAAAGGAAAGGTAGATGAAACGTTGAAAATATTTAATTCATATAATAGTAGACTCCAATTTACGCATGAAATGGAGGTAAAAAAATCCATAAGTTTTTTGGACGTATTATTGATTAATGAAGCAGGTGGAATAAATCTGATTGGTACAAAAAACTAACTTTCTCTGGTAGATTTTTGCACTTTAAATCTCAACATCCGATTAGTCAAAAAATTGCCATGGTGTATAATCTAGTTGACAGAGCGGTGAAGTTATCAGATAAATGTTTTCACCAGAAAAACATTGACATTATTAAAGGTCTATTATTTGATAATGATTACCCTTCTGATTTCATAGATCAATACGTCAAAAAACGATTATCTGCAATCAAAATGACAAAACAACCGGAGCAACGTACGAAGAATAATGTATATAACAATCAGATTAGTATACCGTACGTCAATGGTTTTTATGAGCGAGTGCATCATTCGTTTAAGAAAAACAACATTACAACCATTCCAAAAACACACAGCAATATGGGCAAAATTATTGTGAAAGGAAAGGATAAAAAAGAGAAACACCTAGAGAAACATGTTGTTTATAAAGTTAGATGTAATGATTGCACGGCTACATATGTAGGCCAAACAAAAAGAAATGTATGTACACGTATTGAGGAACATAGGAAGTTTAAGGACAGTGTCATCTCCGAACATATTAAAAAATACAATCATAAATTTAATTTTGAAAAATTTAGTATAAAGGACAAAGAAAATAATTTAAATAAAAGATTAATCTCGGAAATGATGCATATACTTTTGCAAGATAATAGTATCAATAAGAAAGAGGATACCCAAAAACTCAATAACGTGCACACACATTTAATTTACCAGCTTAAGAATTAAAATCGATTCTGTGTACATCGAAAAGATGAGGTGATGTGTGACGTCATACGTAAACAAACCGCGTTAAAGACTTTTCGCAGTATATAAGCGACGGCTGCCGGCTACTTCCTCACTTCCGAGACAGTAGCTGACAAAGCCGCATAAACAATAGCTGTGTCACTCGGCCTCTCTCTTCCCCCGCTGTTAACTAGCCGGGGGAAAGGATTATCCTCCTATATGTATGTTTCAAAAATATCGCTTTTGTATGTATTACTGTTCTTCTTACATTTGTATGTTTATTGTTATCTAATAAAATTGACAGTTTCCTGATGAGGGCAACAATGATCGCCGAAACGTCGTTTTGTAAGAAAGGGATTTTGTTTTCTTAAACCCTTTCATAACCACTGCCTCCGAGAGATCGATATAAGTCATCGAAATAATATTAAAAAATTATAGAGGGATAAAATCATATTAGATAGTGTACGCACACTCATCTAAATACATTTAATAGAAGCCATTTCACAAAATATGACCCTGATGTGATTTTGATACTTTTGTTACAAGCTTTCATTTGAGTGCTTATATGTCACAGATAAAGCTGTCAATGCGGAGAAAATCATACGCCTAGTTTCCAACAAGCTCTATGAGAAGTATATAGGGTTTGGCTAGCGCCCGACGGCGGCATGCGTACTGAACGTACCTTATACTTGCCATAGTGGCGCTACCGCGCCCCTTGATTTATAATCCTCCCCCTTTTAAACGCTTATTTATTTATTTCAAATCGATTGCTTTTTACAAAAGAACTTGATAATTTATTTATTGATATCAAAACTTTCTTTTGTTAAAATTAAAATTGAAATTTATGTAAAATCGAAGGTATAGGAGAAGCAACACTGAAGAAATAGTAGTCTGACCAACAGACTCTTAACATGTACATGTTTACACGTTAATATTTTCATAGATAGATAGATTTGAATTTTTGTTCGAAATTGAGAGATCGAAAATTAACTTTGATTAAAACAATAAAATAACCGTATAGATTGAGTAAACTCTTAGAATTTTTGTGACATTAAGGTTATCAAAAGTTATAAAATTAATCTTGAATTCTTACAGGAAGAAACGACCTTATAATTTCCAGCCTTTTACCTTTAAAAGGTTTATTTGGGGGGTGGCCTTTTACATTTATAGTGTTTTAACGTGCCAGATCTATTATTTATTCAATAGACTATGCTTTCTTAGAATCTAGAGGTCTTGAGCATTCAGCTGCAGCTCTGTTGTCTGAGCATTGGGCGGTGGCTGATTGCTCAATACGCTTAGTCGAGTGCGACATGGATAGCGTGCGGCGAGTGAGTTGCTGACTCGCGCGTCAGCACTCCTTGCGACCTACTGATCTGGAGTCGGGCATTATGATTTCTGGTGGCAAATTATGATTGGTTGTGGACATCGTGCGACGTGTGTTCTTTCGAAATCTAGTGCTGCACCTGAGGCTTTATAAGCCCCGGAGATGCACTGCACCGGGCCTTTTGTAAAGTAAACGCGCGAGTAGTTGTTCGGGTAGTCTCGCTGGGTTAGTAATTGCGTGGAAGCATTTGACTGACATATACATCACCTTTTCATATTCGGCTAGGAGGGATCTACCCTAGAAAGTTGAGTAGTCTAGCTAGATACTGATAAGTGTGAGTCTACACAAGTTAGATCTCCATAATTTGAAGACTCGGCTACGAGGGCTTGCCGACCAAAGTAGTTAGCTAGGGATGGACCGCCAATAAATCTGGCGAGTGACTAGAACTAACAGCTTAGTTAAGGATCAATACTTGCCACGAGAAGTCGTGTAGCCTGTAAGTAGGTTAAGATTGTATACGTAGTAAATTAGAACGCTTCTCTGTATACAATATTAGACTAGAATCGGTGGAAGTAGATTAAGACGAGATAGAAAGTACGACTACGACAAAACAACTCTTTTCACACTGCTATTGTAAAATTATAACCAAGGACAAGTATTGTATGAGAAAAGTTACTGGAAAGTTGGAATAAAGGTAACGGGATGAAATTAAATTTTGAATATTTTGTTTGAAAGAAATTTATTGCAAAATACCCAATCCTTAACTAAGTAAGTAACGTCGCCAGGCCTGAGTTCTACAGGTGGAACTCAAAATGAGAGTTGGGACAGAATTAATTTGTCCCACCCCAGCATAAGGAATAAGACAAGGGAACAAGAAATTGTCTCAACACGACAGGTACAAAGGATATTGATGAATGTCCCATCATCGGTAGTCCCACTTGCAGTATTGAGGGGACAATAAAAATACTTCAGCTCAAGTTTGTCCCAAGAGTCAGTAAGTTACACCATTAGTTCCATTGATCGTGTCCCAGCCCAAGATTCTGTGGACAGCAGTCAATGGCAATGCTCTTACAGTATTTGTGGCTGTTATCCACGAACTTTAGCCTGAACAATAAATTACAATTAATAAACATAAGACTCACGAGTCGAGGCTAGGTCCCAAAATTGAAATATAATAGTAACCTGCGCGTGCGTATTTACTAACGCATAAATACGGTCTTTACAGTGTCTACACTAATCTATACACAAATTGTTTTGAAATATTTCATGAAATATTTCTACTTCATTGTAAGAATAGTACGAAACGTAACTATGAAAGATTTTTATGAAATATTTTAAAAATATTATCGAATTATTTATGTAATATTTTGGTAATGACGCACATAAGAATTAAAAAAATAGTTTTATCATTCTCAGTAATATTTAATAAATACAAAACTACAAAAATCTTTGTAAGGTAAAACCTTGTCAAGTACAAGGGATTTTCATTGCCATTTCCTTATGTAACCATGTGTTTACTTATGTACTTGACAATACTTATGTAACCAAAATTCTACGACTTTATGATAAGCCGTTAAAAAATATTATTTCTTACATTCCTTATTACTAGAAGGTGACTTATGCGTGAACAGCTTCGCGGGAGGAATTTAATTAACTAGCTACCAATTTTTTAGTATCACCTCGCAACTTTTCATTTTACCAAAATTCAAATCTTAATTTTAACGAAACAAAGTCGTGATATCAATAAATAAATTGACAAGCTTTATTTTTTTAAGAAACAATTCTTTCCCGATAAATAAATAGATGTTAATATGTTAATTCTTATTTTTGTTTAAGTAAATAATATATAAACACAATATTTGTATTCAAATAAAAAATCAGATCTTAATATTAAGCTCAAGTTTATTATATGTCATCATTTACTCCACATTTTTGCAAAATACTGAACCAAATTGGAGCATGTAGAGCGAATTTTTTTATGGAAATCCTTACCGTCGAACATTTTTGAAATATTATAGAAAATGATCCTAGTCATTTTTGAAACCTAACGTGAATTATTACTACAATATACAGAAATCTTTCGAGAAATATTTCATGTAGTATTTACTTTAGATTTTTGTGCAATATTATATAAAACATTTATGCAATATTTGTGAAATATTACACGAGTTAATTTAAATTTTTTTAAAAGTTCTTGAAATATTAATGTGATATTACAGACATATTGTATATACATATTTCATGCCACATTTTTCTACTGTATTTGTTATTATTTCATGAAATATTTCATTCTTGTTTTCTAATAATTTTGAATTATTTCTAAAATGTTTCTGAAACATTTCAGTAAAATATTTCCTGAAATATTTCCTGAAATATTTCCATAAAAATGTGTGGTGTCGTATAAAAATTACTGCGTACCCTGGTAAAATGTTCCACGAATTACTACCGAATAATTCGTGGAAATGAACTTAACTCGTGACAAACTGGTCAATGAACGCGCGAGAAACCCTGCTAAAATTAGGACGCTGACTGCTACGTTACTCCGAAAAACTCGCGAATTATTTAATTTAAAATAAACAATTAATTGTTCGGCGATTATCGCTATAAAATGAATTATTATCATTTACATTATTATTTTATCATAATATAAATAATAATAATCCATTAACTTAACAACAACAATTTTTATTATTTAATCCCCGCTTGCTTCAATTTATCAGACGATCCAATGTATCATGCAGACGATGGGCAAATATTGCTAGAGTGTCAGGCTAGTAATCCAGAGGTCTTGGGCTCAAGCCTGACTCAGCGATTTTAGCGACTGCAGCTCCTTTGTTTACAATACTTATTCGAGGATTTAAGAAGGCTGCGATGTAAAAGTAAAAAAAATTATCAGATTTGGAGGTTATCGTTGAGCATCACGAGCATGTTACAAGCTAGCAAAACGAGGTGTAGTTCCAATGTACATATGTTACGTCGGGAAAAGACGTATTATTTTATTACTTTGATGTAAGTGGGGTGCTTCCGGGGTTAACGCAGGCGAGCGCCCTTAGAGGGGCGGCGTGCGAACGGAGTGATGTCACGCTTACACCGTGGCTCAGTGACGGAGAGAACGGGGACGCTGTTGGGCTGCTCGTGTGAGGCGGTGACTCCGTCGACTCTGGAGGGAGTCTGGACGAGAGAGCCCGCCCAACTCTGTGTTGGCTACACCACCCGGTCGCAAAGGGGGAAGGGGAGTGAACTCCCGGGTTTATGTTTGAATCGGGTTGCGGAACCAGTCCAGGGGACCGGCTCACAAAGGGATCAGCGCAGGAGTGGCATGTCTACCGATTCCACGTTGATGACCCGGGGGACTGAGCGCCCCGGGGGAAGAGGGGCCGTCCTCTTGCGCACCTTTGGAGACGGCAAGAAGCCGACTCTCTTCGGCGTGGGCTGCTTCGCCCGCTTCGCTGCGATCTTCTTGATCACGGAGTTGAGCACCGCAGGTGGCTCGCTTGGCTCCAAGCAGCGGTAGGTGGCGGAGAGGGGTCGCTGCGGCAGGCCGGTTGTTGGAGGTGGCTGCACGGTGAGCACCTAGAGCTCGAGGCCCTCCTCGTGGCCCAGCCACTCAGCCGAGAGCGTATCGTCCAGCGGCGGAATCTCCACCGGTGGGCGATGGGCGGCGGCCGGTCTCGGCGCCCTGAAGGCGGCTCGGATGCTCGCTGGAATCGTCTGTGCCCCGAACTCTGTGCAGGTGGCGGCAGTCGTCTGCATGGCGCTGTCAGTCAGAGTCCTCTCCGGCGGCGGCGGTGGTGCTGCCACAGCTGCTGCTGCTGCTTGAAGCTGGAGTCGCAGGAGAATGATCTCCCGGTTCGCCTTCGCCAGATAAATCTGGCTGAGCTCGACCTCGGCCTCCAGTTCTCTAGTAGAGACGGACGGCATGGGCAGTTGGGTAGGATAGAGGAGGATTAAATAAATATAAAGAATTATTTATTTAAGAGCAGCCTTTACTCTGCGGAACAAAAATCAAGAGTAATTATGGCACAGTGTGAAACACCCGCTATGCTGCTGATACAGAACTATCTCTATCCTGTATGAAGGGGGGATGAAGTGACAGGTCTCGGAGCGGCCGGTTTACTTATAGTTCTCTTATAGATTGCGAGTTCTGCATGCGCGAGAGAGTCTGGGTGGGTCGACAATAACTTTAGGCCTGACGTTACAGTTAATAGCCTGGGTGCTGATTGTTGGCCCGACTTACCCCTTTTAAGAAAGCGAAGAAATGAATGCGAGGAAAATTCAGAAACAAATAATTGTAATTATTGCGGCTGAAGCACCAATACGACATCGACGTCTCAAAAGACACCTGCTTTGCCGCTAACAAGTGAGGGCACAGTGTTTATTAACGTTGATATCGGTTGGGTAGAACTGAAATAGAACTGAAACGTCAAAAACTCCCGAGTGCGCTAGTAATTTAAATACTGCAAAGAACTTCTCCTGCACAGGAATTTCTTCCTGAAGAGTCACCTGCAGTATTTTTTTTATTCTTCGAGATCTTACCGCGAATCAAAGTTTTAACAGCAGGATTCCATTTCAACTTACACAGGGCACTCTGCACGAGCCCTGAAGCTAGAAGGAGTCTCTGTTGTACGAGTTTACCTTGCGCGTTACGTCCACTGGCACTGGACGCCCTAAAATGCAAATAGAAGAAGATCACGGGAGATAGATGCTCCGTAGGAATAAAAGGAGAAGGGTAATATTTTATAATAATCTTTAATGACTTACTTTTAGGTTTTCTTTTCTCCTTCCTGTCGCTGCTTACGATACCGAGGAGCAGCTGGTTGAGTACACCTTGGATTTTTTATTGTTCGAACGCGCGAGTGCAGGGTTGAAATAAAAATGAGTGAAAGCGTTGAAGTTCGGATTAATAAAGGAAAAATGTATTTGAAGATAAATGTTAGAAATACAATTGTGAGAAAAAATTTTAAAAGTAGTCGAATTGACTTGGCGGAAGTCAAGGATTATTCTCTCGGCCGCCGACGCATCGATGGACCGGAAAAGAAAATCTCTCTCTTCCCTTGGAAAAGCCTTCGGGAGGGGGGGGAGAAGTACCAATTAGAAGGATTTTGGTACGGCTCCTCCTCCGAAATACTGTAGCCGATTTTCGGTCACACCTGGCCCGAGGGCCCTCCTATTTTTTGGGGAGAGTAGAGGCGAGAGGGAGAGGGAAGAAAGGTTCAGACTCCCTCCGGCGGTCTCGACTAGTCTTCTCTCGCGTCTCTTCGGTATTTATTTTTCGGGTGTTGCTCTAAATTTTATATTGTCTTATGATTATACTATTAACAAAATTCGTATAAAATAATGTGATACAGAATAATTTTGGATAGTATTACAAATATACTATAGTAATAACGATGCTAGTGATAATAAGGTCGATTGAACTAGATGATTAAACATAATTATAACAAAGAAGTATGCTTGAACATGTAAAGAAATGAATTTCTTTAATTATTACGCGTTAGTAGTGTGTTTGCATTTTTCTGTATTCGGATTTTACGACTTGCAGCTGCGTGCACTCGAGTCTAGGCCTGCAGCGACAGACCTTATCTCCCGTCGGTTCCGTACTTGTGCCTGCACTGGCGTCGGCTTTGTTTGTTTCAGTCGCCGTGAGAGTCTGGGAAAAGAAATTTTCTTGGACCCTTTTCAACAACTGTTTGTCGTGACTTTTGGCAGCTTTATGATTCCCTTCGAAGCAAATCTCTGCCGAAAAACAGAGGGTCTTTTTATTGTTTTTTCCGGAAAAGTTCTTAAAATCTATTTAATGCTATCCGGTCACGTTCCCGCGTCGGGGTGTATATGTGTACTTAACTAGATTGCTTGCGTACGTTACGTGTATAAGGTTTTTATCCTAGGCACGCGGGGAGAGAAGAAATTCTTGTGTATAATAAACATATTTGTTATGAAATTCCATTTATAGAATACACAATTTTAAACTTAAATAATTTATAAAATGCTCAACATCATAAAATAATGAATTAAAAATATCATATAAGTAATTTGAGTTTCATAGCAGTTATCTTAAAATATATTTTAGATATTTGTACTTTTTCAAGAACTCGAAATGGCAGTTAAAATACAATAAAAAAGATATGATTCATATCAATTTATTAAATTTAGAAATTATTTTGTGTTGCATAGAGTTTCTCTATTATACGGTTAAGCAATTTATGTGATGTTAAATTATGATTTATATTTATTTTCAGCCATTATGATATAATAATTGAAGTGTACTTATTATTAACATTAGATCGCAAGTGAAGATCAGATCCAAAATTATGTATATAACCTATTGTCTGTTTAGGTAAATTAGTCTAGTCAGATTAACTTCTTATGTGGATGTTGATGCTAACAACGCGGAAATAAGCCAATTCGGTTCGTAATAGGCTAACTAATAAGCAGTGATCATGCGTTAGTCCAGAAAGTTGTGCTTCTAAAGTTATTAACTAAAACGTGCTAAAAATGCCGAAAAATCCAAATTATTTTTCAATTTTTACTTGTAATCTCAAAAAGTAACAGTTTTACGAAAGAATATCACTGAAATAAAAATATTATCGTTTCAATACTTTGCATACATGATTTCTACACAAAATTTTTGTAGAATACGATAAAAACGTCCATTTCACAAGAAAATACCATTTTGATAAAAAAAAGTGCCGCAGTGATGTGTGTAGCAGAACATGTGTGGCACGCACACAGGGCAGATGTGAATATATCGTGTTCATGAGCGCGCGAGTTTCACTAGATGGAGCTAATAAATATATAAAGATTTCATTATTCATTTAATCCACTCAATTTTCAATCTACTTTATAATAGTCAAGCATGGTACAAATGTAAGAAAATCGGAAAAATTTGATTTTATATCTGGTATTTTTTATTTTATATACAAGGCTATAGTGTAAATGTACATAGTATATTTCCTCGCTCCTAACGAAGACTAGCACAGTTCAGATTTCTAACGATGACTATAGTACGCTTTAGATTATCAGGGAAGATTAGCGCAGATCAGATTATTCCGTCGAAAAGTAGCACGATTCATAATTTCCAAAGAAAAGTAGCACGGCTTAAATTTTGCAGCGGAGAGTAGCACAGTTCAAACAACCCTCCGCGCTGCATAGATTTCTTCAGCGAAGACTAGCTCATTTCAAATTTTTCAGCGAAGAGTAGCACAGTTCAACCGGCTCTCCGCGCTGCTTAGATTACTTCAGCGAATAGTAGCTCATTTCAAATTTCTCCCGCGAAGACTAGCACAACTCAAAAATTCTAGCGGCTACTTTCCGACGGAATAATCTGATTTGTGCTAGTTTTTCTTGATAATTTGGAACGTGCTAGTCTTCTTTAATAAATTGAACTATGCTAGTCTTCGTTAGGAGCGACGATATATACATTTTTTAAAAAATGAAGTGAATCTGTTTATAAATTTATAGTGTCATGTTATTGTTGTATTTGTCGATTGATATGTGTATTAGAGTTATCTTGATGGTTTTGTGTATTCATTAGCGTAACTATAGATTTGTGGTAACTAAAATAGGAAACGATATAGGAAACGTATATGTATGATTGAATACTTTCTAAATAACGAGAGAATGTAGCATCAATGGTCGTTTTTTTAAAGGTTGTTGAAAAACGGGAATCATTTGTCATTCGCAACCGTAATTTGTCCCATAAAATGTTAATGTATATCGTATATACATCGATATACATAGGGCTTTAAAGGACCCTATACAGAGGGGGAGAGAGAGAGTTCAAGTAAATGGTGATAAGTCTATAATCCTGTTTTACCTGGCTCACACCAAGAAAACAATTTTTTCAAAAATAAGCACTGTACACTGTACATTTCAAATTCGCTATCTAGTTTTTAATTGTGAATTTGTGTTAAGTGGATTTATGTTACAATTACTAAGTTTTGTAAAAACTATTTAATATATTTAATAGTTTTATAAAAGTTTTAGTGTTTGTAATTAAAAATTTACTTAACAGTGAGAGTATAAGTCAATTAATTTTGACAATTAAAAAAGAAAATTCAAGATGAGTCCAGACTCAAGACGTAGAGTGCCTGGATCATCTACACATAGAAAACACACATTTGGAAGAGCGAAGAGGAGAGGAAAGTTTATTCATGGCAAGAAGCAAGGAAAACGTCAGTCAGCGCATACACCTGCAAATCATCAGCAACCACCATCAAGAGCATCAAGCACCAACTCAACATCAAGAAACCATCAGTACAGTGGCAAGCACTTCAAGAAGCATACCTGATGCACTTCCATCAACATCTGGAACACTGCAGCAAAGAACTGATCCTCCTTCAAGATCCATACAGAAAGGAGAATACAAAGAAGCTGGTACGATCAAGAATAGAATCTTTGATATTTCATTGAGTCCAGTAGAAAAATTGGTAAGCAGGTAGCCAAAGCCAACAACAACCTGAAGAACTTTCACCAGGAAGATTTCATTCCTCTTGTTATTATGAATGCAGTTGAGCGAATTTACATTTAAAAATAATAGACTTGACGGATCCTGGCTTGCTTGAGAGATGCGTTGGAGGCTACACACAAAACAAGTTTGGAAATTGGAGTCTACATTGCTGTCTCTTCATTCAATGACGGCAAAGCTGGAATCCTGGACATCATGAGCAGGCCTGGTACTCAATCTGGATCGTCTGCAATCGACTGGACAACGAACATGGATGAAGGAAGACTTTTCTGGTCCGACAAGAAATCAGCAGAATCTACATTGCAAGCACACTAAGCTTGAAGGAAGAGAAATCATCCAGATGATAATTCTTACAGAGCTGGTACATATTGAAACCATAACCCTGCATTTCATTGACATACACTACACATATGCGCTGAACCCGAGTCACACTTCCTATCACACAATAACACACAAAAACTGCATCACTATACTTATACTGAAACACATAAGATCATACAATTTTTTTTATGTATTTTATAAGCATGTATTACATGCAAACCATATGTGTAAACACCTTCTCTTTCTTCATACATGCAGACTATAAACACAACAGCAAGTCAGATATTATTAATCCTCGCCATTTTATATCCAATATCCAAAAAATATGCAAATTTTACAACAGTGGGAGGAAACCCTTATTTGTTGTGAAAGGCTAATTATCCATATCATAACAATAATAACAACCATCTAATACTTTTAGGCAACGTTTCGTCCTCTAATGTAGGTCCTTGTCAAGCCTGTTTTTATCCAACAAACAATAATGGAAATGTGAAAAATATATAAATATTAAACTTTATATTTATATATTAAATATTATTATATTATTTATATATTAATATTTATATATTAAAAAATATATAAATATTAAACTTTCTTTTTATAAATAATATACAAAAATTAATATCATTAAATTAATTATAAACCCCAAACAAACCTTTTCAAGGTAAAAGGCTGGCAAGTATAAGGTCGTTTCTTCATGTAAAAATTAAAGATTAATTTTACAACTCTTGATAACCTTAATGTAAAAAAAACTCTTAATAACACTTATGCAGACAAAACCAAACTTTTATTAACATTCATACAGACAAAATAAAAATTCTTAGAGCTTACTCTAAAATTCAACTTTAATTTTCAAACTTCGACAACTCTTATGTAGTCGAAATTATAAATGCTGTATTCTATACAGTTATTTAATTATGGAAATTAAAGATCTTGATAACACTTATATAGACAAAATACTAGTAGCTTTACTGCATACTCTTAAGACGTGTTGATATTATAATCGTCAGATTAACAAATAATATATCTTCTTTCCTCTTGTGAATAAGTGATCGAACACAAATACTGGAAGAATATGTGATACTTATAGATCAAGTTGGAAAACAAATAATTATGTTAGGATGAATGTCTTCTTTTACCTCTGCAATGAGTTAATCACAATCACTCAAATCATGATGCTTATACATTAAGCTAAAAAATCCGAAACTCTCATGTATGAAAATATGAACGTGTAACCATCTTCGCGTTAAGGGTCTGTTGGACAGATTACCATTTCTTTAGTGTCACTTCTCCTTCGATTATCTATACCTTCGATTTGACATAAATTCTCATTTTAATTTTAAGAAAAGAAAGTTATGATATCAATAAATAAATTGGCAAGTTTTTTGCTATAAAAAATAATTGTTTTCAAATAAATAAATAACCGATTAAATTGAGGAAGGATTATAAATATATGTGTTCATATAAACACTCAATCCAATTGCAGCATGTGAAAAGGTGGATAGCCTGTGAAAAGGTACAGTCGGGTACAATTAAAACTTTGAATAATTGCGACTGCTGCCACGTTCTGTACATGTAATAGAATGGTATGATGTTCTTACATGACATTATCACATGACAAATGTGCCCATAATATGTAGTAATATCATGTTTGTCTAAAATTATTATGTAATTTAACAAGATTGTTTCGCATCATGAAAACTTTTTCATTTATTTATGGAAACTGAGAGCGGATGTACAATCTACTCTACTTAGTAATTCAGTAAATGTATTGCTATCCTTATTTCATTCAAAATCTATGTCCAGGACGATTATATACAATTATATATGAGATTTAAATTCTGTTGATTTACATACATTTAAAAAAACAGGAACAAATTCTATCATGTAGAACGCAATTTTTTGACGGAAAAACTTGCCGCCCCGTCCTATCATAGATAACGATGTATACCATCTTTAAATTATGCAAGGTTAACCAAATTAACTTGTTAATGAAACACCGTTAAAAAATCTCTGAATCGATTTTTCATTCTATATGTATTTATTACTGTCCTTGACGAATTGTTGAAGAATTCAAACTTAATCTTGCAATCATTCTAAGCTCATTTTTGGTTATTTGTATGTATGTTTTACAAACCTCTGTTAGTATTATCGGAAGATTGCAGGAAGTTGATTAAAAATAATTGTAACTATTATTACATATTAAAAAAATGTTATAAAATAAATTTCTATGACTCTAGTTGGAAAATAAATCAAGTTTAAAAGTTTTAAATTAATATTTATGTAGTTTACAGCTTTTACTTTCAAATCTTTACTTAATTAAAATCTTTACTTAATTAAAAAATTCCATTGTTTTTTATTATTTGAGGCCATTGGTCTCACAGTTTAATATAATGATTTGAGTATTACGCATTATAGGATAATAGGACGATAAATTAACTATATTAAAAATTTTATGATATTGATAATTACACTGACATTTAGTGGTTCATCGATTATCTATGATAGGACGGGGCGGCAAGTTTTTCCGTCAAAAAATTGCGTTCTACATGATAGAATTTGTTCCTGTTTTTTTTTAAATGTATGTAAATCAACAGAATTTAAATCTCATATATAATTGTATATAATCGTCCTGGACATAGATTTTGAATGAAATAAGGATAGCAATACATTTACTGAATTACTAAGTAGAGTAGATTGTACATCCGCTCTCAGTTTCCATAAATAAATGAAAAAGTTTTCATGATGCGAAACAATCTTGTTAAATTACATAATAATTTTAGACAAACATGATATTACTACATATTATGGGCACATTTGTCATGTGATAATGTCATGTAAGAACATCATACCATTCTATTACATGTACAGAACGTGGCAGCAGTCGCAATTATTCAAAGTTTTAATTGTACCCGACTGTACCTTTTCACAGGCTATCCACCTTTTCACATACTGCAATTGGATTGAGTGTTTATATGAACACATATATTTATAATCCTTCCTCAATTTAATCGGTTATTTATTTATTTGAAAACAATTATTTTTTATAGCAAAAGACTTGCCAATTTATTTATTGATATCATAACTTTCTTTTCTTAAAATTAAAATGAGAATTTATGTCAAATCGAAGGTATAGATAATCGAAGGAGAAGTGACACTAAAGAAATGGTAATCTGTCCAACAGACCCTTAACGCGAAGATGGTTACACGTTCATATTTTCATACATGAGAGTTTCGGATTTTTTAGCTTAATGTATAAGCATCATGATTTGAGTGATTGTGATTAACTCATTGCAGAGGTAAAAGAAGACATTCATCCTAACATAATTATTTGTTTTCCAACTTGATCTATAAGTATCACATATTCTTCCAGTATTTGTGTTCGATCACTTATTCACAAGAGGAAAGAAGATATATTATTTGTTGATCTGACGATTATAATATCAACACGTCTTAAGAGTATGCAGTAAAGCTACTAGTATTTTGTCTATATAAGTGTTATCAAGATCTTTAATTTCCATAATTAAATAACTGTATAGAATACAGCATTTATAATTTCGACTACATAAGAGTTGTCGAAGTTTGAAAATTAAAGTTGAATTTTAGAGTAAGCTCTAAGAATTTTTATTTTGTCTGTATGAATGTTAATAAAAGTTTGGTTTTGTCTGCATAAGTGTTATTAAGAGTTTTTTTTACATTAAGGTTATCAAGAGTTGTAAAATTAATCTTTAATTTTTACATGAAGAAACGACCTTATACTTGCCAGCCTTTTACCTTGAAAAGGTTTGTTTGGGGGGGGGGGAGAGATTTCACTACTTTTAAAAGGTATATAATATGTAAATTACAAAGAATAGTTAACATCAACTAAATAAGTAATAAATTTAAAATATTAATGTACATTTGCTCATGGATTATTGTAATAATAATAATAACCATTTTTTAGACACTATCTGTAGAGTAAATAGTTTTTTTAGATCATTATTATTTACCAAGAAATCTATCTTTTTCACACCACCCTCCAGGTAAATAGAATGGCGCGTTTTTTTCCTTTATTGACACTAAATTTTATGTTAAGTTCCATAATGATTTGTTTCGCAAATATACATCAAAGAAATCTGTACGTCTAAAATTATTGCTAATTAATTAACTGATAACTGCTTTCTCGAAAGCATTTGTACATTACGTATACTATTGTCATGCAGACCATGAGTGATATAGCATTTTAATATTTATACAAGTTTATATCGTATCCTTTACAATTGTTCAATCTATATTATGGAATAATGAAAATAATATTTAGAATAAAAAGAAGTATATGTAAGTTAATTTCCAATATCCCTATGATTCTTTATGATAGATGTATTATCATTTTTAATGCAACCCACCTAATTCGGTAAACGTTTAGAAAACTGTAATCGAATTCAAACTTTATGAAAACCTGTAAAAAATAGTGTCAGTAAAGTTGTGGTATCCCCTGTATGACTTTCACATAAATACTTACACGGTTGACATCATAAATTTAGTGTCAATATTGAATAGTGTCATTTAGCAAACAAGTTATAGTTTATTAAATATATTCTAAATTGAGTTCTATTGAGTTCTATTCTAAATTGAATTGAGTCATTTAGCAAACAAGTTATAGTTTATTAAATATATTCTAAATTTATAGCTTTTAAGGTAAGATGTATTTACAGCAATCAGCTACTAACGTAGTGTTTATTTATGAACTACAATATATACACTAGAGTGACCTAACCAGGCATGGCAAAAAAATTCCATTCCGTTATGATCTGTTGAATGTATATAGATAATATAAATTGTCAAGCCAGTCACTTAGAGGGATAATCTAAAAATTTTCCAGTTGATACGGCTCAGCAGTTTTGAATTATTGAATTTTGAAATTTCTAATCTCTGATTATCTCAATACTGCTAAACTATACCATCTTCAAAATTCTTATACTATCCCTCTAAGTAGTGGGCTTGAAAACTTGTATGATCTTTTTACCTTTTAGGAAAAGAGACGCTCAACCCACATTCTGGAAACTGCCTGAACTCTGGCATTCTGAAAATTAAAAATAACTATTTTTGAATTGAGCAAATCAAGCAGAGGGATAGCATATAAAATTTAAAGTTAATCGTCTAGACCAATTTTTAGCTCTTCGATTTTGAATGCCTTATATGATGATTATTTTGAAATTGGTCTATATGGTAAACTTCAAATTTCTCATGATATCCCTCTGATTGGTATGTTTAACGAAAACTTAGTTATTTTTAATTTTCAGAGTGACCAAAATTCTTCTGAGTGATTCTACGTATAAACCTTTTAAGCCTTAAAAACAAGTGTTCAACTTGATCGATCATCAATATCGAAGACACAAACATTTGAAAAGATAGCTTAACTCATTATAAAAGAACCTGTGAAAGTCCCAGAATATCACAGGTCTTGGTTTCTCTGTGAGAAATAAATATAACAGCTCATTTATTAAAAAGCACAAGTTTATTAAAAATGACTTGTTAAACAAATGTAGGTAAAACAGTGAAATATTAGCGTAATCCAGAGAAATTTTGTTGCACGACATTATAAAAATACTATAGAATATCCGTATACATTCAGTTTTAACATTTACAATAATTAAAATAAACTAATCAAGATTTTATACTTTGAAAAGTGCACCCAGGTGCCATATACTCCATATGTAATAGTTTCAAGGATATTTGACTTATATAAAAGTCAATACACCATTAACAATAATCAATACATCCATGCTCATTAATCATTGTTATTTAGTTTCATTTAAAAATAAATTTTAAAAAATATTTCCATCTCTCTCTAATAAATGCATAAATGTACCAAAATTAGACTTTGGAACAATTTAAAAAATTTTTAGGAAATATTGACGGTAATTGAAAAACAAAATCAAACACTTTCTCTAGCTATTCATAAGAATCCCTTTCGACGAACAGCCTGAGAGTCTACCTCCCAGGAGACGATAGGAAAAGTTATAAACTATTCATATATACTTAAACAACTTAGAAACTTTCATGCATGAGCGATGCATATTCTTGACACTTCACTAGCTTCTCACAATAGAAAATAATTTTTTCCTTTTATAAACTGAATATTCTCTGAACCAAGAAAATAAAACACTTTTACTATCTATTCATAAGAATTCTTTTTGACGTACAGCCTCAGAGTCTATCTCCCAGGAGACGATAGGAAAAGTTAACATAAACACTTCCACAATTGTAGAAACTTTCTTGCGTGGAAGATTGAATATAATCGTAACACTCAACCAACTTGTCACATCACAAGAAAATTATATAAACAGGAAATTCTGTATAAATTTTCTTTGATTCTTGAACCATAAAAATACAACACTTTCACTAGCTTTTCATCAGGATCCCTTTCCACGAATAGCCTGAGAGTCTACCTCCCAGGAGACGATAGGAAAAGTTATGAATTATTCATATACACTTAAACAACTTAGAAACTTTCATGCATGAGCGATGCATATGCTTGACACTTCACTAGCTTCTCACAATACAAGACAATTTTTTCCTTATATAAACTGAATATTCTCTGAACCAAGAAAATAAAACACTTTTACTATCTATTCATAAGAATTCTTTTCGACGTACAGCCTCAGAGTCTATCTCCCAAGAGACGATAGGAAAAGTTAACATAAGCATTTCCACAATTGTAGAAACTTTCTTGCGTGGAGGATTGAATATAATCGTAACAATCAACCAACTTGTCACATCACAAGAAAATTATATAAACAGGAAATTCTGTATAAATTTTCTTTGATTCTTGGACGATGAAAATACAACACTTTCACTAGCTTCTCGTCAGGATCCCTTTCGACGAATAGCCTGAGAGTCTACCTCCCAGGAGACGATAGGAAAAGTTATAAATTATTCATATACACTTAAACAACTTAGAAACTTTCATGCATGAGCGATGCATATTCTTGACACTTCACTAGCTTCTCACAATACAAGACAATTTTTTCCTTATACTGAATATTCTCTATGTTAAAACTTTCTTCGATTCTTGAACCAAGACAATAAAACACACTAGCTATTTGTAATGATCCCTTTCGATGTATAGCCTGAGAGTCTATCTCCCAGGAGACGATAGGAACATTTAATAATTGTTCATAAGCACTTCCACAATTGTAGAAACTTTCTTGCGTGGAAGATTGAATATAATCCTAACACTTAACCAACTTGTCACATCACAAGAAAATTATATAAACTGGAAATTCTGTATAAATTTTCTTTGATTCTTGGATGATGAAAATACAACACTGTCACTAGCTTCTCATCAGGATCCCTTTCGACGAATAGCCTGAGAGTCTACCTCCCTGGAGACGATAGAAAAAATTACACATCCACTTCAAGAATGTAGAAACTTGCTTGAAAGGTGAACCCACGAGACGATAGAAAAAGTTACATATTCACTTCAACAACGTAAACTTTCTTGAAAGATGAATTCTTAACACTTTACTAGCTGCCACATCACAGAATAGTTATTTCTTTATATAATCTAATAGTAAAAAAACCTGAAAAATAAAAGGATATATTTTAACAAAGAATCAGTTCATGAATCTTTCATGTATTGTATATTTAAAAAAAAAAGTACAACTAAATACTTATCTAATTTGAGGCTATTAGTCTTGTTTGTGAAAATTTTTCATAATTATATCTGTCAGTTTTTAAATATTTCATCAAACCCAGCTTTATAAATTACATATTATATTGAAAATAAAATCACTTTGGTACTTTATTTTGTACAATACTTATTTTTCTTTAACACTGCATATGTGTTATTGTATTGAAAAATCAAAAAATGTGAATACACTATCGTCTGCTCTTCTGTACACTTGATGAACTGTATAGATGCAAGCAATAGTATACGTAGAGCTGACGTCACGAACTATGACGTACTTCCGGGGAGAACATTTTTCGCCACGGGAGAAGAATTTTCGCGTTGAAGAATTCGTGACCCCGAACCTTCATTTCATAATATCTTTTGATAGAAGCCATTTCACAATATATGATCCTGAAGTGATTTTGCTAGTTTTATTCCAAGCTTTCATTTGAGTGCTCATAAGTGAGAAACAAAGCTCTTAATGCGAAGAAAACCGAATGTCACATCTCCAACAGGGCCTATGAGACGTATATAGGGTCTGGCTATAGCGCCCGACGGCGGCGTATGTACTGACGTACCTTATACTTGCCATCGAGGCGCTACCGCGCCCCTTGATTACTAAGACATTATAAACAAAGAGGTTAAAAACCTCTTGTCACAACCATGTGTTTATCAGTAAGTATGTGCGTATGTAGAAGCAATGCGTAGTGAACATATAAAAGTATATAACCGACTGTAACCGACGGCACACGACAGTGTCCGAACGTCTAAGCATATACAGTACTGAAGTACAGTCTGTGATAAAAATCAACGTAGTAGTGGAAGCCCAATGATATACACTTATATATGAAATTACCTATTGCATATAATTAAATAACTATTTTTACTAATATGTAACTAAACTTAGAAACGAATAAAAAATGAACATAAATTGTGCAGAAATAATTATTTCTCAAATATTGTTTAGTGATGAAATTGAAATCTTCTTGTTTATTGATATTATTGCAATTCAGATTAGTAAAGAAACTTTCAGAAACTAAATGTTTAGAACCGAATACGTTTAGAAACGTTAAGAAACGAATTAATGAACATAAAAAAACTACTCTTGATAAGCCTTTACATATTCCCGGACATTTAAAAAATAATAGTACTCATTTTTTTGCGTTTGATAATGTAAAAATTCTTGCAAGCAAGTGAAAAAAAGTCATGAACAAACTAATTTTGAGTAAAAGGCATTTAAAGTTTTACTTAATATTTAATAAAATGAAATGTACTTACAAATAGTTTTCAGCTGATCAGCTGTTGAGCTAGCAGCAGACTAAACTAGACTTAGATGCTCATGTGCACGTGCAAAAAATGCACATAAAAAAAACTAAAAAAGCTGCTAGCGACTCTCTGAACAAATCTTCAGCAGATTTTGTGCAATGTGAGTGTATGTGTTGTTGAAGTGATGTGAAGCTTGTAGTGTTCATGCTAGTTTCAGTGTTTGGCTAGGAGTCTTGTATAGGGTATGTGTAAAAATGTTTGTGAAATCAGTGTGCTCCAGCTGAGTAGAAATCATCATCTAGATTATTTCTTCTTCTCTTAGCTTCACGAGCTTCTCGAGTGGATTTCAGTGCTCTCTTATCTGACCAAAAGAGACGCTGTTCATCAGCACTCTTTGCCCAGTCTACTGCAGAAAGTCCTGGATTAACGTTAAAGCCCTTCATCACCTCAACTATACCTGCTTTTCCATCGTTGAAGGAAGCAACTGCGATGTAAATGCCAATCTCCAAAACTGCGAGGCCACTGAAACTTTCCTTGGGCACGAGCTTCCAAATGGATTGGTCGTGATGATGGCCCCAGTAATACTATCTCGGTGGTGAAAAGTTTTAAGTTTCTTTTTGGCTTTGGCTACTTGCCATTTACACCAACTGCCTAGTTCTGGCGGGCAAAGGAGATGTCTTGGCTCATTGTCTGTTGATCCTTTATGGTAAAATGTCGCCCAGATGGCATTGGACATTTATTCAACAGAACGATGATGGCCTCTGATGGCATTGTCATAATACTGAGTCAGCTGGTCGACTCAGTATTAAGTAAGACGGTTCTTCCCACCAATGCCTAGACCATCAGATTTCTCAATCTCGTCCCCATCCTCTTCTGCACACGGCCAACACATTCCTTCTTCTTGATGACAAAATCTTCTCCATAAGGCTTGGCATCGCAGAGAGCCTTGAATACTTTAGGGTCACCATCTCCTATGTAGTTCTTATACTTGATTCTATGGTTTGCCTCTGATCTTCTGAACATTTCCACGATGCCATCAACTTCCATTTTTCCAGAAGTTCCTTGATGATTGGTCAAGCACTGGTCTTGATGTGCTTCAAACCACTCTCTGTACTCTTCAGTGTCCTTCTCTTAATGCGTATCACAAGCCTTGCAAAATGATTGCTTCGGTACAACATCAATCACTTTGCCAGTATCGTTGCGGATCAATGCTGATACTCCTTGAAGGGAAGAACATCCTCGTTTCCTTCAAGATCCATCACCAGATAAAGTGTCAGAGCCATTCTCTTGAGTCTCACCCGTGCTACTACTGCAACCTTCTTGCACAGCTACTTTCATAGACTCAATAGCTACTTTTTTACTCGAAATTTTCAATTCATGATTGATGTTTCCAAAATAACTATGAGCAACAGGTGGTAAAAAATCCATGATTCCATAAAAGGTTTTAAAACCAGTGTGCCCATGACCAAGAGCTCGCATTCCTAACACTACTCTTTTATTTATTTCAAAGGCATTTTGTTTAGTGCCAATCTGTCTACTCGAGTCTATGAATGCAACTTTATAGCAGTTGGTGCAAGTAACAGATAGCTTGCTACCAAGGCTTCTGATATTAACTTCATTGAAAGTAATATCACCGCTACAATTTTTGCAAACCAGGAATTCCTGTAATCCTGGTAAAAGTAACGAAGTGTCAAATATTCTATACTGAATAGGACCAGCTTGTACATAACTTGATTTTAATTTTTGTTTTGATCTCGAAACAGGAATTTCTTGCTGTGCAATTTCTGGTTGCGTAGCTGCTGTACCTGATGTTGATGGTTCCGAAAGGATTCTGTTTGGAGGTCTTGTAGTAGATGTTGAAGGAACTGCTTCAGGCAATGCTTCATTTCTTGAAGAGATGGAGGTTGATGACGGTTGATCTCCAAAAAATCTCTGTTGGCTCCTCTTCTTTCTTCCAAATCTGCGCTTTCCATGTGCAGATGAGCCTGGATTTCTATTTCTTGAACCAATCATCTTGTTGTTTTTAACAAATCTTGAATTTTCACTAGTACACTTCACGTGCAAATAACTTGATTTTAAATTAAATAAAATACCAGAGCAATTTTCAGTTAAAATTATTAGGTTATAACTAAAATCTTAACTGAAGAACCGATCTCAATATTATTTAGTTAAACTCAAATAAAGTCACTGTTTATTATTAAATAAAAACTTCAATAACCTGCAAGTACAATGGTAAAACAGGACTCTGGCTAAAGTACCATTCACTGTGCATAGGCATTCTCCTCCGTCGATAACCGCCAAATTTAAAATTTTCAGAATGCATCGTACATTGGAATGCACATTCCAATGTGTCTTCCTCTTTTAAAAAGGTCATGATATATATTAAATATTATATACTTTTTCAATAAAAACACTTTCAAAGTTTTTTTTTTAGTATTATGCCTAGAATTTTTAAACAAAATTTTGTATCGAAAAACAGCTTCCGGGAGAATATTCTACGTTAAATTTGCTACAAAAAAAGCAAATAAAAAAAATCGATTTTTTCGAAAGTTTAAAACTGTCATAACCCCTTAAGCACAGTAAACTAAATATTGAAAAAACTCGCCTATTACTTTTTGTATTTTTTATTTCTTCGCCGATTTTTAGTGTCATTTTGCAATTATCGTTATCAGACTTCTACTGTGTAGCAAATTTCATGACAAATAAGTTTATTTTAGTGATATTCTGGCGTAAAACTATTACTTTTTGAGATTACAAGCAAAGATTGAAAAACATTGGTATTTTTCGGCGTTTTTAGCACGTTTTTGTTAATAACTTTTGAAGCACAACTTTCTGGACCGGTGCATGACCACTGCTTATTGTTTAGCCTATTTTGAACCGAATTCGCTTGTTTCCGCGTTGTTAGCATCAGTAGATGCTTCTCACTTCTGGCAAGCGCTCTTAGTAATGAGTAAGCGGCTGAAAGTTGGGGGTAAATGTGTGCGCCTGAGCTCGCAGAATCAGAGTCAATAATACATCAACCATGCAGAAGTAAATTTGTGTGTATGTGTGCATTCGTAGAATCGTGATTGCATGAATTGCCTTTAAATTATTTATTTAGTATAAAGAGTTAATAATAAAATCTCGAATATTTATATGATAACAAAAAATTTAATTATAATTCTTTCAAATATAAAAGAAGTTTACGACTATTTTTAGTCAATTATCAAGGGATAGTGGAAATATCTAGATAAAAATGAATTAACAAATATTTTATTTTCTCCCACTTATTAATTCTTATTCAATTAATTTTTTTTAATAAGAATAAAAACCTAATTGTTGTAATTACCCATATAGCATCCAATACTCTGGGAATATTGGTGGAATGTTACTTTGGTAAGTAAAGTAGGATCAATTATGTTGCGGAAAGGTTACATAACCAGCTGGCCACGGTCAGGCAACATTGCTGCGAAGTGGAATGTCCATTTTAATATTACATTGATTCGATCGGTATTCCGGACCCATCCGTGGAAAGTAATATTACAGTAATATTGTAGGAAGCTTATTCAACATTCCCAGAACATTAATATATTATAAATTTTTTTTCGATTCTTTCGAAAAAATTTTCCCTATTGAAATAATACAACAATAATATGGTAACATTGCACAATGTTATCACAACGTTACTGGAATATAATATCTTACAAAGGAATCAAAGAAAAATGTTTAAAAAAATTTTCTCTGGTCGGGATTTGAACCCAACTCCATTCGCTCAGTAGACTCGCTCGTTATCCACTGAGCTATTGTTTTGTCGTTGTTATTGAAGTTAATGTGTAGGTTAAAATGAAAGATAAACGAGGGCCTTTAAAATGTAACCTAGGTTCAAAATTATTTCATCGCAATTTAGAGACACAATACTTTCGGTTTTAATTTAAGGTTAGATGACTATGACGGATCTTCATCCCTTAGAGAATTTTTGAGTCAGTTTCAGGTTATTGCTAAGGTTAATAATTGGTCATCTGAGGTTAAAATGGTTGCTCTTATTTCTTGTTTAAACGGAAAAGCAAGATCGGTTTTAGTTGAGACTGATTCATCCTCTTCTGATTTCGAAAATTTAGTTTCCAGGTTAGAATTGAGATTTGGTGACAAACATATGGCACAATTTCAAGATCGTCGTCAACGTTTTGGTGAAGATTTACAAACAGTTGCTGCTGATATTGAAAAACTTGCAGCATTTGTTTATTCACAATGTCCATTCGAAGTTCAATTCAAATAAAATTGCTTGTTCTCAATTCATCACAGCCATTTTTGATTCGTCCATTCGAGAAATACTTCGTCTTAAGACGGTTACTTCTTTAAAAGTTGCTATTGCACGAGCAATGGAAGTAAAAGTAATTCGTGGCTTAGACAAGAGATCACAAAACAACCGAAATTATTCTCAAACTCAACAGAAAGGAATTAATTCTTCTAATACTCAACCAAGAGTTTATCAAAAATCTCCAGAGTTTTTCAAGAATGCTGAATGTTGGCATGTGGCAAGAAAGGACACCTTAGATCTCGTTCTCCAAATCACTCAAATAGTCAGGGAAATTAGGTTATGTTGGACTTTCTAGAGCGAGTTCGACAAAATTTAGAAAGACACCATCAGATTTTTGTATTGGAAGAATTAATAGGAAATCAAAACATTTTTATTTGGATGGCCTTGTTAATAATAAAGCTTATAATTTTAAATTAGATTCTGGTTCAGATGTCACTATTTTAAATTCAAAATTTATAAATTCTAATGATAGAAGAATTGCCATCAATTCACGAATGTTTTGATACCCTACAGGAGAAAAACTTCCAGTTAAATTTTTGGTTTCTGTGATTATTAAATTACAAATTTATTCAGCTGAACTAGATGTTTAGGTAACGGACAAGGTTGATGATTGTATTCTTGGAAGTGATTTTCTTCATTTAAGTTTGATTAAAAATTACAAGACTAAATTTAAATTCTAAATTTATTTTATTTTGAACATTCAAAATAAAAAAAAATCTACGATTTCATAAAAATTAGCTATTACAGTACATAATGATTTCGTAAATAATTTGTGCTTTTTTTTAAATGAAATTGCGCTTTCAAAAGGAATTTGTGAATACCTTGAATGTTACATTTTCTATAAAAACGCAATTTTTTTGAATAATCAAAAGCGCTATAAAACAAAACATGAATAATACGCAATTTTGAAAAATTGTATTTTTTTGGTATTTTGCCTATAACTTTGTAACGGAATTCTTTCGGGCAAAAAGGACTAAGGCAGCTCATTCTGCAGTAAATTTGCCTGAAAAAAATCAAATAAAAAAATTTTGGATTTTTAAAAATTTTAACTCAGGCATAACCCCTTAAGGGGACCCAACACCTTTAAAACTTGAAAAAGTCGATTATTTTTTATGATTTGTTTTGATAGGAAATTTACCATAGAATATGCTTTCGAAAGCCGTTTTTCGAAAAAAAATTTTCCCGCAAAATTATAAGCAAAATACTAAATAAATATTTTGACTGGTTTCTCGCAAATTTGCGTAATTAAAATTATTTATTCAATATATCGAAAAGTTTTTTTTTCAAAATCCAGTCAGAACTAGATATTTTTATTGTAATTGTAAAAAACAGTATTTTTATAACTATATATGTGTATATATATATATATATATATATATATATATATACACATGTATCGTATTACAGGAATGTTTAACTTTTTCCTTGCGAATGAATGTATTTATGCGCGAATGTGTGTATGTTCGCGCGCATGTGTATGTGTGTGTGTATATTATATATACATATAGTGTGTATATTATATATACATCACTCGCATACACACATACGCTCTTAAACATACATACGTATTTCGTAAATTATTTTATAATAATAAATGATGATTTTTTTTTCATTCTGTGTTTCATGAAACTATATAGTCATTAGTTGAAATTCAAATACGCGCGCCTTTCGCAACAGTCTAGGCGGCGATTCTGTAACCAAAACGTGACGATCGCTGTGACGAAAATATTTGAACTCCCCATTTACCGACCATGTATACATCGTTTCTTCCTGACTGAAGTCCTGTTTTGTAAAGTACATAAAGGTTAGAATCAGTGTGCTTTCAAATCTGTTTTACCAGCTTTCAAATATTTGAATGTTCTTGAATGTGAGATGTTTTGCACAGTGCGAACATAGTTAAATTTAGTTATTTGTTTATTTACCATTTTTTCAGTAGTGTTTATTTACCTTTTTTTTCTAAAGTTATTTATATTTTAATTTTTTAAAGTGAAAAGGTTGGAGTAGTTGTAAGAAATTTTAGTTAGTTTAGCTTTTAGTTTAGATTAGTTAGTTATAACAATGAGTGATAACAAGGGCAGATTGCCTAACATTCATTTAGATAGGAAATACTCCTGTGAAAGAAGTAAAAGGTAACCAAGAACATTTACAGGAACTAGACCCAGTGACGCAGTAGACTCAACTGCACAACCAAGACCTTCGACATCTTCAAGAAAACTTGAAACTCCAGCAGCAGAAGGCCTCTCCGGAGTCAAGAATAGAATTATTGACATCAATATTCTATTTCCTGAACTCCAAAATGTGTTGTGTTGCAAACAGTGTCATAGTGAAGTGCAGTTTTCTGAATCAACAATGTTTGGATTAGGATTTAAAATTGAAGTGACATGTGTTCGATGCAGAGAAGTCTCAAGCATCAATTCTAGCAAAAAAGTGGGTGAAAGTAATTGTGCATGGGAAGTGAACCGAAGGGCTGTAGTTACATCTCGTGCTCTTGGTGTTGGACATGCTGGACTTTCGACATTTTGTGGCATAATGGACTGCCCTAAGCCTATAGCTCAGTCTGCTTATGATTTCATCAATCAGCAGTTCAGTGAAGTGTGTGAAAGTGTTTCTAAGGAGTTTATGGACTAAACATTTTTGGTGATGGCTCGTGGAGGAAAAAAGGATTTTTATCGCTATAAGGATTTGTCATTAAGGAGTCAAAAGCAAAGGCTTGGCAAGGACTACGAAAAAAGATGAGTATTATTCTCTATATTGTTTTAGCTAATTTTTATGGTTTTTGAAATATTAATTTATTTCATTTTTTTCAGTGGATATGACGCTAAGTTGGAATTCTATTTTTCTTCCATCAAATCAAGTTGGAGACTTCAACAAAATAATTAGGTAAGAATAAACATACATTTTTTAGTATTAAATACAATAAATTAATCTAATGTTAAAATTCACAATTTATCATTTTTTGTTTACAGGTCCTCAGAGGCGTACTCAACACATTGGTATACATTCAGTATACCATATAAATCCTGAAAGTGATGGTCTACCACCAAGGATCGATGGAAAAATAGTTCCAAGAAATTTGGTAAGCAATAAATTAACTTATATTACAATATGCATCAATGAACTTTAAAGTCAATTTTCTCCAACTTTGGTTTTTCATGATTTCAGCTCACTGTCTGTAGGATTCTAGGTGACCATATGCTTCGATTGAGCTAAAATTTTTTGAGTATGCTCTATGTAAGTATAGTTTTCGTATGAACAGAGGGATTTTGATTTGAAAGCTTCAAAAATGTGGCATAAAAAATATTATAAATAAAAAAATTAACTTTTTTTTTAATTAAAATTTTTCTAAGTATTCAAATAAAAATCCCTCTGTTCATACAAAAACTACACTTACATAAAACATACTCACAAAATTTGAGCTCAATCGAAGGATATGGTCACCTGGAATCTTACGCACAGTGAAAATCAGTCTGCGGAGTGCCACTCCGGATAGGTAGGTCCAAACTTGGATATCAAGTGCTTAAATTGAAGGTAAGTGAACATACTGTAAGTATGAAAAGTTTGTCCAACATATTATTTAATTTTATACTAATTTTTTATAATTTTATGTTTCAGATTTTAAACGTGTTGGGTCCCCTTAAGAAGAACAGAGTAATACATACAAAAGCGATATTTTTGAAACTTACATATTGGAGCAGATATGGTTTGTGTACATCTCGATAATCCTTTCCCCCGGCTAGTTAACAGCGGGGGAAGAGAGAGGCCGAGTGACACAGCTATTGTTTATGCGGCTTTGTCATACTACACTCACCCTCCAAAGTGATAAAGACGGACACTAAATAAAATGGGTCGCGAGAATTCCCTCTACGGTAAAACTATTCACCAGGGAAAGACGTGGCTGCTTCCTTCCTGTAAATGCGAATTATTTATTCCACGCGGCTGAAAAGTGAAAATCCTCCAATTCCTGACCACGCGCCCGTCGGAAACGTTCTCTTTAGACGACCCAAAAATGTTACAAATACAAAATTATCACAATTTATTATAACTTCTCACTACAAATTGAGCCGCTACCAGAATAAAAAAACCCAAAAACACCTCGAATTCCTCAACAGTCCTCAATATTTCTCCTCCAATTCAATACCCGTGAGCTCAAGGAAAATAATTCAAAGCTCCCTTGAACAAATCGCGTAATCAAATCAACTGTCAAGATGGCGTCGAGGAGAGAAGGACTACAAAAATTACTGAACGTGATGATCACACCAGGCACCAGGAACAGACTGGCCAAGGCCGATGCTCCGCTCGAGGAAGAAGCCGCGGTTTTTCCCACCCGGCCTCTTTCTTCACAGAAGCGTCGTTCTGGCTGGCGAATTTTCATTGGTCCTGAAAACCCCCAAAATCCGCAATTGGCCTATTTAAGGGGGTCCGATACTCATTAATGACGTGTCACTAACCATACGATATAAAAGTGCTTAAATAAAATAAATATGACGAATTACGCAAATTCAAAAGATAGTTGCCCTCCGTCTTGGTATCATCTATCAATATGCAAAGTTATGAAATAGAAATATTCAGGTATTGAAAAGAACGATTGGAACGAAAATCAGTACACGCTATAGTTAGTTAGGTTACATCTACTGATTTTCGTTCCAATCGTTCTTTTCAATACCTGAATATTTCTATTTCATAACTTTGCATATTGATAGATGATACCAAGACGGAGGGCAACTATCTTTTGAATTTGCGTAATTCGTTATATTTATTTTATTTAAGTACTTTTATATCGTATGATTAGTGACACGTCATTAATGAGTATCTGACCCCCTTAAATACCAGTACCAAATCATTACATGTTCATGAATTTTCCCAGCGCTCTCTTTTCTATTTCTAATTTTTCCATTGGTTGAGAAAACAATTCTCGCCCTCTATATCCTTCATCTATTGTATAATTCGCGCCCCCTTTTTCGATTAAGATTAATTAATCAATATTGATCTCCATCCGGTGGCTCCCCCTATAGATAACCAAATGAGCGCGCGGCATTCAAAAATCCTCCATCCTAATATACGAATCAGTATAGAATGACCCTAACATGAACTAGTAATTTCCTAGTTGACAACCGCCATGCCTCTATTCTGAAAAGAAAAGATCCACTATATTCGTACTGTACAGTTCGAATGTACAGTACCTTTCGCGTTATGCTCTCTTTCTCTCTGGCACTCATACGCTCGTTCTAGCGCTCCCTCTTTCTCACTCTCTGATGCGCTCGATGCTCTCTCTCCCTCTCTCAATTCTCTCTCTCTTTCTCTCTCTCTCCCTCTCTCTCTCCCTCTCTCTCTCTCTCTCTCTCTCTCTTTCGCCAACTCCCTCTTTCTCTCTTTCTCACTCACGCTCGCGTACGTTCGCGCTCCCTTCCACACGTATCATATGCATGTGACCGCGTGCGCGCGCTGTTGACTGGCTTCCTGCCGCGCTCTCTCCTCGCGTCACTTGATACGTCACGCCCTGCGCTCCACACACGGTCGGTCAGAGGCACCTTCTGCGAGCGCCACAGAGCGCTGGCTCCGCTCCAGGAACTGTCAGTTCGCCGAGAGCGAGTCAGCTGGCCGTGTAATAAATCACGACGCAGCAATAATTATTGCTACGTCGCAAACTTTAGAACAGATTAGAAAAAGATTTTATTGGGCATCTTGTAAATCAGATGTAGAAAATTGGTGTAGATCTTGTAAACTTTGTATTGCAAAAAAGGGTCCTCCAAATAAAAGGATTAGCGAAATGAACGTTTATAATTTAGGAGTTCCATTCCAAAGATTTCAAATGGATATTAGGTCTATTTCCAATTTCTTCATCAGAGAATAGGTACCTTTTAGTAGTGACGAATAGTTTTACAAAATGGGTAGAGGTTTTTCCTCTCTCAAACATGAGGACTAAAACAATTGCTGAAATTTTTGTTAATAAGATTATTTGCCGTGATGGCGTACCTTTAGAGATTCACACAGATCAAGGCAAAAATTTTGATTCCCGCTGATTAAAAGAACTAGCACTTTTATTTGGAATTAAGATGACTAGAACAACACCTTTGCATCCTCAAGCAAAGTTGAACGACAGCATCAGCACGGGAGAGCTAGAGCACGATGCGAGCAACGAGATCGCGAGCTGGCACTCCTGCCCCGGCCGTTCCAGCTCGGACTTCTTGCAGCTTGCTCCTAAAGGATTGCTTTAGTTTGATTTAAATTTGTGCAATTATCGAGACTTTCGAGGATCCTGTGTCTCGAACTTCCGGATTTAAGGGAAAAGGTCAGTGGGTCATTTTTTGTATCAATTCAATTTCCCTCGCGGGCACGTACCCAGTTCCATGCGCGACTTCTTTAGCGCGAAGTCTTTTGTCTCGCGAGAATGCGACCATAAGCGAGGGGCTACCTCGGTTATCTTCGTATGTCTTTAGTTAAGCGTTTAATTGTAATAGTGAAAATGAGTGCGTGAGTGGATTATATCTTGGGTTATCTGACGAGCGATTATACTTGTAAAAGGTAATCTCAGCTATGGTAATCAGACTGTTTGTATTGTACCTTGAGTGAATCGGTTTTAGTGCAGTTATTTCGGATATAAACGTTGGCGAGTACAGGGTAGATTCTTCCGACATTCGCGGACTTAGGATTATGGAGCGACAAGAGTCGAGCTGTCTTAACAAAGGTTATCTCAATACAGGTAGTAGTTTAATCAGCGATTTTATTGCTTGCGGATTTTATGCTTTATATTTAGTGACGCGTAATCATTTGTAACATAGTGAACAAGTTTGTGTAATAAATCGAGAGCTCTTTATCAAGTCAGCCGTGTCAAGACATTTTCTATCTCGAACCGGTCTCTCTCCTTACAGCGTAGCGGGGATGAGGTAGTCACGGCAAATCCGCCTAACGTTTCGGGTTCGTTCAACGAGTCGCGAGACTCTGATGTTTTAAGGTAAATGTCTGGCGTCACTGGATTAAGGTGTACTTGAGAAGAAGGATTAATATATACAATAATAACGTTGGCCGACATGACGAAAAACCAACCACGATAAACTTAATGTCATAAAGTTATTTAACGTCGTATTCCCCATGTGGGTATTAGCGACTTACTATACATACAAATATACATTTATATAATAAGTTTATATTTAATACTTTTACAACTTTTACATAGATTATTTTTTTATTATAGAATTATTCAAATGTAAAAATAAACGATTCTCATTATCAATTCATTAATAATAAATAAATTATCGATATTAATATCATTGATATATAAACATTATTATTGAATTCGTGAATTGTGCTATTTTTCGCGACATGAAATGTGTTAGTCTAAAGTTGTAATGAATTGTGCTAGTCTTCGTTGTAAGTTCTTGAGGAAAAGTAAAGTTATCTATGCATAGATATGTATATTAACAACTGCGATGCAGCAATATTTATTGTTAGTGGTATATTTTTCTTTTGAAGGATCTTAGCTGTGTCATAGATAAAGTAACAGCTTCTGTAACAAAACCAGCCTTCTGCGGCACATGTTCGAAAAAATAGGAAATAGTGGAATTTTATTTATAGTTCCACGGTGAGAGCTCATGTATGTTGCAAGTAATTCTGGGTTCACAAGACATGGTGTATAATAATATTTAACCAAAATCTTTTAAATTATTTGAAAAATTATTGAGAAAAGATTATTTAATTTTTTCCTATTATTTTTCTGATTATAGACCGGTTGGAGTTTGGGGAAAAATCGTTGGTTCTTTGTGTGCGATTGCTGGTGTCTTGACAATTGCTCTACCCGTTCCTGTAATAGTATCGAACTTCAACTATTTTTATCACCGAGAGACTGATCAAGAAGAAATGCAGTCACAGAACTTTAATCATGTTACGAGCTGTCCATATCTTCCAGGCACTTTAGGTATATTATTTACATATAATTAAATTCTAAAAACAAACTAAAAAACACTTTAAAATTTAAAAAATTTCCTTTAAAGAAATTTAAAATTGAATTTGTTTCTATAATTATTGGAAACAGATGGATATTCTTTAAGAATAAAACAACGTTAGTTTCATTTAAACTCAAACTTCATTTATTCAATGCGTATAAGGAAGAATTCGAAATATTGGAAATGGATGGATATTCTTCCAGAATAAAACAGCGTTAGTTTCACATAAACTCAATCTTCATTTATTCAATGCGTATAAGGAAGCGTATAAGGATGCGTATAAGGAATTTGCATCTGTTTAGAGCGAATGCTTAGACGACGTACTCGTATTAGACGCTATGCGAGAATGAGAGGTGTGGAATAGAAAACAAGAGCCGAGAGGTACGAAAAGGGCTTTGGGACCTTCGACGTCATAAAAAGTCATAAACAAATTTCCTTCTAGTGTCCTTTATTTTTTCACTCTTTTCCTATGCTCAAATTTCACAGTATAGTATTCGGCCTAATTAAGCAAGTCGAGATATTTTTGTATAGTATGTTAATGTACAAACTCACATTTGCATTGACTATATTCATAGAAATATTCCAACACGCCCCCTCAAAATTGTAATCAACTTTTAACAATTTCAAGACGACCCCTCAAACATACAATTCAATTGTAACAAAATAATCTTATGTATATAAATCAGACGGTCATCTTCCTTACACCTTCTGGGAGAATACATATAGTACAACATTCGTTGCTCAGATTAGGGTAAACCCAGAACAACCTAATGAGACTATTTCTGATGTATATACATACATAATTCTTAAATTAACACAGATACAATTCGTAATTACGTTTCTACTTCTTACACAAAGTAGTAATTAATATTACAAGTATACTTGCATTTATATATAATGTATCGCTTGCATTTAAAATATAATACTGTTTCTTCCATTTAATTTGTGGCTTGTAAATATGCATTAACAGCAATCTCAATGAAAAAATTCTGAATTAAATCTCAATTATCAATTAATAGTAATCTCAATTTTCAGTCAATACAGTATATCAATTTCTCATAATGTATACTTAATTCTTTAAAATTCTTTAAAAATTATATTATTACTTTTGCAATTCAATTTCCATTTTGAATCTTTGTTTTATACATTTATTTGATTTACTTTATCCAAAGTGTAAGTTTTATCTCAATCCAAGAATTGTATTTATTACCAAACTTTCTATATGTATATATAATATTAACATACTTTAATTCTCATTCAAATTTCAAACTGTATATGTAATTGACTACATCATTTCTGAATTATAATATCTTCGATATTTTCTTGCGCTATATGTAATGTTTCATAATTTTCAAGTTAGCATTTTTGCATTAAGTTTCTTCTAACTTTATTTTTATCATTGATATATGTTATTGGTAATTTATTGAAAATGACCAGAAATTCTCGACTTCGGGCCGGGTCGGGAACATTGTTGTTATTGCAAAAAGAATTCCGAAAATGCTCTTTTTTTAGTTTTTCGTGAATAACTCTTTTATAACTCATTTCATGTAAAAAAATATTCAGATAAAAGTTGTTCGGAATTGAATTTTGTATACGATACATGTATTTCTGACTGCAAAAGTAAGTTTTTTAGTCGTTAAATTGTGAAACAAAATACAATTTCATATTGCCACAGATTTTACAAAAAATTATATTTTTCATTGGATGAGTACTCAAAGATCAGTTTTAGTATGAACCATGTAAAAATCGATGTCTGATCAGGATATCTCTAAATGGCGTCTTATTACAAAATTATTTATCCCAAAATTTCAAATTCATCTCCGAATTGCCCATAGAACAATAACTTGATCCAAACACCTGTAATCGATAGCTTATGACTTAGTTAATAAACGCTAAAAAGAACTTTTTTAATAATTAATATTTATATAACAACAAATAATTTTTATTTCCACCTACTCATCTTAACGTACGTAAAAAACTATGAGTTTTCATATAAATTTTGTTGAAATCCGACCAATAGGAGCCGAGATACGAACATTTTTTCAATCAACGCTCACGCCAAAACTACTGTTACGGATGTAATGTATGATTGTTTGGATGGGAATTGGAAAGCGAAAGAAAAAGGTAGACGACGGGGCTCGAACTCGCGGACCCGAGAGCCAGAGGCCTGTGCTCTAACCACGGAGCTAACGTCTACAATGCAGTTTTCTGCATTGTAGTTCTACTCCTCTTATCACTTAGCCTGTCACGTTGTACCTATGCAGGCGCTCTAAGTCCGTGACACTGCTTAATATTTTTCGATGAAATTTGGTACACTGCTTATTGAAATAGTACTTTAAATGATGGCATTTCTCCCGATTACTGGAGATTTGAATAGATCAAGTATTTTTAATCTGGTACCATTACAAAGACCTTTATTTATACTTATATTTCGAATGAGCATCACAATTGTATTTTTTTTAAATCAATTTATGTATAGGAAATCCTAGGAATTTCAAAGAATTTAAATATTATGTTTGATATTTTAATTCAGTAACATTGAGTGTTTCATCCACACCTCTATCCCTAGCATAATCGATACTATAATATACAACTTCTTCACTATTAATTTTTTTTAATATTTTATCATTGATTTTATAAATATCTTCGTTATTGAGTGATAAAATGGCTATTTGAAACATCATCATTTACTGATATAACTGAACAATAAATTTTACCACACATGTCATGAGTTTTCTATTTATCAGGAATCTCAAAATTATTTATACGTCCACTCACACACACACACAATCCGATCACAATCACTCAAATCCTGATGCTTGTACATTAAGCTAAAAAATTCGAAACTCTCATGTATAAACATATGAACATGTAACCTTCTTCGCGTTAAGGGTCTGTTGAACAGACTACCATTTCTTTAGTGTCACTTCTCCTTCAATTATCTATACCTTGGATTTTACATAAATTCTCATTTTAATTTTAAGAGAAGAAAGTTATGATATGAATAAATAAATTGGCAAGTTTTTTTATGATAAAAAGTAATTGTTTTGAAATAAATAAATAACCGTTTAAATTGAGGAAGGATTATAAACATACATGTATTCATATAAACACTCGATCAAATTATAGCATGTGAAAGGTGGATAGTCTGTACGCTAAGTGGGGTGTCGCGTGACTGGTCATATACATGCGCATAACGTGGCGTCATTTCGGGATTCTTCAAAGTTTCATTTATACACACCTGTGCATCTGATTTGTCGTTATTTACAGAAGCAACAAGCGGAAGTACAATCTACTCTAGTTAATAAATCAGAAAATGAGTTGCCATCTCCTTATGTCATGAAATCTATAGCATATGTCCAGGACGATTATTTACTAAATGTCAGTGTAATTAACAAATAAATAAATAAATGTTTAATATAGTTAATTTATAGTCTTATTATCCTATAATCGGTGCTACTCAAAACATTATATTAAAATGTGAGAACATGGCCTCTCTCTCTCTCTCTCTCTGTTTCTGCTCTTTCTGTCTCTCTCGTAAGTATAGCCAGACGTTCTGTATTTCGCTCCGTCTTGCTTAATATTCATACTTGGTGTTTTGAACTTCGCGAGAGGTGTGTTTTTTTCCAGGCTATTCGGGATTCTGCTGGCTCCTGTTCGTCGAGAGTATTTTATTAGCACGGCTCTCCTCTGAGCCAGGAATCTCCGAATTGCTTGGTATGAGAGTTTGAGGTTAGGAGCCATTGTGTTGGATCTAAGTGGCGCACGTGGCAGACCTGCTTCTACGTTTTCTATCACACCATCGCTTGCTTCATTTCACCAGCTGCATCGTCTACCTGGTAGTATTGCCGTCACCTTCGACATCCGTGGAATGCTTCCTAGTGCTTCTATTTTTTTTTCGCAACGCTTACAGAGCAGTTTCAACAGTGATTAAGTGTGCCTATGCTAATAAGTGCGTTTATGTTGCGAGTGTTATACGTATTTAGTATATGAACGACCTGCCAGCTGTTCGCTTTTTACGCTTGTGAATGCCTGAATGTAGTGCTTCTATCGCCAATTTATTATTGCCGCTGCTTTTACTGCTATTATTTTCTCACTTTGTTGCATGGTGTGTATTCCCGGTAGTATTGTAGGTTATGTTGGTGCGGCCACGTGGCAATTATATTATTTTACATTATTACGATTTACTGTATTTTTACGTGAACACGGTTTGAGTTAGTGTCTTTGGTTGTTAGCGCATGTTATGTAGTATAAATATTTTTACCGCATTTGCTCTACTTGCAAAATTTTTTAAGGCTGACTATATCTTGATATTTTCCCTTTTACTCATGAGTGTAAAAGGGATCCACGTTACCGACGTCTGACTTTTTATAGCTTTAATTACTCAATTCACATAAACCAGCCTTTTGACCCTGTTTTGCGCTGTACTTCAATTTCATTAAGTTGACGAGCATGTAATTATTATTTTAGTTTTCTGCATTATTTTTGGTTTAGGTATTTTGTGCATGCGTTTCGAATTAAGTAATTTTAGGGTTATTATTATATTGCGATTATTACATCATTGCGGCAGTTACTACTGCTTTAACTGTTATATGTTTGAACTGATCTAGTTTGCGCTTTGTTAGTTATTAGATTTTTAGTTTATTAGTGTACAGATGGTTAAATGTACTGGATGTAGGAAAAACATAGGTTTTACGAATTTTACATGCCCTTCATGCGAATCGTCGTTTCACAAGTCATGCTTAACTAGATTTCTGAATTTGAAAAAGTGCAAAGCAAATCAGTGTTGTCTTGATTATTTTAAGGATTTTCTTCCGAACGCCTCTAAAGCCTCATCTTCGCGCACGGTGAACATTGATCATTTGCGGGGATTGGACCCCTCTAGAAATATTTCTGACTCATCTTTGAGTCCCTCGGTCTCGCCCACTGGACCGCCACCTGTCACCTCTCGCTCATCTTCAAGTGCTACCTCGACCCCCGCCATGTCCAAGTTACCGTCAAATTGGTCATCGATGTCATCGTCGGAACAGATGGCGCTTATTTTCAATAAAATTGGTGATAGCGAAAATAAGTTACTTACGGAAATTGGATCGCTTAAAGCTAAGTGTAGGGAGTTGAGGGAGACAGTCACTTCTCAGAATGCTCGCATAGATGCGCTCGAGGCGGCGGGTTTTTCTCAGCGCACTGAAACGGAGCAGTTGAAGGAGCTGCGTGCTCGGGCATATGAGGGAACTGAGCTAAAAATAGTTGGCCTTCCTTCTATTGAAATTCTTGGTGAAGTTACACACATGGATATTGTCTCTAAAATCTTAGATATTCTGGAAGTAAAGGGGCTACAGAGCGACATCTTAGACATCCGTCAACTACCGGCGAAACCCCCTAGTGAGGCTGCTAGCCAGTCGCCCGTGACGCCTTCGACAGCTCCTGAGACAGTTTCCTTGGTTGTCGAGTTTAAAAGCCAGGGTACGCGTAATTTTGTTCTTCGAGCCAAGCGTCGTCATGGACCTATTAAGTGTTCTGATGTTATACCCGATTCTTCAGATGATCAAATCGGTCTTTTTGAGATGGTTTCGCCGCTGATCATGAATTTGCGTTACCAGGCCAAATCTCGGGCTAGCTCTAAAGGCTACCAGCATGTCTGGATTAATAAAAACAATGTTTTTGTCCGGAAGACGGACAAGTCTAAGCCTATATCCATCATTACTCAATCTGACCTTGAAAAAATAAACTGACATGAACTTGAGCCTCGTGCTGCTGCCTCTAATGTAAATCGCGTCCAGTCTCACTTAAGAGTTGCCCATGTAAACGTGTTTTCGCTTCGCAGAAATCTCGATCAAATAAACAGCTTATTAATTAACAAAGATATCGATGCACTTTCTCTCTCAGAAACATGGCTCACTCCTAACCTGCAGGATGACATTGTCCGCATTCCCAACTATCATTTTTTCCGTAACGATCGAGGTCTTTTTACTGATTCTCGCACTAAGTGTAAAACCTCTAAGCGGACGTACATGCAAGGTGGTGGCGTCGGTTTTTATGCTAGAGAAGGTATCAAAATTAATATCTTGCAGTGTTCGCAACTTCAAGATATCAATCAAACGGAATTTTTGATTTCCGAACTAAAAACGGAAAACGATGAATGCTTTTTATTTGCCACAGTTTACCGCAGGCCAATGGGCAATCTGTTATCCGAGTTTTTTATCTTGTTGTTGAATTTTCTACCACTCTACAGTAACCTTATTATCACAGGCGATTTAAATTCCAACTTACTGGACCCTAAAAATGCATCTGGTAATCATCTTTCTACCCTGATACGAGATCATTCTCTTTTTCTAGTACCTACTGGCGCGTCACATCATTCGGCAGGCTCTGACACGTGGCTCGACCTGTTTCTTCTTAATGACTCACATAAATTAGTCAAGTTCGAAAAATCGTCATCCCCGTTTATCTGTAACCATGATTATATCATCATTGATTTGAAATTGCGTTCTCCTCTACCCGAAAAATCTATTAGCAGATATCGGGATTTTCGTAAATTTGACCCTACAGTTTTTGTAGCTGGCCTCGAGGTTGCGTTAGCCTCTTGTTCTAGTAAGGATACGTGGGACTTGGCTGCTTTTCACGCAACTGCACTACGGCTTCTTGACGATCTAGCCCCTTTCATCTCACGAAGACTCCGCAAACACTCGTCTCCTTGGTTCAACGATAAACTCAGAGCAGCGTGTAAGGCACGTGATAAGCTGTATCGTGCGGCAAAACGCTTGAATAGTTCGAGTATGCTAAAAAAATATCGCGATATCCGGAGATATTTAAAGCGCGAGATTCAGGCTGCTCGGGATGAGTATATATCTGTTAATCTTAATAAAATTAAGGATAGTTCGAAAAAGTGGCAGTTTCTAGCCCGTCTGGGAATTACTAAGACTCGCACCGATTCTCCACTTAATCGTTTCACTTCGCATGAACTTAATGAGTTTTATGCCTCGGTAGCTACGGTGCATTCACCTTGTTCATTAGAATCTTTTAACGATATATTAGCCCAACCGCTTAATCCTGATCTTCCCGTATTTAAATTGGAGACTCTTGAATGTCATAAAGTTTTGCTAGCGGCCTCGGAACTCCTCCTCAAGGCCAAGGGAACCAGCAGCGATAATTTGCCGTTATCCTACTTCAAGGATTGTCTCGGTTACGTCATGAATGTTATGACTAAATTTTATAATCACTCTTTACAGTCCGGCATTTATTCAGACTTGTGGAAGCGTTCCATCATCATTCCCTTGAGTAAATCGGCCAATCCTACGTCTCCCTCGGATACTCGACCTATTGCAAATTTACCACACTTTGCTAAAATTTTTGACAAGCTTGTCACTGCCCAGCTTACGAGTTATCTTGAGGGTAATAATTTGCTCTCAGATTACCAATCTGGCTTTCGAAAGGGTTTTAGCACCCAGTCGGCCTTGCTCAAAGTCGCTGAGGATATTCGCGTTGGAATTGACAATGGACTAGTCACTGTTTTGCTCCTGTTCGATTTTAAGAAAGCCTTTGACTCGATTGACCACGCTGTGGTTTTAAGACGAATGAGGGAGTTTAATTTCTCTGACTCTGCCCTGATTTGGTTTCACTCCTATCTGTCAGGCAGATCACAGGCTGTGCTTGATCTTAAGGGCGAGCTATCTAACTTTCTAGGGCTCACCTCTGGAGTCCCACAGGGGTCAAACCCCGGGCCTGTAATTTTCTTAATTTTTGTCAATTCCATCGTAAAGTCGTTGCGTCATTGTGCTAACTCGTGCATGTTGTTTGCAGATGACTTTCAAATTTATTTACAATGCAAACGTGTCGATCTTCCTGACTGTATTTCTCGCATTTCTAGCGATGCTAACCGAGTATTTGAGTGGGCTTGTGGTAATGGCATCGAACTTAACGCGTCGAAAACTCAAGGAATGATTTTTGGGTCCGACCAGAACTTGATGCGCATCGATACAAATAGTTTATCTTCCATCGTAATTGACGGTGCCCGAGTGCCCTTTATAAAATCTGTGAAAAACCTTGGCCTTAGAATGTCAGATGATCTTACTTGGAATGGCCAAGTTTCATCTGTCTGCTCCAAGGTCCACTCGATTTTAAACCGTCTTCGATGTCGCACGTATTTTTTATCATCTGTTTTAAAAAAGCAGTTGGTCGCCTCTCTTATTCTTCCACATTTTGACCATGCATGCATAGTTTATTGCGACCTTAAGTTGTACCTCGACTGCAAGCTAACTAGACTGCTTAACATGCTGGTCCGGTTCATATACCGTCTTCCTCGTGATGCCCGTATAGCGCCCTTTATGGAAAAACTAGGGTGGATGTCGCTTGAGTCGCGTCGTCGTTATTTCTTGGCAGTCCAGTTGTACCAGATCTTGACAACATCGAGGCCAGGATACTAAGTTGATTTTTTCCTCCGCAAATTGACAGTATTCGTCATTCTGACCGCTTGCCTTCGTCAGCCTTTAGTATTCCCTTTGCCAGTACCACCACCTTCCTGCGGGGATTTAGTATCCAAGCGATGAAGTTTTGGGACTCATTGCCAAGTTCAATTCGATTGAAGCCCTCAATTGGCTCTTTTAAAGTGGCACTACTAGAATATTTGCGGAACTAATCTTTACTAGTTCACCTCTTAGTTAATATAATTTTAGTATTTAAATTAGTAGATAGATGCCTTAATTATAAGTTGTGTTTTATTTTGTGTATCGCCTCAAATTTTATTGTACAATGTTTGATTTTACTTAATTGTCTAATTTGTTTGCTTTATATTAGCTTATTTTTGTATTTTTATTAACATAATTGTACTTTTTTGCACCCTAGCATACGGCCCAACTGGACCTTGCCAGACAATAAATTAGCCAATCAATCAATCAATCTCTCTCTCTCATTCACACTTAAGAGAAATTAACTTAAGGAAATTGGTGTGAAAGGTGCAGTGTATTTATGTAACAAACCTTTTCAAGGTAGAAGGCTGGCAATTATAAAGTTGTTTCTTCCTGTAAAAATTAAAAATTAATTTTACAACTCTTGATAATCTTAATGTAACAAACATTTGAACTCTTGATAACACTTCTACAGACAAAACCAATCTCATTAACACTCATACTGAAAAAAAAATTCTAAGAGCTTACTCTAAAATTAAACTTTAATTTTCAAACTTCGACAACTCTAATGTGGCCGAAATTATATGTGCTTTATCCTATACAGTTATTAAATCCTATACAGTTATCCTATACAGTTATCCTATACAGTTATTACGCTCAACCCATTTTCTGGAAACTGCATGTACTTCGGGCACACTGAAAATTGAAAATAACTAGATTTTCATTAAGCAAATCAATCAGAGGGATAGCATATGAAATTTCAAGTTAATCTTCTAGACCAATTTCAAAATAATTATGATTTAAGGCATTCAAAATTGAACAGCTTAAAATTGGTATAGACGATTAACTTGAAATTCCATATGCTATCCCTCTGATTGATTTGCTTAATGAAAAAATGGTTATTTTCAGAGTGCCCGGAGTACAGGCAGTTTCCAGAATGTGGGTTGAGCATCTCTTTTCCTATTCGAAATGTATGTTTTGCTTTCGAAAAGATAAAAAGATCATTCAAGTTTTCAAGCCCACTGCTTAGAGAGATAGTATAACAATTTTGACGATGGTATAGTTGAGCAGTATTGAGATAATCAGAGACTAGAAATTTCAAAATTCAATAATTCGAAACTGCTGAGTCGTATCAACTTGGAAATTTTCATATTATCCCTCTAAGTGACTGGTTTGACAACTTATAAGTTCTCGTTACCTTATACAAAACAAAATATGCTTTTCCCTTGAGAAAATGCTCGTTACATCCATGATCTAGAAACTGTGTATACTTTATTGTACTCCTTTCAAATTGAGAAAAACTTATGTTCTATCTAGAAATCCATCGCAAGGATAGCATGTGAAAGTTTAAGTTTATCACATAGACCAATGTCAAAATAATTATCATTTATGGCATTCAAAATGGTACAAAATTGGTTTCAAAGATTAACTTGAAATTTTTTATGCTATCCCTCTGATTAATTTGCTTAATGAAAAATTAGTTATTCTCAATTTTGAGAGAGCAACATGTACACTCAGTTTCCAAATCTTGCATGTAACGAGTCTTTTCCCAAGGGAAATGCATGTTTTGCTATGTAAACGGTAATGAAAACTAATGAGTTGTAAAGCCTGTCACTTAGAGGAATAGTATGAGAATATTTAAGTTGATACGGCTTAGCAAAATTTGAATTTTTTAATTTTGAAATTTCTCATCTCCGATTATCCTAATACTGCTCAGCTATATCATCTTCAAAATTTTAATACTATGTCTCTAAGCTGTGGGCTAAACCGCTTGTATGGTCTTTTTACCTTTTAGAAATCAGAACATGTATTTCCATTGAAAAAAGGGACGCTCAACCCATATTCTGAAAACTGCCTGTACTTCGGGCACTCTGAAAATTGAAAATAACTAGATTTTCATTAAGCAAATCAATCAGAGGGATAGCATATGAAATTTCAAGTTAATCTTCTAAACCAATTTGTTTCATTTTGAATGCCATAAATGATAATTATTTTGACATTGGTCTATGTGATAAACTTAAACTTTCACATGTTATCCTTGCGATGGATTTCTAGGTAGAACATAAGTTTTTCTCAATTTGAAAGGAGTACAATAAAGTATACACATTATCTAGATCATGGATGTAACGACCCTTTTCCCAAGGGAAAAGCATATTTTGTTTTGTATAAGGTAACAAGAACTTATAAGTTGTCAAGCGAGTCACTTAGAGGGATAATATAAAAATTTTCAAGTTGATACGACTCAGCAGTTTTGAATTATTGAATTTTGAAATTTCTAGCCTCTGATTATCTCAATACTGCTCAACTATACCATCGTCAAAATTGTTATACTATCTCTCTAAGCAGTGGGCTTGAAAACTTGAATGATCTTTTTATCTTTTCGAAAGCAAAACATACATTTCGAATGGGAAAAGAGATGCTCAACCCACATTCTGGAAACTGCCTGTACTCCGGGCACTCTGAAAATAACAATTTTTTCATTAAGCAAATCAATCCGAGGGATAGCATATGGAATTTCAAGTTAATCGTCTATACCAATTTTAAGCTGTTCAATTTTGAATGCTTTAATCATAATTATTTTGAAATTGGTCTAGAAGATTAACTTGAAATTTCATATGCTATACCTCTGATTGATTTGCTTAATGAAAATCTAGTTATTTTCAATTTTCAGTGTGCCCGAAGTACAGGCAGTTTCCAGAATATGGGTTGAGCGTCACTTTTCCCAATAGAAATGCATATTCTGATTTCAAAAAGGTAAAAAGACCATACTAGTGGCTTAGCCCACAGCTTAGAGAGATAGTATAGGAATTTTGAAGATGGTATAGTTGAGCAGTATTAAGATAATCGGAGATTAGAAATTTCAAAATTCAAAAATTCTAATTTTGCTGAGCCGTATCAACTTGAAAATTCTGATACTATCCCTCTGAGTGACAGGTTTGACAACTCATAAGTTCTTGTTAGCTTATATAAAATAAAACATGCTTTTCCCTTGGGAAATGTCTCGTTACGTCTGGAAACTTAGTGTACTTGCTCTTTCAAAATTGGGGAAAAGTTGTAAACCACGTGTCTTCTGAACTTATATAATAATTATAAATCTTGAAGAAACATTTTTCACATCACTAGCTTCTCACTGGAATTCCTTCCCTTTATAACATGACAGTTGCGTAACCTCCCAATAGAAATTGTGGAACAACTTTCTTGATACTTAAACGATCAAAGTACAACACTTTCACTAGCTTGTCACGTCACAAGAAAATTCTTTACTTCTATAACATAATAGTTGTAGGCCTTCATAAGTTCTCGTTACCTTATACAAAACAAAACATGCTTTTCCCTTGGGAAAAGTCTCGTTGCATTTGGAAACTTAGTGTACTTGCTCCCTCAAAATTGGGGAAAACTTGTTAACCACTTGTCTTCTGAACTTATATAATAATTATAAATCTTGAAAAAACATTTTTCACATCACTGGCTTCTCACAAGAATTCCTTCCCTTTATAACATGACAGTTGCGTAACCTCCCAATAGAAATTGTGTAACAACTTTCTTGATACTTAAACGATGAAAGCACAACACTTTCACTAGCTTGTCACGTCACAAGAAAATTCTTTCCTTCTATAACATGGTAGTTGTAGGCCTTCATAAGTTCTCGTTACCTTATACAAAACAAAACATGCTTTTCCCTTGGGAAAAGTCTCGTTGCATTTGGAAACTTAGTGTACTTGCTCTCTCAAAATTAGGAAAAACTTCTAAACCATTTGTCTTTTGAACTTATATAATAATTATAAATCTTGATAAATCATTTTTCACGTCACTAGCTTGTCACATCACATCACATCACAAGAATATTGTTTATAACCTGATAGTTGTATGCCTTCCAATAAAACCTGAAAAATAAAAAAGAACATTTTAACAAAGAATCAGTTCACAAAATCTTTCATTATATTATGTACGATTTATAAAAAAGTAAAACTAAATACTTATCTAATTCTAGCCTATTAGTCATGTTTGTGAGATGTCCTAAAATATAAAAATAGCACTGTTTTTATAAAATATATATTTAGGTTAAATTTTACTATATTTTCACTGATTTTTAAAATTACTTATAAATAGAATTTCTTGCTGATATATTAATAAACTCTGTTATTGTAATCGTCATCTGCACCACAAAACTGTATAAAAGTAGATTTCTTTAACATGACAGCATGTGTTATTGTATTGCATAATACAAAACGTCTGCATCTGCACATAAAAATTTCTGCTCGTCTGCATTTGCACACATATAAACTGTATACATACAATAGTATACGTAGAGCTGACGTCACACGATGACGTACTTCCGCGGAGAACATTTTCTCCGGTAGAAGAATTTTCGTATATAGGCCAAGCAACAGAGATTATTTTCAAAAAAGTAATAAAAGAAGCTGGCGACCTATGCCACTCGATAGCAGATAATGCGCACTTTAAGCACATATGTGTCTCTACAGGTAAATCGAGATTATTTTATAGTTATTAACAAAAAAACATGCAGAAAATGCATGTTTTTTTAGTTTTTCGCTTAGAACTTTTAAACTAAGCAAGCAATGAAAACATCACTTTAGACAAAAAATATGCGGTATGAAATTACGAAGAAGAGGAACTATCAAAAATCTCGATAAGTTGTATAGAAGCTGAGATAATGGAAAAGAAAGAGTTAAGCTAGCCATTTTTCAAAAATTCATTACGCAGCCATTTTTTCATTTTAAAACTCGAAATTTTGGAAATTAGAAACTATGGGTATGTACTTTATAGGAAAAAAAATGAATGCTGTGAAACCATTATTGTTGCTGTAATCGCGATGTTAATTTTTTGTTCACTATCTTGCACACGCTGTCGCGTCGCCAATTGTGGTCGAATTTCAATTTTAAAAAGTGTTTTGAAATGTTGACGTTTCGCACAATAAGATGCATTTATCCATTTTTCGATAAAATGCATCTAACTATGCTAAAATAGCCGTCGAAAATACGCAAAAACGGCTGGAGGCGGCAGAGCGCGCGAGGAGTGGGGGAATAGGGGAAGCGCGTATACATAGATAATTCACGCGTGTCGCTTTCCCTATTCCCTTTCTTCTTCGTAATTTGATACCGCATATTTTTTGTCTAATGTGATGTTTTCATTGCTTGCTTTGTTTAAAAGTTCTAAGCGAAAAACTAAAAAAACATGCATTTTCTGCATGTTTTTTTTGTTAATAACTATAAAATAATCTCGATTTACCTGTAGAGACACATATGTTCTTAAAGTGCGCATTATTTGCTATCGAGTGGTATAGGCCGCCAGCTTCTTTTATTGATCGTCAAAAATCGTACCTTTTTTTGCTCTGTCGCTTGGTCTAATAGGAGAATTCGTGATGCCGAACTTTCACTTCGCAATAACTTTTGATAGAAGCAATTTCACAAAATATGACCCCGATGTCATTTTGTGAGTTTTGTCGCAAGCTTTCATCTGGGTGCTCATATGCAACAACTCATATGCGACGTACCTTATACTTGCCATCGTGGCACTACCGCGCCCCTTGATATACATACGTTGTAACGTGGCAAAATATAGCCACGTCACATCGAGCACCGAACTGCCGGGTAGAGTGTCTCAAGGTCGTCTGTATGGGTTTGTGCATTTTTTAATGGCGTTTCGTTTCTTTCGAGCAACGACGCCAGGAGAAGAGATGACAATGAGAGGAGGAAAATACGGGGAACCTCTTCGCTCCTCATTCATGGATGAGAGGAGAAGATGATGAGCTCCGATGCAACGATGGCAGATACAGATTCGTATATTCGAAACCACTCCGAGACTATTGTTATGATTGATGTGAAAATTTGGGAAATAATTCATAAAGACGTAAAATTTACGGCATGACTGCAATATTTAAAAAATTTTGAAAAAATATTAAAGAATAAGTTCCGCTTTCCTCCGCTAGGCGATAAAAAGCGCTGCATTCGTACCATACATCCGAGAAAATGCATTATAAAAGTTATTTGACAAAAAGAACGCATAAAAACAGAGTTTACCCGTAAACTAATTTATATAAGGTATATAATAGTCACAAAAATATTAAGTTTTCGAGCGTCATGAAAGAATAAAAGCGAATCTTCGTGTAGCAAACAAACTCTTCCGCTTTTACCTGTCGAAGGGGTATGAAGAGGGTAAGAAAGAGGAAAAATGTTATTTCTTTGACAGGCAACAGGAGGCGCAGAATTTCATTTCTGAAGTCTTCCCAGAAGATCGGTAATGCAGCTCGAACAGCACGCGCGACCGGCCCGAGCAAGAATTTTTTCACCATAGATTTTTATGACAAATTTTTTCTACCCACACTTTCAGCATCGTGTATTTCACCGGGGATAAGTGTACATAGCCACTCGCTGCAAGCTGTACTACGCTCTTAGTAAAAGGTAGCGACAACTTGGTACACGTGTTCACCACCTGGTACCAAACGCTTAGACCGCGCGGCAGTTTATACTACTTGACCTGTGGGTAGGCCGGGGTCACAGGCCGTAGTGTCCCTTTTATGAAGGTTTATTTAGATCGTTGAAATTAAATTTGAATTTGAATAAATAAGTTGGCTAACAACAAAATTTAATAGATGTAAACGATTTATAAACCTAGAAAAGGCTAACCGAATTTGAATGACAAAAATCGAATGTGTAATTACTTAATAAAGTGAGTGCTCAGATTTAATTTCACATCATAAATCGTCAAAATTATCCGATTTCGATTATTCAAGTGTTGTTGTTATCAGTAAACTTTAAAAACTATTAATATTTTATACAAAAATTATTAATAATGAAAAATTTTCAAATATTAAGGACAAATTTTATTTATAGGGATGGAGTTAAAAAGATTTTTTTAAAAAATATTGGTAATTTGGGGTGTTTGAGTTGTACCTATGAAAATTAAATTAGCATAACGTTAAAGTTGAGAAAAAAGCACGTTAATTTAAAAAAAATGTTATTCCAATAATAGCTTTGATTACCGAGATAATCAAATTGTAACTAAGGTCTACGAATTCTGTTCGCCGCTGCGCGGCTTTCCCCCCACCACCGCGCCGCCCGGCCGAAGTAGCCGTGCGGCCGTGCGTGCTGAACTCGCATGGTTCCTCGCTCGTTTTAGATGAACTAAAGCATGTAAAGCTATCGCGTAAAATGTAATGATTTAAAGTATAATTTCAGCAAGTACTGTGCCAAATTTTAACTAGAAATATCAAGTAGTTTCGGCGTAATCGTCGGTTGAAAAAATTTTTGTATCTCGGCTCCTATTTGTGCGATCTTAACAAAATTTATATAAAAATTCATGGTTTTTTGCGTACATTAAGATGCATTTTACATGCGTACATTAAGATGCCGCGATTCTCTAACTCAAAAGTTGGCCGAAATAAAAAAAATTTTTATTAAAAGTGTTGCTAAGAATTAACTTTAAGAAAAATTATTTTTACCGTTTCTTAATTACGTTATAAGTTGTCGATTAAACGCAGTTGGATTCAATTATCGTTCCTGGATCGAATTGGACATCAATATGAACTTTTCGGCTAAATAATTTTGCAACAAGACGCCATTTTAAGATCTCGAGATCGGGCTTCGATTTTTACGTTGTCTATACTAAGTCATCTTTGAGTGACAATCCGATAAATAAAGATCATATTTTATAAAAACCATGGCAATGTGAAAATTGGAAATAAAATTTTTTTATTTAATAATTTAGTCGGAAAAACATTAATTTTGCAATAAGGAATATATGTATCTTATAGAAAATTCAATGCTGATCAACTTTTACCCCTACCTTTTTTTGCTTAAATTGAGTAACAAAAAAGTTAATCAAGAAAAATTGAAAAAAAAACGCATTTTGGTAACTTATTTTGCAATAATAACAATGTTCCCGATCTGGTCCGAAATTGAAACTTTGGGGCTATTTTTAGTAAGTGGCTACCAACATATTTCAACGATAAAATAAACTTTTGCGCGAACTTTCTGATAAGATGCTTTTGAACTCCCTGACTCCCGGGCTATAAGTGAAGATTATCAAACTAGTCTTCTAATCTCAGGTAGACACCATTCGATTTTTATCATTCAAATTCTGCTGAAATAAGCCTATTCTGTAGAATTACGTATTCATTCATAAAGTATTTATTTTGCAAATTTTGAATTATTATGATTTGTTCATGTTCAGCCTCCGAGATCGCCTTTTACCCTCATAAAATTTTCGGAAACACTGCCCATTTTTTCACCGTAGTTTTTGATGGCCAATTTTTTCTGCCTATACTCTCAGCATCGCGCGTTTCGTCGGGGACATTCGTAGGTAGCTACTACATAGTAAGCTGTGCTATATTCTCAGAAGGTGGTGAACACATGTTGGCCTGCCATGCATTGCTACCATTGGTGTGCGTTGATCAGCCCGGATTAGTAGTATAATACAAAAAAAACCCTTCAGCTAAGGAAAGATAGAAGATGGCACCACTCGTTTGTGCTAATTATTAAACTAAACTAATATTTTGAAACTTTTATCCATGCTTGAAGATAAATTTTGTTTTTTTTTATGTACAATTACGTCTACGAATTTCGTCTAACTTTAAAAGAACAATAGTTACAGAGGAAATTGTAATTTTAAGTTATCGACACATAGCTTCGAAATTTTTCTTTCTTAGTGCGAATCAGTGCGTGAACGTTTTACCTCGGGTTACCTACTACGCGGATATCTTCGACGAATGGTTATCTCGTAGTCCCGGCGCGAGTGAAGATTTATTTCGCGTGCGACAAAGGGAGTTTCTGCGTAGTTAGGGAATTCGTGGCTATCTGGGATATTGTTTTGTGCGGTTGTGTGGTTCGGTTATACGTCGGTGAGGACAAGGGGGCCTCGCTAGACATCGCGATAGTGTGATTCGGTTATACGCCGGCGAGGACAAGGAGGCCTCGCTCGGCATCGCGTTAATAGGTTACAGCGCGAGGGGTGTCGTAAGTCGTCGGACGCGAACAGGCCCTCGGCCAAACGTAGGTTACACGGGCATGATCTAACTAAGTGTGGGAGGTCGCGTCCATAGGTTAAGGAGTGAAAGAAGAGTCGGCGGGCAGTGAGTGATTGCAGCCAAATGGGCAGAGTGAGTGTAACCTTGAGACGCGCGAGAGTCCGAATGTCTTTTATAAGTGACTATCTTTGCGATTTAGGATTAAGTTGCGATTTTATTGGCGTGCGATATTAGATTCGGTTAAGTGGCGAAGAAACATAGTAATGTGTCGAGTTATTCGTGTAAATCGTAAATGCATACCTCGCAGCTGTCTTCACTCATATGAAATTAGCATTAAGTTTGTGTGAATAAATAGTGCACGAAAATAAAGATGTCCGAGTGGTGTTTTACATCCGAACTGCCCTTTCTCCTTACCGGGACTGAGCTAGCCGAATAAGACCCCTCCGCCTTGCTCTCGACAAGTCTCGTTGGAAAGAGTCGCGAGACTCTGCCGTTTTACTGAGAACGGCTGGCGCCTACCGGGAATCGAGGAGAGATTCCACGGGAGCAAGGCCGATACGTAATCACACGGCTTGGCATGAAAAACCGAGTGTTTCAACGTATAATGTGCATTAATGTATTATGTTTGTGCAGTGCATAAATTTATAATATATATATATATATATATACCAGTGAAAACGAAGACAGTGTATGTATTAAAACGCGCGCGCGCCAGTATGTGTATATGTGCGTGTGTATGTAAAAAATCTGTATATGAAGAGAGATGTACTCTGCTCTCTTGTCAATCGTCGAGTTGAATCGATACTGCAGTGTACCAACGTACCGACGCGCGCGCGCACGTGCTCAGCAGTAGCGAACTTTCAAGTAAGTTGTAAGCGCGCGCGCGAGAATCTATTTATGTGTGACGTCACCGTGCAGGATTCGTCCAGACGACCAAGGGCTCGCTCAAACCGGCAAGACACTTGCGCTATCCGATTCGGCTGCTGCGGCTTATATTAGTCGCTCCACTTGCCTATCAACACATCAGTGTTTCGAAGACGACCAAGCAGTCACCATTAAAAATGAGAGTGCCAGTGCGTGAAGACGACGAAGTAGATATCGTGATGAAGGAGGCGGCTCAACTCCTGGAGCCAATGCTCAAGGATGCTCAAATACTTGAGGACATTGAGAAGTATTTGATGTATATGAACGTTCCTGAGGAGGACGACTTAATGATTGTAGAAGAAGACGAGCCTATTCTACCATCCAACGACGCACTCCTCGAGCTTGCAAAGGAGCTACAACAGGAGGCGACGGCGATGGAATTAGACGAGGAGGTGATGCCGATGGAGGAGGATGAAGATATAACTCCACCAGCAGACATAATGGCAAATTTTATTAGTGAATTTTGCATAAATATACGTGATGACGAGGAGAAGATGCCGCTTTCTTCTCAGCATTCTTCGGTGCTGTTAACACCACCATATTCCCCGCAACCTCCACACAGTGTTGGGGTTAGAGAGAGCCACCATGGGTGGCTTTTGATACTCATCGGCAATTTCAGACCGTCCAAGCGAGATCGATCTAGTACAGCTAGCTTCACGCAATACGAACTTGTCCAAGTGATGCTTGCGCTGTTGCGTACCACGTCCCGCATATTTCTGATTTTGAGCACGTTAAATTTAAATTCAAATTTAATTTATATATAACCCTGTAAATAGCACATGAAATAAAATTTTTTTTTATATGGTAAATACAATTAATACATTTGTATAAAATAATATATTTTTAGAATAAGTGAGCTAACAAAACCCGTAATACTATAATTACAACGAAAGGTAAGTAAATTTAATTATTTTTATTCTGTAATTTTGGGCACTAATTTTGTCAAAAATTATAATTTAAAGCCCTTAGATTATATTTAAATTATGCTAAAAAAATTAGAAAATCTATGTGAGCCGTGCGCTACATATACTATAGTGTATGTATGTTAACGAAAAGAGATAATTCTATTGGCCCGCGCTGTAAACAAATCACGGATAGCTCTAAGTATATTTATATTAATAGTGTATTTTCCATATAAAAAAAAATTTTATTTCATGTGCTATTTACAGGGTTATACATAAATTAAATTTGAATTTAAATTTAACGCGCTGAAAACCAGAAATAAGCGGGACGTGGTACGCAACAGTGCAAGCATCACTTGGACAAGTTTGTATTGCGTGAAGCTAGCTGTACCAGATCGATCTCGCTTGGACGGTCTGAAATTGCCGATGAGTATCAAAAGCCACCCATGGTGGCTCTCTCGAACCCCAACACTGCCTCCACAGGTGTGTATATTGTATATGTGTGGTATGTGTGTGTATGCGTACGCGCGCGCGGGTATATGTGTATCCATACGCTCGCGGATATATATGTGTGTGTGTCTGTGTGTGATGGGAGAGCGTACTCGAGTTTATACGTGTGTGTGTGTGTGTGTGTGTGTATGCATGTTCGCGGGTATGTGTATATGTGCGGTATATACGTATAGGTAAATACGTATAGTGTAAATAAGAGAGAGAGAGAGAGAGCACGTGTTATATATGTGTGTGTGTGTGTGTGTGTATGCGTGTGTGCATGCGTGTGTATACGCGTGTATATAAATGAAAGTAAGAAACAATGAAAATTTGTACATTTTTTTAAGAAAGAAAACAATTTTGCGAAACCAAATGATTTTGAGGTGGAGCCATCATGGTGATTGTTGCTTGTCATATACTTGCTTGTTTCAGACTGATGATAGTCCTGAGTGGTGGAGGAAGGAGAAGAAGGAGGCTGGCGCCACGATTGTGGTGTATATATATATATATGGGTGGTTCTCTGACAAATCGAGCGGTCGATTTTTTGACCCTATCGAAAAAAATTTTTAAAATGTTCCTAAGAGACACATGAGTATCCCTGAATTTTTTCAGATTTTTTGCATCAAGTATCTTCGAGTTACAGAGGGTCAAAGTTGATGAAATCATGTTTTTTTGCTTTTTCTGGCTACTTTCATTAATTTGTAGATCCTCAGGGAAGCATTTTTCACTATATAGATATATAACATTTTTTTCTGCAAATTTTCTAAACTATTAAAAAAAAATATTTTTAATGTCGTATATATATGTTCTAAGAAAGTTATAAGTCATTTAAGTCTTAAAATCAAGTTTTAGGAAAGTTCGATCATCCGGATCATAACCAAAAAATTCATGAAGATACCTTATTTCAATTCAAAAAAGTCTGCGAAAGACCCAGATTGTCAGAGGCCTTGGTTTCTCTGTAAAAAATCATTATATCCGTTCATATATGAAAAAAATTTAGTTTTATTGCTATATCGAAGAATTTAACCAATTTTATCAATTACGTAAATTTTTTTATAATAATTTCAGTCATTAAAAAAATGATAAGGTTAGTGAATTGCTTCGATATAGCAATAAAACTAAATTTTTGTCATATATGAACGGATATAATGATTTTTTACAGAGAAACCAAGGCCTCTGACATTCTGGGTCTTTCGCAGACTTTTTTGAATTGAAATAAGGTATCTTAATGAATTTTTTGGTTATGATCCGGATGATCGAACTTTCCTAAAACTTAATTTTAAGACTTAAATGACTTATAACTTTCTTAAAACATATATATACGACATTACGACACATACACTCGCGCGTGCATGCATACACACACACACACCCGCGCGCGCTAAGCATACTCGAATTTATACTTCATACATACTAAATTAATACTCCATATATACTCGATAGATACTTGATTCATACTCCATATATACTGGATACATACTCGATTCATACTCCATATATACTGGATACATACTCGATTCATACTCAATTCATACTCCATATATACTCGATACATACTCGATTCATACTCCATATATACTCTATACATACTCAATTCATACTCCATACATACTCGATACATACTCAATTCTTACTCCATACACGCACACCCGCGCGCGGGCGCATACACATACACACATACACACACACACACACACACACACAATGCGCGCGCATACATACACCATGTTTTATAAAATAAAATTACAATAAAATTTTAATTTTACGAAATAAAATTTTGTTTATTATAAAAAAAATAAGAATAGCATTACTTACAGTTAATTCTGAATAAGAATGTACGCTTATAAAACGACAATATCACAAAAATAATTACAAAATGCTTATAAAGAAAATAAATAAGGTACATGCTTTGTACTTGCGATCATAAAAAAAAATTATAAAAATACTTATAACTACTTCCAGTACGGTACGCACCTTCTACCCGAGATTACAGGCCTCGGTCTTGTTGGGTGACGTATCCATGGAGCATTTTGTTCCTGCTCCTCCAGCAACCGCTTCAATAAGGCTAGTTCCTTTGTAGCTGCTCTAAGAGTCTGAGCTGCCTGGACGTAATCAATTCTTCTGTGTTTCTATTTTCCAAAAAGATCTTGAATGCTAGGCAGCTCCAACGTCTTGAACTCTTCTAAAGTTAGAGGTTAAGGCGGAGGTGGAGGCGAACGGCAGAGCAGTTGCTCGAGCCCAATTATGGGCGGTGAGAGCTCTTGCTCGGTGCTAAAAATGTCATGCAGAGATAGTAGCGGTAACTGGTGATGGAGCGGAGATGTTGGTAGCGACACGTCTTCAACAATAGGCCGGTACTCCTTACTCGGCTTAATGATTTCAGTATTATCATTTTGCTAAAAAAAATTAATTTTATGCATATATATAGATATATATATATAGAAAGAGAGAGAGAGTAAACTATATATATATATATATATATATATATGTAGAGAGAGAGAGAGAGAGAGAGAGTCTCAACTCTAGAAAGTCCTGGTCAGTGACTTCTTCATCTCGTCGTCGTCTTCTTCGAGGATAGATTTTCCCATACATACATATATATATGTGTATGTATATATGTATATATCAGCATTCCAATCGGGAAAATTCCTGATGAAATGTGTGTTAAGACTAGTTCATCCCCTCTCCTGTGAAATTTGAGCATATAAGTGAGTCGCATATTCTCCAGCTACTCATTCGAAAACGATGGCTTCTCTCGCTAACTTCAGTGAGTCGCTTAAGCACTTAAATTCTTTGGAACGTGCAAAAAATGGAGATATAAATGTTACTGATATAGAGAGATGGTTGACAATATGTACGTCAGCTCTTGACACTTTGCAGAATCTAGTGAGTTCAAAAGAAAATAAGCTGACGAGAGCAGAGAAGCAGAAGTGTCAAACGTATATGACGCGTTTTGTATTTATTCAAAACAATATGCATAATCTACTAAAATCGGGTGGTAAAGTGCATCTATCGGTGCTACCGTCGTCATCACCTCAAACACCTGAAAATGTAATCAACCAAAACAAAAGTGCATCTAGTCAAGTCTTGGTTCAGTGGGATCATATGCCCTCTGCATTCCAGAGTCGCATAAAATCTGGTCTGATAACGAATCTCGGTCACCTCGATATTGTTGCATTTATGCGGGACGCGAAAGCTTTGTTCGAGTCAAAACTTGAAAGTGCTCTCCGTGAATACACTGCTTTGAAAGTAAATGCTGAACTTTCTGCTGAGTGTATCATTCAAAGCAGTGAGTCAATCGAAGTAAAATATTTTAATACTGAAAATGTCTCAATCTTTCAAAGCACTGATTTAGTGCAGTGCTTCAATGACAAAATAAAAGCACTAATTCTTCGTTAAATCGAAGAATTCGAAGAGAGAGATTCAGGGTGGTCTATTAGAGAAATTTTAAGTCTTGTCATGAATATTAATAAACTTAATCCAATGAGAGGTAGTTCCTTCATTAAATTATCAAATGTAATATCGAAAAAACATGCTTGTGTAAATGTTCAAAATCGAGATAATGAGTGCTTTATATGTGCTATTTTGTCTGCACTACATCCTCAAACAAAAAATGCTCAACGAGTGTTTGCGTACAAAAAATTCGAGAATGAACTTAACTTTGATGGAATAGACTTTCCAGTCTCGCTGAAGCATGTGATAAAATTCGAGAGACAAAATGATGTATCAGTAAACGTGTATATGTTGAAAAAATTCGGTAACAATTATGATGTGCAACCGTGTCATGTGTCCGCTCATAAAAAATAGTGTCTTGTTAATCTTCTTCTCATTCAAGATTATTATGCTGAAGATAAAGATGCCGATGAAGATGACGATGATGCTCCACCTCCGAAGATTCATTACGTGTGGATAAAGCACTTATCTCGCCTTGTGAGAAGTCAATTAAAAAATGTAATAATAAGAGTTTTTTATGTGATAGATGTTTGCATTTTTTTAAAACAAGTGAAAAGCTTGTGAAACATGAGGCTGATTGCATACAAATCAACAAATGCAAATTTCGGCTTCCTTCAAGGGAAAACAGTGTTCTTTCCTTTAAAAAATATAATAGAGTTTTACGAGTGCCATACGTCATCTACGCGGATTTTGAGTGCTTGTTGAAACCTGTGAATGATGAGTGTTCAATTTCAACAACATCAAGCCTACAGTATTGGTTTCTACATAAAATGTAGTTTTGATGATACGCAATCTGTGTATCGCAGCTATAGACAAGAAAATGACGATGATCTAACACCAGCCCAGTGGTTTGTTAATAACTTGAAACAACTTGCTCTTGAATTAGAACAACTATATAGCAGACAAAAACCAATGAAGCTTACAAATCAAGAGCTTGAAAAATTTCGCTCATCAAAAACTTGCCATGTTTCTAAAAAGCTCTTCTCGCCTATAGATCAGAAAGTAAGAGACCACTGTCATCTAACTGGAAACTATAGGGGCGCTGCTCATGAAGGTTGCAACATAAATTTTCAGGAAGCGAGATTCATACCGGTTGTATTTCACAACCTCACAGGTTATGATTCTCATTTTATTGTGAAAGAACTCGCAACTGCAGTTAATTTCAAGGGTCGCGTGAGTTTAATACCCGAAAATAAAGAGCGGTATATTTCATTCATTAAATATATCGATGGTAGTGATATAAACTTTCGCTTCATTGATTCGTTAAAATTTATGCCTTCATCGCTAGAAAAGTTAGCTTCGTACGTGAAGAAAGTTAACATTACCAGTTCTGTGTTTATAAATGACGAGAACTACGCGGCTGACCAAATTAATCTACTTTTTCGAAAGGGAGTTTTTCCCTGCGATTATGTGAATTCGTTTAATAAATTCAAAGAAGATGCTCTTCCAGAGATCAGTTCTACAGTAAACTCTACAAGTGTGACATCACTGATGATGAATATAAACATGCACAAACAGTGTGGAGTACTTTGAATGTAAAGACACTCGGTCAATATTCAGACATTTATCTGAAAACTGACGTGTTCTTCTAGCAGATGTGTTTGAAAATTTTCGATCTACATGCATGCAAGCGTATGGGTTAGATGCAGCCCATTATTATACGACGCCTGGTTTAACATGGGGCGCCATGTTCAAATATACTGGTATTGAACTTGAACTCTTAACGGACGTTGACATGTTATTGTTTATCGAAAGAGGTATCAGAGGCGGAGTAAGTCAGTGCTCCAATCGATACGCAAAATCTAACCATAGATACATGCTTAATGGATATAATCCTAATGAAATTGAAAAATATTTGATGTACTTCGATGTTAATGGTCGAGGGTGGCTTTACATGGGTTGAAAACGTTGATGTGCAAGATTTTTTAAATATCCCTGATGATCATTCTCATGGATACAATCTAGAAGTTGATCTAGACTATCCTGATAGTATCCATGATGAACACAAGGATCTCCTATTCTGCCCAGAGCATATGGCGCCTCCAGCTTCAAAACTGAAAAAATTGTTGACTACTTTGCATAATAAAGAACGATACATAATCCATTACAGAGCTCTCAAGCACGTTTTCACGCACGGGCTTGTCTTCATTCAAAAATGCAGAGAGCTCTTCAATTTAAGCAAAGTGCATGGTTGAAACCTTACGTTGATTTGAATACTGAGAAACGAAAGCAAGCAACGAACGAGTTTGAAAATTTTTTTTTCAAACTCCTAATTAATGCCGTCTATGGTAAAACCATGGAAAATCAACGTAAGCGTGTTGATGTGAAGTTGGTCCGACGATGGTCTGGTCGATATGGAGCTGAGGCCTTGATTGCTAGCCCTAATTTTCATAGCCGATTAATTTTTACCGATAATCTCGTGGCCATACAGCTTGCACGTACTGAAATTGAAATAAATAAACCCGTATATGTTGGACTGTCTGTACTCGATATATCCAAACTTCTCATCTATGATTTTCACTATGCATACATGAGAGAGCGAGTTGGTGACAAGTTCAAACTTTTGTACACTGACACAGATAGTCTGATATATGAGATTCAAGGTTGTAACATGTATAAAATCATGAGAGAAGACATAGACAAATTCGATACATCTGATTACCCCGTAAATAACGTCTTCAACTTACCACGTAAGAACAAGAAAGTTATTGGATTAATGAAAGACGAGTGTTGTGGACATGTCATGATAGAATTTATTGGTCTGAGCAGCATGATGTACAGTATTCGAGTTCAAGGAAAAGAGGCTATTAAGAAAGCTAAAGGTGTTAAATCAAGAGTAGTCAAAAACGAGATCACCTTTGAAGACTACCGCGAATGTTTATTCAATGAAAAATCGATAAGTTGCGAGCAAATTTGTATTGCACAATGTCTACATCGAGAAACAGAATAAAGTGGCCCTAAGTCCGTACGATGATAAGCGCTGTCTTGTCCAGAATTGTACAGAAACGCTTCCCTGGGGCCACTTCAGCATACTCGACGACGAACAGTGACTGCAGGTTTTGGAAGATGTAGAGGTGGGAGAAGCTTGCGAGGTGGAGGAGAACTGTCTACATAAGGACGGTCAGCAGAGAGCTGGCCACATTCGGTCACTGATCGAGCCAGAGGAAGGTGAACCTCCATCTAAGAGAGCTAGACACTGAGAGTTACCTCCAAAGCATTAAGGTAAGATATTCTTGACTAATATACATATGAATCTCTCTCTCTCTTTCTCTCACTCTCTCTCAATAAAATCTTATACATATATACATTTTTTTTCAGAATGGATCTAAACGGCTTGAACCAAATCGCCAATAACATATACCTCCCAAAGAAAAATCTGTCCGACTTGGAAGTTGACAGGTCATACATGGTCACTCAAATAAAGCAAGTCAACACACCGTACGGTATAAAATATGTGGTGATACTGAACAATGAATGCCAGATTTTCTTACCTGACAGAGTTTCCAAAGCTTTGGAAAACAATGGTAACTTGTTCGATCAAATGATGGAGAAAGCAAATAAATACGCTATAGGCCTCACCTACAATGGCAACAACAAATTCGAATTTTACGATGTGTAGTATAAGTATAGTTAATAGTTAAATGTAAATAAATTTGAATGTTTGTGTGTGTGTGTTTAATTTATATTTATTAAAATAAAGATAAAGAGAAAGTTTAAGGAGAAGAAAAGTATTTTCTCAAAAAAATAAATAAATAAATAATTGGTTGTTCTTCACTGGTAAGTGTGCAGGTGGGGGGCTCTCGCCACTTTCTCTTTATTACTTTATTAATTAATCAATTAATTTACAAGTATTGTTTTTTTTACACCTCTGATTTATTTATCCACGTATTATGGGAACTATCGAAACCCAACCATTTGACGTAGACTTGATTACCGTGGTTTTTATTAATTTTTCTGCGAGATAAACGTCTGGATACTGCACTTTGGATAGTTCCTGTTCATAAAAACAGCCGCTCACAGGTTGATTCTTATAATCCTTCACATGGTAAGTAGTTGGATTCGTTTTGGACTTTTTAACAATCGTAAATATCTCTGTTGACCCATTCGGAGTGTACCCTTTTTCAAAGGCTTGCTTAACTTTACTCACGCGTACTTTATCATTTACCTTGAATTTTGATTTTTTGTAAGACTTTACTTTAGAAGAAAACCGTTTGAGAATTTCGGCTTCATTCGCCGCTGTAACATCCTTTGGCTTTACGCCTATTGTTCGATGTTTTGTATAGTTGTACGATTGTATCAAAGTCTGTAATATATCTAACCACTTGTAGTTTCCACGAAGACTAAATTGTATCCACATTTTGTTTTTTAATATTCGATTAAATCTTTCACAAATAGATGCTTTAAGATTACTGTACATAGAGTAAAGATTAATCTTGTATTGCTTCACAAGATTATCAAATGTAGCGCTATAAAATTCTTTTCCTCTATCTATTTGCAAGTTTTTTGGTACTCGACCTTCGTGCAGTACAGACTGCATTGTTGCAGCAACATCTTTATCGGTTTTTTGTTTGATTGGTACAGCCCATGCATACTCTGAGAAATTATCAATGATTGTTAGCATATACTTGTAACCTTTATTTTCTCGAGAATATGGTAAAATTTCGACCAAGTCAGCTTGCCAAGTTTCGTCAATTCTACGTACATCGAAGTTTCGGCGTAGATAATTTCGACGAGTAGGCTTATGTAACTCTTCAACCACTACTTTTTTATAGTTCATCTATCAATGTTTAGTATACAGCATTCGAAGAGTGAATGTTTTGAGATATCGTGAGTACTATGTCTTTTATAGTACGTATCTCAACCTCTAACTCTGTAACTTAGCATCTATTTCGTCTCTATGAAACTCTACAATATAATCTAAATTGTTCTAATCAGTTCTCAGACTAGATAAACTATCCTATACTTTACTCATTTCTCTTCTAATTACACTATTCAAAGCATCTAGATTTACTGCTTCGTGCAATTTGTTAGGTGAAGCGAGATTACAGAGTCGTTTGTTCTCCAAGTCATATTGACCATCAGCAGTGATTTTGAAACCAATGCCTGGAGGACCACGACTGCCTTCTTTTTTTTCAGATTACGTCCGAATACGTCAACGCTCATGGTTGAAATGAATGAATTGTGTGTAAGCAACTCAATATATATAGCCAGCCTCGCGAAGTTCTTCAATAATTGAATGGATTTCATTCGTATGACTGGGATTCCCAGCTGATGTTTCAGCCATTAACAGTCGCAATCTATCCACTAATTCATTTGGATCATCCCAATAAACATAATCCATTTTCGTGTCTCGTCTTGAAATTTTAAAAGGAGGTAATTTTAGTCCACCACAACCCATTTTGAATATTGATTTCCGTTTTTCTGATGTTCTTGTTAGAGTAAACAGTGGATCAATAAAATCAGTATATTTTTTACTATTATGCACACGAATTGACTCATCTGGCCTGAACTGCTTTTTATGTGCAGATGATATTTCTAGAATGTTTTTATAATTTTTTAAATCATTAGCTGTAATTAACTGTCGATTTGGATATCTAGATATAAGTAAGTCCAGTAATGCTTGAGTTTTTGTATATTTTTCATGTCCCACTGTGATGTGAGTATCATTAATTACTATCGTAGAGTTTCCAATCATATATCCACCATTTTCTTTACGCACTCCATAAATTTTATCCAATTTTTCATTGTATTTCGGATCAAGCATAATTGAATGATTAATTTTCAAGGGACTAGATCTTTCTCGATCTTCTTCTTCTTTTTCACCAGCAGTCTCGAAATCGGTTGTTTCTACTCCTTTGATCGATGATATATCATTCTCATCGTTAAATTTGTATGTATCATCTAGACTACTTGTCGATGAAACAGTTTTATCGATATCTTTATCTAAGCTTTGGTCAGACGTATTGTTAGTAGTCGACTTCTTTGCTGTTTCTTTTTTCAAATCGAGAAACGTTTTCTTTCCTACGACTGCTGCTGCTGTGTTATAAATGATCTGTTCAAGAGGATTCACAATTGGTTTGAAAGTCTCTCCTACAATTTTCTCGAAATTTTCTTTTCCAAATTTCATCAAATTATATTTGCGTTTGACTGCATTACGAACTTTTACTAATTGTTGAAGAATATTCTTCTCTTGCTGTGAGCTGGACATGTTGACACTTCAAAGGTTAGTGACAAACTGGTTACGAAATCGTGCGCACGCGTTATATTTATAGCAAAGCTATCGAAACCCTTCCTGTATCGACCATTATTAATTAGACTACATTTATCAATCATTAAGAATCCATACTTGTTATCCAACCAACATTTTGTGCATAGATCTTTGAACTGCGTGTAAGACATCAGAATTAACATGATCATCGTACATGTGTTTCAAATTTACATCATCTTGTCGGAAAACAACCAATAGATTGACATTATCTCTGACAAGATGCTTAGGTATGTGAGCATATGATTGACAAAGGTAAAAACAATAAACATTTTTATGTCTTCCCATGCAGAAATATGCTCTGATGTGTGTGACGGGGATCCCGTCGATGGCTGCTCGCCTGGACACCACCCAGTAAGATAACATATTCTTATACTCGGTGGTGCTTTCAGAGCAGTCAGCGGTAAAGCCACGAGAGCAGCCTGTCGCCGAGCAGCAGCAGCACGAGGCGAGAGCGAGAGAGTGGGGGAAACACAGCGCGTAGCAGCGCGCGGCAGCCAAGGCGAGACAAAGAGAGAGGGACGGACGGCGCAGCGCTGGAGCAACGAGAGCGAGAGAGACACGAGATACGAGGCATGCGAGCCACGAGGCGTACGCGCGCGAGCGGCGGCCGCCATGTTGGCGAGCTATTGACCGAGGCATGAGTGCGAGAAGGATGGATAGCGAGCGAATGAATGTGCATTAGAGACAGACAAGAGAGAGAGAGTGGAGGCAACGCGTATGCGCCGTATGATATTGGGAAAAGGTGGAGGGCTACGGCTCAATCCACAGCGCGCGTGCGAGCGGGAAATAAAATGTAAGCGTGCCGGAGTATGTAACCGTGCAAAAATGTGTAAATAGGATTGATAGAGCCAGACATGCGTGTAAGCGTGCTTCAAAAGTCGCGCGCATTTATAAGAGTTGGAAAAGAGGGCGCGAGAGTGCGAGTGGCATATATGGTGCGAAAGCGTGGAAAAATGTAATAGGCGCGAGAGAGCGATCTAGGGGAAATGCGTGAGTGCGAGTGAGAGAGCGATAGACGCCGCGAACCGGCGTAGTTGCCGAACGCGCGAGGATAGTCAGTATCGAATGAGCATCCAAGGAGTATCGAGTACCACGAGGAACGAGACACTACGAGCGAGCAACGAGTATTTTTCCAAGGCGACGACCAGAGCGACCATTTCCCTCCGTGTGCATTACCCGAGCGTTTAGTAGTGTTCTTTCGCGTGCGCTTCCACAGGGAACGAGACGTCACCAGAACGCGAGGACGTGGAGAACCCGAGGTAGAGACAGGTAGGAGAGTTTCTATACGATACCTCCCCGCCGCGAGTTCTAACCTTAGAGCCAGCCCGCGTAGTGACGGAGAGCTCGCCCGAGGACGTAAACGCGTCCGCGAGTACAAACTATTGATTTGATTTTTATTATTAATAAATTACTAAGTATTTCATTTTATAAAGTCGCGTGTCTTTATTTTGCGTATCATTCTCCCTGCACCTCTCCCCCGTGACCTAGAGTATAAGAGAGTTCTCAAGCCGGCAGATAAGTGTTAAAGATCGCGAGTTCGGGCGTCCAACAATAATTAAAATACGAGCTCGCGATAAACCTACATAGGTGTCATTGCGTCGTGCTACGCCTCCCCAGGGACGGAAAAAGCACAACGTCACATGTGATTTTGTTTTTCGTAAGCAACGTCATCGAAAATCATAATTGAATTCGGTAGTGGTTTGTCGGGAGCTATGACGTCATCATTCTCACTAAATGTAAAATATTTTATACCTTCCAGAGGTTCCAAGAGTGTTTTTAGAAATGTGTATTTCGATTGATTCAGAGACTTGGAGTATACGTATACGTTTTCGAATCTCAGTCCATTGGGATGTGTTATAAGTGCTAGAAGACTGTTGATCTTACCACAGTTCGATGGACTACAAAAAATTGCTCTAATGCTATTTGGAAGCAGTTGTCCGTGTCGTTTTCTCTGACTTTTATTTTGTTCAGTTATGGTGTCAAAGTTAACTATTGGTAGCTTAACGGGCTGCACTTTGAAGTTCATGTTTCCACGACGAGAGCTTGATTGCGACTGAGCGAAAGCCTAACGAATTGCTCTTTAAGTTCATGCTTTCACCACCACGAGAGCTCAATGAGTGACTGAGCGAAGACCTATAAATAGCGCGTTTGTATACCACTCTCGATAGCCACAATCAAACCTTCGAGGTGTGATAATCATACACAAACGCTCTGATCAAAGTGATCATCATGGTCGTCGAGGTTACGGTATAACTAATACTCTGATTAATAAATTACCATTTGAACTTCATCTACCAGGACATCAATATTGTAAGCCTGGTACTAAATTAGCCAAACGCTTGGCTCGTGGTGATCCCGGAATCAATCCTCTCGATAGAGCTTGTAAGGAACACGCCATAGCTCTCTTGGTAGCGAGGATGATTCTTTCTTGATGTCGACCTTGTTACGGGCCTGGAGTTCATTGTTTCAGGTGGCTCACTCGAGTCAAGAGTGATTTCTTTGTTCTTTTTGTTTTTCTTGGCATTATATTCTTCCACAGGTTGTTTTCTTTTCCTGTTGGTGGCTCTGGTATCGACTGCCTTTGGTGAGTGCTCATTGATCGTTGGTACATCTTCAAGCTCCATCGCCTCGTCTAGCATCTGTGGCGTATTTATTTTTTCATTTAGGTTCTCTTCCTCGCTTCCTGGGCTGATCGTTTCACCACCTTCCATAGGTAAGTAGACTTTTCCTGGTTCTGATACTTGTAATTTCAGATTTCGGCCCTCATCAAATTTTACGTTGCTGGCGACAAAAACTTTTGCTTCTTCATTACTCCATAATCTATAACCTTTTTGGTTTTCACAATATCCCAACATGATGGCAGGTTTAGCTGTTGGTGCTAATTTCTTTCTCAAGTGGCGTGGGATGTAAGCCCAGGCCTTACTTCCAAAGACTCTTAAATTGTTCAAGTCTGGTTTGTGTCCCGTCCACATTTCCTCTGGAGTGCGACCATTTAGGCATTTCTTAGGGCTTCTGTTCGACAAGTAACATGCCGTTGATAGTGCCTCTGCCCAGAATTTATGCGCCAGTCCTGACTCGAACAACATACACCTTGTTTTTTCTAATAAGGTCCTATTGATCCTCTCAGCTCTTCCGTTTTGTTGGGGCTGATAAGGTATAGTGGTTTGATGTCGTACGCCAAGTTCATCCAATGTAGCTCTCAAGGCTGAGTTTACATATTCCCTTCCATTATCAGACCTGAGGACCTTGACCTTGTCTCCGGTTTGCTTCTCAACTAGTTTGATAAATTTTCTTACTGTTGTGGGCACTTGATCCTTGTGTGTCAGGAAATAGACGAAGATTTTCCTCGAGTAGTCGTCAAGGAAGGTTAAAAAGTATCTTGCCTTGCCAATGGATTCGTCCTCCACCTGGCAAACGTCACTGTGTATGAGCTCCAGTACCCTTGAGGCTCTTTTGTGGTTCTGCTGGAAATTTTGTTGGATGAGTTTGCCTGTAATACAGATCTCACATTGAGGCATATGTTTATGATCAAAACCGATACCAGTGGCGACCTTGCATAATTGGTTAAGGTAAGTGGGATTCAGGTGTCCTAACCTGCGATGCCACAGTTGCATGTCTTGAGGAAGGGTGGCAGTCCCCGGAGCAAGATTCAAGTTTGATACAATATCTTCACAAGCGGTCGATTCTGTCGTGATTAAATATACGTCGCTTGAGTTTAATTTACCTTCGATTATTAGCTTGCCTTTTCCGTCCATTATTTTGCATTTGTTGTCACCGAAGACGACTCGACCTCCTCTTCCAGCAATAGAGCTAACCGATATAAGATTCGTTGTGAGGTTAGGCACGTACAGTACCTTTCGAAGGAGCACTTTGTTTACTCCGTTTCCCCCACTGAGCTTAAGTAATGCTTCGCCTTCTCCGTGCACAGGAATTTTTGACTTGTTTGCGGCTGTCACGTACTTTATATTGGAGCTAGTGATTCGTCTCATCAGACGTCTGTCCGCACACATATGCGTCGAAGCACCGGAGTCAATGATCCACGCTCCGTTTTGTTGCGCTGTACTCATTACATTTGATGCTAACGTAGTGGTTGGATGGTCGTCTTCGATAGTGGTGAGGGTCAAAAGGGCACATACCGTTTCATTATCCTCGTCATCATCGTCGTTGCTCTCGTTCGCTTTTGTCGCGTTGTTCGCGTAGGTATTTTGATTTCTTCGCTTCTTAGCAGTACATTGATTTGAAAAATGACCAATACGATTGCAATTAAAGCAACGAACGTTGTTGCCAGTCGGTCGGCGAAATGCCGATGTCTTGGACGCCGTGCGCCATCTATCGGAAGCGTTACTGATAGAAAAATGCGCAGAGGACGTTTGCGCATGCAAGCCTTGAATTTGAAATTCAGATCCGTTACTGGAACTTTCGTGTTCCTCCAAGAGTTTCGTCTTTACAAAGTCGGCGGTAATGTTCTTACCGGAGTTACTGAGAGCCATAATCATAGGTTTATACGTTGGAGGCAGTCCGGCGAGGAGTAATGCGCCCACTAAATCTTCTGGCAATTTTGTCCCGATGCTATTTAATTTTTGCGCAGCAGCGATGATACGAGCAACGTAGTCCTCCATGGATTTACAGTTGTCGAGTCGCGTTGTGGAAACTTCAAGGAGTAAACTTACTTTTCTCGTCAAACCATTGTCATCGAATGTCTTAGACAGCGACTCCCACGCCTCTTTTGCCGTTTTCTTATCTTCAATGTAGGTATAGACTTCGGGCTCGACGGCTAAGATGATGCGTCCTCGAGCTTTTTGGTTTTTCTTTGTATCAGTCGATAGAGTGCCACCCGTTGGAGCCTCAATAACGTCCCACAGATCCTCGACCTCTAAATAGGCTCGCATGGCTACTGCCCATATTCTGTAATTTTGTCGTCCAGTCAACTTTTGTATAGGTAGAGCCGAAGAAGGTCCGCATATCGTATTATTCATTGTAGTCGTTCGTTATATCACCGATACGCACTGCAGCTACTGCTCCGAAATAAATTCACTGGTCACGTGAGTCGTTGAACGGCGACTTCGGCAACGATAAGATCTTTCTTATTCAGATCCCGTTGATTTGTGCTGGGCCCATAACCTGATGTTATGGAAGTCGGAGTGGCCAGGGAAATAACGTTAACACACTTATTAATGGTAGTCAATTGTTTAATATAACTTAAGTTATGAATCACAGTGAGTCGTAGTGTGGCATGTCTACTCAACACAACGGTCGGAAGCAGAATGAGAGTTCACGACGCTACAGTTATATATTAAGTCAAGGTCGCGACTAGTCAATACACTAGTCAAATATAATGCGCGCGAATAATTCAAATATAATATTACATCATAAGCATTTTACACAAAAAAGTTTAATGGACTTTTTCCTATTAACATGAACACTCGAAATTGCTTAGAGTTCAAATTAACAAACTAAAATCGAATTTTCACATTAAAATTATTCGTTTTACATAATAAAACTCTTTACACTTACGTTGTACATAAAAACGTTCAACAGAAAAGCTGTAGATATTTTAAAAATACAATTTTTGACTCTAATAATTATACATTCAGAATGATTCAATATGTTGTAGAACCCGAATGCTGATTTTTTTGAAGAAAAATTTCAGTTGATCTCGATTAGCTCTCTGAAATTAACTCCAATCGAGCCAAATTATTTTCACAAACTCTTCCTATGTTAATATCATGACAGTATAAAATAGGGCTCGATTCCGTGTATACAAAAAATATGCGGGTATTTTTTAGATTTTAGAAAAACGGTGTTTTGGTTATAACTCAAATTCTAAGCATTTTACACAAAAAAGGTAAATGGAAATGTTGTACATCTCAAAATCAGGGGAGGGCGAAGCGCGAACGTATGAGGACCAGGTGAGTGTGAAGTGCAAGCGTCGTTCGTGCCTTAAATGCAAAACGCGATGTGATGCAAGGCGGCAAGCAACTGAGACCTGCAGGCCCAAAGGGTATGAGGTATGAGCCAATCGCGATATTAACATAGGATATTAACATGGCGCGCTAGGTGTCATTGTATTATTATGTACTCTCCACAAACCTTACGTAGCCAAAATTCTAAGTATTTATTCTATCATCTAATTTAAAGATTTTCAAAGTCTCCATAGCCCTTCTAACCCCTCGACAAGACTTTACATACATACACATATTAACTTGCAAAATCTAAAACTTTCTTCAATAAAATAAGTATATACGTAAACGCTTCCTGATCAGGTTCTATTGAACTGACAAACATTTTTTTAGTATCATTTCACGACCTTCGATTTTACGAAAATTCCAATTTTAATTTCAGATCAAAATCAGAAAGGAAAGTTGTGATATCAATAAATAAATTGGCAAGTTTCTTTTATAAAAAACCAATCGTGTTGAAATATATAAATAAATGACCGTTTACATACTAAAATAATATGTAGAATAAAAATTAATTCATATATACCGACAGCTTTTTGTAGGAAGAAGTTGTAAGGGCTTCGATGTGCAGTCATTCGAATATATTGTTATTTTTATCCCTACAAGGTGATTACATTGAAGAACCAACATACAATAATACTAATTTGGTTTATAATATTAAATGCAGTCACTATCAAATAGACTTTTCTGTTAGCATTGCCTTCCACTTCGTGGATAAGTAAATCGTAAAAGAACAACATTGTAAGATCCCACGATTGATTGATTATATTATTTGTTAATCGATAATGTTTGCTGAGTGGTTGATTTTCGTGTAGTATACTGTATGACTGTGAATGAGGGTGCTGACAATGTATGTATTGCAATATACCAGTTTCGCGAGCTGGTTGAGCAACGGTATGAGTTAGTTTCAATCTGAAAGAGCAAGTTAGCATTTTTATTGATGTCAGCGTTCAAAACATCTTTGTAACCTCTCTCTAAGTGGCGAGTTTTGATTGGTCTTCGGTGTCCTCACGTATTAATCATCTGACCAACGCCCTGGTCGGGGATGAGACTTTATAAGCTCAGAGCCCGGTTGGCGCGGGGCCTTTCACGACCAAACCAGGTACCAGTGTGCGTCTAACCTCTTCGCATACGGTAAAGCAAGCTGTTACCGTCACTACGACTTGCCGCTGAAGACTAGCTGGCTACTTGGAGCTGTTGAAGAAGACTTTACCAGGGATCGTAAGAGGGTGTCAAGGTACTACCTGTACGCTATCGGAGGGCCTAGAAATCCACTGAACTCTGCAGGCAAGCTGGCATATTTGCTCCGGTCAAAAGTACTGATCAACTTCAATACATTGCGACGAAAGGACCGCCAACATATCTGGCGTGAGTGGGTGAAGCCGCAGCTTAGATAAGTCTACATAACCTGCCACGACTAGCTCGTGTAGTTTAAGATCACATACTCGCCCTAAGGGAGAAGGACACTTCGAACTACAGCGAGTGTACAAAAGCGTAAGTTAGCTTCTTTAGTATTATAACAGAACAAATGTACAAGATCAGTAATTACGTAAGATAACTAGTATAAACTTTGAATGCGAAAGTATGAATGGCCCTTTACCGTCCTTGGAAATCTGTCTGGCTTAATAAAACAAAACAATCAGAAAAGAAAATAGATGTTTGGATGAGAGAAAAATTATTTTATTAACCAAAGCCCTTTACTCACTAACAAGCCCTTCAGTCCTAAACTAGAGTAAGAAGAAATATAGGACAACTCAAGAGTCCACTTTAATCCACTTTAAATGAGTCAACATTTAAAGACTAGCAGAGCGTGTCCAAAATTCTACAGACGTGTCCGCACTTTTGGGATATCGTGTCCGCACTTTCGGGATATCGTGTCCGCACTTTCTGAATGTGCCCGCATTTTCCAAATCGCGTCCACACTAAAGGAGGGTAAGTCTGCGGAACTAAATTCGTCCACCCAACATCCTAATAGGACACAAGAGCAACAGTCCGCTTTTATTTGATCAAGTCCGCTTTTACGAAGACGTGTCAGCACTTTTCAATATCGTGTCCACACTTTCGTACAGACGTGTCCGCACTTTCGTTACGTCCACCTTTTGTTCTTACAAGCATTGTAAGCAATATAAGAGAAGACACGCGGACTAACGTTATAATAATAAATTATTGTTTAATGATTATTTTAAAAACATAAGGTCTCGGGACCAAAGACATCCTTCCAAATAAAAATAATTATTTGTAGAGAACTCAGGCGGTCCGGAGTCAAATCCGGCCCTTACAACATAATGCAGTGAGAGCGTGTTGAAATTTTTTTATGGCAAAACTTACTGTCCCGTCCTATCATAGATAATCGATGAATTACTAAATGTCATTGTAATCAACAATATACTATAAAATATCAAAATATAAGTCGAGTTACCTTTATGTTATCTTATATAAATGTACAACTTTAAATACATGTTAAACTGCGAGAATAATGGCCTCAAATGATAATGGGAATCTTTTTAATTAAACATAGAACTAAAACTAAACCTGTGAACTCAGAATATTTTTCAGCATCATTAATTTCTTAAAAATTAAGCTTAAAATTATCACGGAATTTTCTATATTTAAATTCAGAAATTGGTTGCTTATTTTGGTTAAGTAGAGGTGTTATTTGAAGATGTATCCATCGTTACATACACCAGGATGGGACGGCAAGTTTTTCCATAAAAAAATTTCAACACGGTGTCCCTGCACCCTGTTGTTTAATTTTTTGCTATGTACTTACCCACGAAGTGAAAGACAATATCCTAACAGAAAGGTCTATTTGATGGTGACTGCATTTAATATTGTAAACTACATCATTATTATTGTATATTGATACTTCAATCGCCTTGTAGGAATAAAAATAACAATTTATTCGAAAGACTACACATCGAAACCCCCCTATAACTTCTTTCTGCAAAAGGCTATGGGTATAGTATATTAATTAATTTTTATTCTACATAGCATTTTTCGAATTTAAACGCTCATTTATTTATTTCTTTCAAATCGATTGATTTTTATTAAGAAAACTTGCCAATTTATTGACTTATATCACAACTTTCTTTTCTAAAAATTAAAATTGAAATTTTCGTCAAATCAAAGGTAGTGAAGTGATACTAACCAAAATGGTTGTCAGTTCAGTGGACCTTTTATACGAATCTGTTTACGTACATACATATTTTATTGAAGAGAATTATAGATTTTCCAAGTTGATGTGTATAAACATATAAAGTCTTGTCAAGGGGTTAGAAGCGCTATGGAAAGTTCGAAAACCTTTAAATTTGATGATAGAATAACCACTTGAATTTTGGCTACATAAAGGTTGAGGAGAGTTTGAAAATTATTCTATAATTTAAATGAAGAAACAATCTTGTACTTGCCTACCTTTTACTTTGAAAAGGTTCCTTTGGGGGGGGGGGGGGATTTCACTACATTTTAAAGGAATGCAATACATTTAACAATCAAGTTACAGTTAACATCTATATAAATTTATAGCTTTTAAGGTAGAGTGTATTGAAAGAGTTTCAGCTGCTAACGTAGAATTTATTTATGAACAGCAGTCATGGCAAAAAATTCAAGTCCGTTAGGATCTGTTCAATGTATATTGATAATACTCTCAACATTTTCAACAATAACCCTCTAACACGGAACGGTCAAGAAAGGCGGAAACAGATATTCCAGGATAGGATAGGACGTAATGGAATGATACGTACAATATTCTTTAATTTTAATTTACATCGTGTACTTCAAGTGAGTCACAATCAAATTATGAAACTTTCAAATTAAATCGTTCGGTCTTTGAATTATGCGGCAAAGAAGCATATCATAGGATCAATTTTTTTGAGTTATCGTTGCTGTTTACCGTTTTTTTTTCACAAAAATGCCAATTACATGGAGCCAGATAAGTTTTTTATATTTATTTTATTATGTTTTGTTCTCAATAAAATATGATACTTTGAGTAAGTTTCATTTAAATTTTCAGATATGGTCAACATCTCGGATTTGGATTTTGGAGATGACTTAATGATAATCAGTAGTAGATAAGCTTCTCACTATAGGCAACCTTTCAGCAGCCGATAGTGGCGTTCATTTCTCCTCAGACGAGAGAAAGGAGAGCGTAGAGGTGTGCAGAGGCGCATAGAGGAGTGCAGCGGCGCCCGGCGCGTAGAGGAGTGCAGTGCAGCCGCTATCTCTCTCCCTCTCAAGCGTTCACGGATTCGCTTGTACGCGCGCTCCCGCGTCTGTCCAGAGACTCTGTACGCGCTAATGGTACAGCTATTGACCATCTATTTTAATAGTATTTTCTACCTGTTTTAATTAAAATAGATCTATTAAAATAGATGGTTAATAGCTGTATTATTAGGGCGTACAGAGTAGCTGGAGAGACGAGCATCGCCGGCGAATGACAGCTCCTGTAGCGGAGTCAGCGCCCGACGGTGGTCGTGGAAAGCTCAGGTGCCCAGCTGCTCGTGCTGCGCTGAACATGATGTTGGCCGCACCCGCGTAACCTCCCAACGCTCGAGAGAACGACAGCGAGAGCATATAGACGATAGAGCGCGCGGTCACATGCACATAGTACAGCGTGTGCGTGTGTGCGAACATATAGAAGAGTGGGTCGAGCGCATAAGAGTGAGAGAGACCGAGCGCCAAGCTGTGAGAGTGACAGAGAGTGCGCACATATGCAATGCATGAGTGCGAGAGAGAGAGCGAGTGTTCGGCCGAGCGAGAGTAAGAAAGAGAGAGAGAGCTATATAAATGCATGAGCGAGAGAGACAGATAGAGAGAGAGAGACTTATGTCTACTGTACAGGTGGATTGTGTAGTTTTTATAATATACTATATAGTGTCACTAGACAATTCTAGGGAGACCACCATACTTCAAATAATTAAACAAATACTGACAGTTTATAAATAAATTTATTACAGTATGAAATAAAATGAAAAAATACAATATAATTAAAATGGACAAGCAATATTTTCACAGATTCGGAACTATCGTGTGATTGCTGAAAATAAACAGCAGAATTAAAATAAAGAAAATTGAAAATGATTCTTATCTTAGTCGTACTTACAGATTTTAATCCTCCACTTCTTCCTCATCACGTCCCAGGCCCTACTTTTTTGGAATTCCTCCCAGTACTTGTTGCCGGGATCGGTTTTTAAATTGAAAATAAATGTAAACCTTTCACGCACCTTTAGTTCCGTCAGTGCGATAATACTATCGCCAATATTGATAGTTTTATTTTGCAGTCCTGTGGCCTCCGCGAGGGCTTTAATCTGATTGTCAATCAATATAATGGAAATCGTCACGAGGACAATCGTAAGCGACGTCAATTAAACAATTTTATTTTCAATTTCTTCGGTTGGTCGCTACGTCGAGAGACCATCTGTAAGGTGGTATTTTTGATGATAAACAGCCTTCGTTTGTGCATAACTGAGCCAGGTAAGGAGGAAGAGAAGAAGGCGTTTAATCCGGCAGATCAGTTGAAACCGGTTCGGGAGCGGTTGTGGGAAGCTATTAAGGAATTTATTCCTTTAGGCAACCCGCGAAAGGCGAATTCAGGAGTTCGCCGACAATCGAGAGATGATTCGACAGGAACGGGAGAGGCGCGCCGCCAGTATCTGTCGTCCTCTAGAGGACACGGGACCCTGGTGTCGCAAATCGACAGACCCTAGAATCTCTGTCTCGGGAAGGAAGTCATGGAGGGGTGGTACAGATCGGTTGTAAGGTTGTCGGTGTTTAAGGAAGGATGAGGGCCCCAAACACCCCCTCACCTGTGAGTTCAACCATTGCGTGTCTACCTCTCCATAACTTCCTTTTATTATTATACATTGATTACAATCGTTGATCTAGCAGAAATTTCTTGATCTTTGAACGTTTCGAGCTGCACACATGGGATTCCAACATAGTGGGTGGTGTACACACAGCGTAAATACCTGCAATCGCAGCATGGGAAGGGGAGGACAGCCCAGATGCTCAACGTTGAATAGAATGCTACAAAAAAGGATTACATTATTATTAATTATTTAATTAATTATATAATACTTTCTGTTTATTAGGTACGATTGTTTGCAGCCATCTTATTTTCTCTAACCCCTTAACATATATTCTGCTTGCATCAACTAGCATAGTCAACATGATGCTTCGAAGCTGACTATATGGAATCTGACCCGAGATCCAGGGTATTCCGTGGAACTTTTTCTCTAACCAGGAACTTTGAGATTGAGTCGAGGGTGAGAGTCAGGGCCATTCAGAGAAGGGTTTGAAGAGGAATGCCACCTCCTTGAAGATGAACTCGTTGGAAGCGGTCTTGAAACCTTGCACGTCTACTACGTACTCCATGTGGAAGAATAATGAATTCCTTGAGCGATGATGCTTCTTATATACCGCTTCCCCACCACTCGAGCTGCCACACCGCTACCACGCAACCTCAGTAGACTCTCTCTGCGCATCAGTCTAGCCGCCGCTGTGAGTGTCAACAGGTGGCGATAGCATCTATGCAGGATTATACTTGCAATAGACCAATCAATGAACGTTAAACATGTTCAAACCTGCAAACCTACAAGTAGCGGTGGGGCAGCCAATCCAGTGCCGTCAAGGCTGGTATAAAAGGGCTGCAGCAGTCTTTGGAAAATCATTCTCACCAGTCCATCAACGAGTGAACATTGTACCTAGTGCAGAGTACTCCTCAAAGATCACCAGGTGTTCTCCTCGCAGAAGATTCCACGCAGAAGATCATCCTCGCAGAAGATCATCCTCGCAGAAGATCCTAGTAGAAGACTTTTTCAGGACTCCTCAAGGTAAGTATTATAATTATTATTGCAATCATCTTTCAATAATTACTAATTTTAGATTTTTTTTACTGGTGGCCACCATCGAGTATCTTGAGTTGACAGTCAATGAGCTGCTAGGATCTCTACGTTATGCTCACAGTGATGATGCTGACGTAGAGGATTTAAAAGATGGTTAATGCTAACCTCTAAAGCTCTCGAGAGTATCGAGAAGATTTCAACTGTTTCAGCAGCCCTGACCAGAGAGGAAAAGCAAAAGTGTCAGACGATCTCTGCACATTTGCTTAGCATTAAAGGTAAGCTCCTTGAATATTCAAAGAGACGGGGTAATATTGCCACGGTATGAGCTGATCAACTCAAAGTTAAATGGGATGATTTTCATTCAGCTTTTGATACTCGTATAAGATCAAGCATTATTACCAACCTTAGCCATCTTGACATCGTTTCATTCTTGAATGATGCTCTACTTCTCTTTGAAGAGCAGATCAAGGCAGTGCTTACCGAATACGATGCTGTCAAAGTTCGGCTTGAACTTGCAGCAGAGTATGCTATAGTCAAGAATGGCTCTGAGTGTTTCGAAGTAAAATACTTCAGCACTAAAAATGCCGCCATCTTTCAAACTACGAACCTCTCTGAATGGTTCGTAGAGAAAGCGCAGCAACCCTTGCAGACTGCAATGGAAGAGCTCCAGGAGAAAGATTCTGGCTGGACTCTCCGGCAGATCTTGAGTGTTACCGTACCGCATCAATAAGTGCAAGTCTATGAATGGGAGTTCATACATCCCCCTTCCTGATTTCATTCAGAAGAAACAGGCTTGTATTAATGTGCGGAACCAAGACAAAGAGTGCTTTAAGTGGGCTATTTTGTCAGCACTGCATCCTCAAGCTAAGCATGCAAATCGAGTAGGCAAGTATAGAGGATTTGCTAATGAGCTATGCTTCAAGGGGGTCGACTTCCCCGTGCAAGCCAAGAGTATCAGTAAGTTCGAGAAGCAGAACAGCTTATCGGTGAATCTCTATATCTTGAAGAAGAGAGGTTAACGTTATGAGGTATCACCGTGTCTCCTCCTCCTCCGTGCCACCATGTGACCTCGAACAAGAAGGAGAAGCATGTTAATCTGCTTCTCATCCAGGACTATTACGCGGACGAGGAGGAGGAGGTGGTGGAGGAGGAGGAGGAGGAGGAGGAGGAGGAGCATCTTCTCCCCAAGTTCCACTATGTATGGATCAAGAACCTCTCTCGCTTGGTCTACAGTCAGGTGTCCAAGCATGAACACAAAAAGTACATTTGCAACCGATGCTTGCACTACTTCTACTCTGTAGATAAGCTGACAGAGCACGAAGTTGACTGTGCTCAAGTCAACAAGTGCAAGGTCAAGCTTCCTAGCGAGAAGGACAAAATTCTCAAATTTGAGAATGCAAAGCGAGGTGAACGTGTCCCCTACGTCATCTACGCTGACTTTAAGTGTCTCTTGAAGCCTGTGCAAGACAAGCACGCTTTCCAAGAACACCAAGCCTACAGCATTGGTTACTACGTGTCGAGTAGCTTCAACGATGGCTACTCTGGCTATCGTAGCTACAGGCAAGTAGAGAACAACGGTGCACAAACCCCTGCTGAGTGGTTTGTTGCTGAGCTCGATGCGGTACGGTGCAAGCTAAAGCAGGTTTACACCAATTCTAAACCGTTAGCACTAACAGCAGATGAAGAGTAAGCCTTTGCTCAGGCTGCCTCCTGTCACATCTGCAAGAAGCAGTTTGTGCAGATGCAGACAAAGGTGCGCGATCATTGCCACCTGATCGGTCGCTACTGTGGAGCTGCCCACTAGGGATGTAATCTGAATTTTCAGAATCCCGGTCATCTTCCACAATCTCACCGGATATGATTCCCACTTTATTATTCAGGAGATAGCGTGTGCTGCCAACTTCAAGGGAAATATTAGCCTTATTCCCGAGAACAAAGAGCGGTACATCTCCTTCACCAAGTTTGTCGACGGAAGCGACATTAGATTCCGCTTCTTCGACTCCTTCTGCTTCATGGCGTCTTCCCTCGAGAAGCTAGTCTCTTACCTCGACCATCTCGACATCGCTAAGCGAGAGTTCGAGCAGGATGATTCTGGAAGCGAGCAGATAGAGCTCCTCCAACGTAAGGGAGTATTTCCTTACGACTACGTCTCCGGCTTTGACAAGCTAAAGGAGACGGAACTCCCCTCCCAAGCCAACTCCTACAGACAGTTGACTCAGAGCGACATTGAGGATGCGGAGTATGCGCATGCTCAAAACGTGTGGCAGCGCTTTGACGTTGCTAGCCTTGGCGAGTACTCTGATCTCTACCTGAAGACGGACGTACTTTTACTAGCAGACGTGTTCGAGAATTTTTGCTCGGCATGTCTTGAAGCGTACGGTCTCAATCCCGCTCATTATTTTACCACTCCCAGACTCACTTGGGATACTATGCTTAAGCATACCGGAGTAGAGCTGGAACTCCTCACAGACATTGATATGCTCTAGTTCGTTGAGAGAGGCATCCGGGGTGGCATAAGCCAATGTTGCAATCGCTATGGAAAAGCGAACAACAAATATATGAGCGAGGGATACAACCCACTGGAGGAGTCAAAGTACCTCATGTACTATGACGTCAATAACCTCTATGTTTGGGCTATGACGCAATCTCTACCCTACGGAAACTTCCAAAGGGTAGAGAACGTCAGTGCTCGTGGGATCACCCAAGTCGACGACAACGACCTCTACGGATACATCCTGGAGGTCGACTTGGAGTATCCCGAGAGTCTCCACGATAGCGATAGATATCTGCCTCTGTGTCCTGAGCATCGCGCTGCGCCGGGCTCGAAACAGCAGAAGCTCATGACCACCGTGCACAACAAGGAGCGGTATGTTATACACTACCGTGCCTTAAAGCAGGCTCTGAGTCATGGGCTGACCCTACGCAAGATCCATAGGGTCCTGCGTTTCGAGCAGAGGGCATGGCTCAAGCCATACGTAGACCTCAATACTGAGAAGCGTAAGAACGCTAAGAATGAGTTTGAAAAGCTATTCTTCAAGCTTCTCATTAATGAGGTCTACGGCAAGACCATGGAGAACGAGTGCAAACGATTCGACATCAAGCTCGTTGCAAAGTGGGAGGGTCGATACGGCGCAGACGCGCTGATAGCCAAACCGAACTTCCACAGTAGCTCGATCATTTCCGAGAACTTCGTAGCGGTGCAGCTAGACAGAACAGAGATAACCATCTGAAAACCCATTTACGTGGGTCTTTCCGACCTCGAGCTATCAAAGATCAACGTCTACGAGTTTCACAACTCGTACATGCGCGAGCGCTACGGTCAGCCGTAGAGATCATTCTCACCAGTCGATCGACGAGTGAACATTGTACATAGAGCACAGTATACCTCGAAGATCATCAGGTGTTCTCCTCGCAGAAGATCATTCTCGCAGAAGATGGATTTCGCAGCATTGAATAATGTTGCAGCTGGAGGCTTCTTGCCTACGAAGAAGCTCTCCGAGCTGGAGAAGGATCATGTCTACTTGGTCTCATCGCTGAAAAAAGCAAAGACTAAGTATGGAGTGAAGGTAGTGGCGACTCTAGGTGGAGAGTTTGACGTCTTCCTCCCTAGTCGAGTATCCACTGCTCTCCATGATACTTTTAGTCCGGGAGTCCTGGCATTTTGTCGTGCACTTTCTGCAAAAGATTTTTTGACAGTCAAAATTTGTTTGTGGTAACCTGCTGAAAGTAACCCTAAATTCTCGACTTCGGACCTGATCGGGAACATTGTTATTATTGCAAAATAAACTTCAAAAAAGCACTTTTTTTTAGTTTTCCACGAATAACGTTTTTGTAACGCATTTTATGCAAAAAAAGGTAACGAGGAAAGTTGTTTAGAATTGAATTTCCAATCAGACACATGTATTCCCGAATGCAAAATTAACTTTTTTCATCGCTAAATTGTTAAACAAAAAAAAACTTTTTCCAAATTTTCACATTGCCACAGTTTTTTCAAAAAAAAAGATCTTTTTCGCCGGATAAGCTCTCAATGATGACTTTTAGTACAAACAATCTAAAAATCGTTGCCCGATTCGTATATCTCAAAATGGCGTCCTATTGCAAAATTATTTACCCGAAAATTTCAAATTCATTTCAAATTTGTCCATGGAACGATAAACGGATCCAACTGCGCTCAATCGATAGCTTTTGACGTACTTAATAAATGCCAAAAAGGAATTTTCTTAAAATTAATATTTAACAACATTTTTAGCAATAAACAGTTTTTATTTTCGCCAATTTTTAAGTTAGAGAAACACGGTAAAATGCATTTTAAAGTACTTAAAAAACCATGAATTTTCGTAAAAAAATCGTCAAGATCCGACCAACAGGAGCCGAGATACGAAATTTTTTTCAACCGACGATTACACCGAAACTATTTAATATTTTTTAATGAATTTTCACACAATGCTTGTTCAAATGATGCTCTAGATGATAGCATTTTTCTTAATAGTTGTAATGGACTTAATTCTTATACAAGGACCGATGAACGGATGCGAGATCAGCGCGCGCGGCCGCGCGACTGCTCCGACCGGGCGGCGCGGTGGTGGGGGGGACCGCCGCTGCGGCTTTCGTGAACCTTAGATGCAAATTGATTTTCTCGGCAACCAAAGGTCCTACGGTAATGCTTTTTTTTTATTTTATGTGTTTTTTCCTCAACTTTCACGTCGTGACAATGAAATTTACATGAGTGCAATGTAAATACCCGAAAATTACGTTTTTTAGATGTAAATTGAATTTCTCGGCAACCAAAGGTCCTACGTCAATGCTTTTTTTTTTAATTTTATGTGTTATTGCCTCAACTTTCACGTCATGTTAATTAAATTTTCATAAGTGCCATACAAACACAAGTAAATTTCATGTTTTCTGTTATATGCAGTACTACATAATGTATTCATATTTTGTATATATAAGTGTGTATATTAATTTTAAAAGCTCAGTACAAGGATAGTGTTTGCTTACGATTTCTGCATTAAACGAAATTAAGGAATTAACGTCGATAAAATATGGTTTTCAACTATATAAGTTATCACTTCGCGTTATGTAAAACTTTTTAAACTAGCATTGAATTTAATCGATTTTCGTAGGATAACATACTTATTTCTATATATATTTACGCATGTGTAACGTTTTTAAAATCGTATGTGTATACGAGCGCGCGGCACACACACATACACACATATACGCGCTTATTCATGGCGTCAAGTGGAGAAAATGGTTTAAAAAGGCAACCAAAGGTCCTACGTTAATGCTTTTTTTTTTAATTTTATGTATTTTTGCCTCAACTTTCACGTCATGTTAATTAAATTTTCATAAGTGCCATACAAACACAAGAAAATTTCATATTTTCTGTTATATGCAATACTACATAATGTATTCATATCTTGTATATATGTGTGTGTATATTAATTTAAAAGCTCAATACAAGGATAGTGTTTGCTTACGATTTCAGCATTAAACGGAATTAAAGAATTAATGTCCATAAAATATAATTGTATACAACTTTCTGGAGCTGCATTGAATTTAATCGATTTACATGAGATTATACTTATGTATATAAATGTTTGTACATGTATAAAATAACTTTTTATCTGTTTCAACAGCGAATATGATTTTTTTGTAAGATCCTACGTGTATATACGCATACAGCACGCACAGATACACACACACGCACGCGCAGTACACAAACATACACGTAGGATCTTACAAAAAAATCGTATTCGCTGTTGAAACAGATGAAAAGTTATTTTATACATGTACAAACATTTATATACATAAGTATAATCTCGTGTAAATCGATTAAATTCAATGCAGCTCCAGAAAGTTGTATATAATTATATTTTATGGACATTAATTCTTTAATTCTGTTTAATGCTGAAATCGTAAGCAAACACTATCCTTGTATTGAGCTTTTAAATTAATAAACACACACATATATACAAGATATGAATTCATTATGTAGTATTGCATATAACAGAAAATATGAAATTTTCTTGTGTTTGTATGGCACTTATGAAAATTTAATTAACATGACGTGAAAGTTGAGGCAATAACACATAAAATTAAAAAAAAAACATTAACGTAGGACCTTTGATTGCCGAGAAATTCAATTTACATCTAAAAAACGTAATTTTCGGGTATTTGCATTGCACTCATGTAAATTTCATTGTCACGACGTGAAAGTTGAGGAAAAAACACATAAAATAAAAAAAAAAGCATTACCGTAGGACCTTTGGTTGTCGAGAAAATCAATTTGCATCTAAGGTTCACGAAAGCCGCAGCGGCGGTCCCCCCCATCACCGCGCCGCCCGGCCGGAGCAGTCGCGCGGCCGCGCGCGCTGATCTCGCATCCGTTCATCGGTCCTTGTATAAGATTTAAGTCCATTACAACTATTAAGAAAAATGCTATCATCTAGAGCATCATTTGAACAAGCATTGTGTGAAAATTCATTAAAAAATATTAAATAGTTTCGGTGTAATCGTCGGTTGAAAAAAATTTCGTATCTCGGCTCCTATTGGTCGGATCTTGACGATTTTTTTACGAAAATTCATGGTTTTTTAAGTACTTTAAAATGCATTTTACCGCGTTTCTCTAACTTAAAAATTGGCGAAAATAAAAACTGTTTATTGCTAAAAATGTTGTTAAATATTAATTTTAAGAAAATTCCTTTTTAGCATTTATTAAGTACGTCAAAAGCTATCGATTAAGCTGAGTTGGATTCGTTTATCGTTCCATGGGCAAATTTGAAATGAATTTGAAATTTTCGGGTAAATAATTCTGCAATAGGACGCCATTTTGAGATATACGGATCTGGCAACGATTTTTAGATTGTTTGTACTAAAAGTCATCATTGAGAGCTTATCCGGCGAAAAAGATCTTTTTTTTGAAAAAACTGTGGCAATGTGAAAATTTGGAAAAAGTTTTTTTTTGTTTAACAATTTAGCGATGAAAAAAGTTAATTTTGCATTCGGGAATACATGTGTCTGATTGGAAATTCAATTCTAAACAACTTTCCTCTCTACCTTTTTTTGCATAAAATGCGTTACAAAAACGTTATTCGCGGAAAACTAAAAAAAAGTGCTTTTTTGAAGTTTATTTTGCAATAATAACAATGTTCCCGATCAGGTCCGAAGTCGAGAATTTAGGGTTACTTTCAGCAGGTTACCACAAACAAATTTTGACTGTCAAAAAATCTTTTGCAGAAAGTGCACGATATCCCACTATTGAACTCCCTGACTCCCTGACTATTTATTCAACCAGATGGCTGATGCTGCGAACAAACTCAACCTAAAATATCTTGGAGGTTGTAGTATTGAGATTCGTAATGCTTAAGTAAGCTAACTTGTCGTTTTAACGGAGGGATAATTTCGTTGGTTGGTTGTATCTCACGGGTGGGGGCGAGGTCGGGGCCCTCACCACTTTTAAAACGACAAGTTGTCTGCTGGAGGGGAGAGAGCTATAAGAACGTGCAGCGAGCTGAAGAGATCATTAGTAGGTCATCGAGTGAACGATGGATTACACATTCGAAGAAGAAAGGCTACGAAGATTCGAAAACTAGCCGTTGGACTATATGGAGCCAGCAAGCCTCGCAGCTGCAGGATTTTACCTTACAAAGCAAATCGATAAAGTATGTTGCTTTGCATGTAAAATTGAATTGTGCCGGTGAGAAGATAGAACTCATCCTATGGTGGAACATCAACGATGGAGTGGACATTGTCGATGCGGTAACGTTCCGAGCACATCTACTCCAGCTTCACGTGATGTTTGCGGTCCTTACAAGTATCAAGTTCCAAGTAAAGCATCTATTGATGACAAGAATGCCTGTAAGATATGCTATAACGAAGAAATTCAAGTAGCGTTTATTCCATGCGGTCATGTTGTTGCATGCAAAAAGTGTGCTTCAAAGCTAATAACGTGCGCGATTTGTCGTTGACAATTCCTGCCCGTAAAATCCTCCACTAATAGGCTTGTCTTGATAGTCCTTCAAACTGTAAGTGGCAGGAATCGTTGACGCTACTCGACACACTGTGAATATCTCTGTTGACCAGTTTGGGGTATAACCCTTCTCGAACACTTACTTCACTCTGCTTAAGCGAACGCTATCTCCTACTTTAAATTTAGGACGCTTTACTTTTTTAATTGTCTGAGTATAACGCTTCATAACTTGAAATTGATTATCAAGCGAGACCTCGCTAGGCTTCATTCCAATTGTTCGATATTTACTATTCTTATAATTTTCCAACAATTCAGATAAGATATCGAGCCACTTGTAATTTCCTTGAATACTGAATTGCAGCCACATCTTGCTCTTGACAGTACGATTGAAACGTTCACATACAGAAGCATTAAGAGTACTATACGTCGAGTACAAATTTATCTGGTATCGCTTCATCAGCTTCTCGAAATTGCTATTGTAAAACTCGAGACCACTGTCTGTATGTAAATTCTTCGGTACTCGACCTTGTCGTAACACTGACTTTATCACGGCTGTAAGTTCTTCACCAGACGTTTTCTTTACGGGAACAGCCCATGCAAACTTGGAGAATACGTCGATGATTGTGAGAAGATACCTATAACCATTATTATCCTTAGCATATGGCATCATCTCAACTAAATCAGCTTGCCATGTCTCATCTAATCCTCGCCTATTAAACTTTCGACGAGGATAATTGTGACGAGCCGGCTTGTGAAGTTTTTCAACTACTACTTTTTTATACTCCATGTTACGCGTCTGCAGAGTGAATGTTGTTCATGATCTGTGCTACAGCTTCTTTTATAGTCTCGATATCCCTCTGCTGACCTGACAACATCATGTCGAGCTCATCTCTGTGTGCTTCAACGATATCATCTAATTTGCTTAGCTGCTGTTCCAATAGGGAAATAAGCTCTAGTATTTTATAAACTTCTACTTGAAGAGTTTCCAAGTTGACTGCTTCATCTCGCTGAAGAGGAGCTGCTAAATTGCATAGTCTTTTATTATCCAAGTCATAGTGACCATCGATTGTGATTTTGAAGCCAAAACCTTGAGGTCCACGACTGCCTTCATTCTTCTTCAGATTACGTCCAAACACGTCGCGCTCTATATATAGCCGTCCTCACGCAACTCTTCAATAATTGAATGAATTTCATTAATATGACTAGGATTTCCAGCTGACTGCTCAGCTATAAGTAAGCGAAGCCTATCAACTAACTCATTAGGATTGTTTCAATAGATATAATCCATTTTCGTGTTTTGGCGAGCTATTTTGTATCGAGATAGAGCTTGTTTCTTCTTTTCATATAGTGCTCCTCCTCTTTTCTCAAACAGAGGTGCTATGATGTTTGTATATTTTTGCTGTTATGAACTCGAATCGATTCATCATCTTTGTTATGTTTCTTGTGAGCATACGTTGATTCGAGGATAGTCTGATAAGTTTGCAGATCAGTTGGATTATAATTCTTAGGATCTCTAGCTATCAGCAGCTCCATTGAACCGTCAGTTTTTGCATATCGTCCATCTTTCACTTTAATGCTTTTATCATCAAAGATAATGGGTGAATCACCCATAAATTTTATCAATATCCTTTTTTCATTTCAATATCTGCATATACTTATCACCATCATCATCTTCTTCTTCGGTAGCATTAGCAGCTGTTTCAAAATTATCGTCATCTATCTTAGCTTCATCGTTCAAAGTTTCATCTAAACTATTATCATCATCAGAGTTGTCAAAAGTTTCATCAATCTTTGTAGTCTTCTTTATTATAGTATCATCTAGCAAAGTCTTTTTTTTTAAGTGGTGGCACAGACTTTTGTCTAGTAGATACAAGCTGATGTAAAGGGTTTACAATTGGCTTAAAGGTATCCTCAATGACTCTTTCAAAATCTTGTATGTTTGCCTTCAACATGCTGTACTTGCGTTTGACTACATTTTGAGCCTGCACAAGCTGCTGCAGAATATTCTTCTCTTTTTGAATATCACTCATGCTGTTGTTGATTCGTCAATCGATAGAGATAGACTGTTGCTATTTACTTTGCGCGTGCTATATTTATAGCAAAGCAGGCGAATCCTTTCCTATACCTACCTCCATTGATTGGACTATCCTTGTCAATCATTAAAAAGCTATGCTTATCGTCAGACCAGAACTTTGAACATAAATCCTTAAACTGTATGTAGTTCATATCGGAATTAACATGATCGTTGTACAGATGCTTGAGATTTACGTTATCGCGTACAAGATGCTTCGGAACTTGTGGATAAGATTGACAAAGATAGAAACAATCAACACTTTTATATCTTCCCATACATTAATACGCTTTGAAACTGTTTTGCTTCGCACAAGCAACATCGTCAAAAATCATGATTGAGTTAGGGAGAGCATCGTCAGGAACTACGACCTCGTCATGCTCGCGGACTGCGAAATACTGTATACCTTGTAAAGGCTCTAGAAAATTTTTCAAAAACTTATACTTTGACTAATTCAAAGACTTTGAGTAGACGTATATATTTTCGAATCTAATGCCATTAGGGTGCGTAATGAGAGCAAGTAAGCTGTTAGTTTTGCCACAGTTTGATGGGCCGCAAAATACAGCTCGAATGCTGTCTGGAAGTAAATCTCCGTGTCTTTTGATTCTTTTTTCAGGCTCCGCGATAACGTCAAAATTCGCTATTGGAAGCTTAACTGTCTGCTCTTTCAAGTTAATTCTCGAAGAACTGATTGACAATTGATGATAGAGAGTATAAATAGAGCGCTTTTATACTCTCGACATCAGTTATTATCTGGCCTTCATGACGTGATTATCATATATAAACACCGCCGACAAGGTCGTGGAATTATAAATCGTCTCATCAATAAGCTACCAATTGAACTTCACTTACCAGGATACCAGTACTGTGGTCCTGGCACTAAATTAACTCAACGTCTTGCTCGAGGTGATCCAGGAATTAATCCTCTTGACGTTGCTTGTAAAAAGCACGATATAGCTTATTCGCAAAATCGCGAAAATATTGAAGCTAGAAACGCTGCTGATGTAGTTCTTGCTCAGAAAGCTTGGCAAAAAGTTAAAGCGAAAGATTCGGGAATTGGAGAAAGAGCAGCTGCTTTTGCCGTTACAAAGGTTATGAAATTAATGTCTAGATTTGGAATGGGTGTCAAGAAGTCGCGAACTACGCTTCGGAGAGTTGTATAGGCTGCTTCGAAATCAGTCGTTCCAGGCAAATGCGCTAATAAGCTCATTCTCTCAGCTTTAGAAGGCGCGTGAGAAATGGTTCGGAAAGCTGGCGGGAAGAAGAATATAGTTGTTCCTCGAATATTGCCAGTTCCAGCTAAAGTAGGCGGTTTCCTGCTATTTCTCATTCCCTTGTTTGCCGGTCTTAGTGCAATTGGCGCCCTCGCTGGAGGTGCTGCTGGAATAGCCAAGGCCGTCAATGATGCTAAGCTGCTCAAAGGAAGTTAGAAGAGAACAGGCAACATAATCAAAAGATGGAGGAGATTGCTCTCGGTAAGGGACTCTTCTTGAAGCCTCACAAGAAAGGACTAGATCTTCACTTGAAGCCTAGTAAAGGATTAAAAAAAAGATCCTCAAAGTATGGTTACCTAACAGAGCGCTCACGGATTGCGATTTGATAAAATATGCAAAGATTATGAAGATTTCAAACTTTCGCGATGTATTTATGCGTGACTCTCTGCCTACTAAAGGGACGTATTATAACGAGTCAGCTATAGTCAACTTGGATGATACTCGCGGTCCTGGTACACACTGGGTTGCGTATCGTAAACGAGGTTCCAATGTCATCTACTTTGACAGCTTTGGAGATCTTCAACCTCCCATAGAGCTATTGATCTATTTAGGCGTCAATTAAGTCAAGTATAATTATGAACGATATCAAGACTACAATACATTCAACTGTGGTATCTTTGCCTGCAGTTTCTGGTTGGCAGACTATATAACGAGCAGCGAAAGTAGTCCTCGAGTTATTATCGCTTCAACTGTCATGGAGGATTCATTAACTTCGACTCTCTCCGCTATGACTTCCATACTTGAAGCTCAATATTTTCCTCCAATCGAACTTTTTGCTAGCAAAAATTACGTTCTCGGATTAGTCGAATTGTTGACATTCAACTCAATTCCTAATATCGATACAAGTAACACAAGTTCTACGTAGGAGGACAGATAGTTCACCTGCCAACGGATAGCTAAGAGATTGAAGACATTGAAAATCATCTTATCGATAAATTAAGCATCAAAGACATTTCGATCTCACTTAACGACGATAGACTTTCGGCCACTAGATTGTATTGGTCCACTGCTAGGCTTTACGCAGCGAGTGCTCGAGCCGAATACTATACATATTTCCGACTTACCGGTCTCCATTCTCAAAGTAAACGCTCTATTAGTTGAGTGTACCATCACTACCGGCGCCCATATAAACGGATAGCGAGTGCATACGATACACGAGTTCTTCCCTGCTGTACCGCCGGGCTACAAGATTATCGAAGTCCCCTCGCAAGTTATTTATCTTCCGATCACTCTAAGGACAATCGATTATTTACAACTGCGCATAGTCGATCAAGACGGAAATCTTGTAAACTTTCGTGGTGAAGTCATCACAATTAGATTGCATCTGAAACAAGCGTAATGAGCATTGTCTACACTGGTAGAGGGTATAAAAGCAAGCCAAAATGTCAGCCAGTCATCAATCGTCAGCGAGCCTTCGGAACGCTAACACGGCAAAATATACAGTTCTTAAAAAGACTCGATCTAAGAGTAAAAAACCCTGGTGGAAAATAACGTGTATATTCCTCTGCTGTCTTCAGAGAAATGGAAGAGATTCTAAGTATATAGTCACCGGTGAGCTTTGATGATTCAGTCTCAAATTATGAGATTCATGCTCATCAGCCGTACGCTGCTTCATCGTACAAGAACAGCGATGAAATACGTATCTCAGTTCAACATCAAGACTTGTGTCTATTACCTTCTCGCAGCTCGTTACACGTATGCGGTAGACTAATCGAAGCTGATGATACTCAAGTGCGATATACTAAATTAGTGAATAATGCTATAGGCCATATGTTTGAGGAAATACGATACCAGATAAATGCTATCGAGATCGATAAATGTAAAAACGTTGGCTTAACTACGCTCATGAAAGGATGACCTTCGATCAATCCTAGTAAAAATTTAATCATACAGAATGCCGGTTGGCTCGGCGTTAAAGAGAAAGATGATTTCATGAATAATCAAGGCTACTTTGATCTGTCTATACCTTTGAGCATGATTCTAGGCTTTGCTGAAGACTATCGAAAAATAGTCGTTAATGTCAAACATGAACTTATCCTCACTAGATCAAGAAATGATTTAAATGCAGTTATTCTATAAGAGAAGCATCATCGCTCGAGAAAGTCATTGTTGATCGAGACGGAGTACGTAGCAGACGTATATAAGGTTCCAAGACCGGACAATGATAGAGATGCCATGACTGATTAACCTCACTTTAAGTGTAGTTGCTATTTTTTAACTCTAACGTATTCCCTCCACAATTTAACCGACATATGCTATTTTTAGATTGCGCTTACCCCTACTCTCACGTCCTATGCATTATACCGACGAAGTATGGTGTAGCATACCAACGCTAGGTGGCGGTATCATATACACACACTATACAAAGCGCGGCATTTCATCCCCACTCTCGAGCGTCTCTCTTCGTACGCATGGTATTCTACTTCGCGCGGACTGTATCGGTCTGTCACCGCTAGATGGCGACGCGCGGTAATGATACAAGCGCGCACATCGACAGTGGGCTCGTGCCGGCGCTGTGTATATCTATATACAGTGGGCTCGTGCCGCCGCTGTGTGTATATCTATATACAGTGGGCTCATGCTGGCACTGTGTGTATCTATATGCAGTGGGCTCGTGCCGGCGCTGTGTATCTATCTATATACAGTGGGCTCGTGCCGGCAGTGTGTATATATCTATGTACGGCGGGCTCGTGCTTCGTGTATAGTGGACTCGCACTGGCCTAGGGGGAAGGGGGAGGGGGAAGGGCGATGGGGAGGGAGATGGGAGAGGAGGGATGTATACATGGTGGGCTCGGGGGTGGGCTCGTACCACCGTGGGCTCGTACCACCGTGGGCTCGGGGTGGGCTCGTACCGCCATAGCCTAACTACTACCCGGGTTTGAGAGCTGTAGCGAAATTACTTCTAAACAGTTTTTGAGGAAAATTCGCTCAGCGCGGGAATTTAACAAAAACAGAAGTTGTAAAAACTCAAGAATAATTTATGGACAAGTTCGGAAATTGATGTTATCGGAATGCTCCCAATAAGTGATAGCTGTGTATATGTATTATAGGTATACAGTGATAATTCCAGCGATCTCAGTGATATATCAAATGTTGTCATAGCAGCGTATACTACAGCTCAAGCCCGCCTTAAATTGTATACTTATTTGGAAAAATGGGAAAGGCGAGTACACTACTATGATACTGATTGATTCATGCATCTACACATCGGATGAACAAAAACATGAATATGAACCACCTACAGGTTCGTTACTGGGTGATCTCACCGATGAATTAGAAACTTACGGTCAATCTAGCTACATAAAAGGGTTTGTTTCCGGAAGTCCAAAATTTTATGCATAGATAGTAAAAAAGTGCATTAACAATAGAATACGACAGCATTCGACGTACAGAATTTCACGACGTTGTTACACGCAAAGAAAAGATATCTTGCAAATCGGTATATGCGAAGCGTTGGTTCGAAAGCAGTAGGATTTCCCTTCGGCTATAGTAATCTATATAATACATATGTAAATATAATAGACCTGTATATGTATGTAATATATTAATAATAAATCATATTAATCAGTTATTTGCAAGTTATAAACTGTTTTGGTTATTTTACCCTACATTTACTTTTACACCTAAAAAGCTTTTTCCGCACTTATAAGCTCCAAACCCGCGACATTTTATAAGCTTAAAAATCCGCGGTTTATAAGCTTTGAGCGGTATTTGTATGAGCTTAAATTCCGCGCAGTTTATAAGCTGATTGAACCCGCGCACCGCTGCCACCGCCGCCACTTTGAATTAGTTCTCTTCAATATAGTAAAATTGTGGTATATTAGATTCTGATTAATCTTGCTACCATCATTACAGAAAATGGATACAAGGTGGAAACATCCATTCACGGCACTATGCTGTGGGCCTTAAGGTTCAGGCAAAACAACTTTTGTGCAAAATTTTCTCAAGTATAGAAAACAAATGTGTGATACCCCGTTTTCGAAAATTATATTTTATTACTCCGAATGGCAGTTAGGCTACACGAATTTTGATAATGAAATTGATTTTCGCGAAGGTTTGCCTCAATCATCAGACTTTGATGGTGACTTAGAACCGAATCCTCAAGTAACGTTATCGTCGATTTCTTCGTGAGAAAAAGTCATCATAGATCGATCTTCATTTTTTTTCTGTCGCAAAATCTGTTTTACAAAGGTCAAAGAGATATCTCGTTAAATGTATCTTACCTAGTGGTTTTTAAAAATCCTCGAGATCGTGCACAGATTCAGCATTTAGCACGACAGGTATATCTTGAAAATCCTCTTTTCATACCAGAGATTTTTCACGATGCTACTGCAAAGCCACACTCTTATCTGCTTTTCGACATGACACAGACAACATATGACGAGCTTCGTTTTCGTAGCTGCATTTTTCCAAGCGATCGAAAAGAATCTGTGTACGTGTCTAAGCGGAAAATATAGATAGAACAGCTTGAGCAATTTAGTCTCATTCTGTTCTGCATGATGGACGTGGGAAGATGTTCTCCTCTGTCAAAAAAATGCTCGGTAATTCTTAAAGCGCTATAATATCTTGGCAAAGAGCAGAGAATTACAATTTTACGAAAAGCTAAACTACCACTTATAAAGTGTATCATTAAAAATCTATGTCGAGGATGATTATATACAATTATATATGAGATTTAAATTCTGTTGATATACATTCATTTTTAAAAAATAGGAACAAATTCTATCACGTAGAACGCAATTTTTATAATCCTCCCCCTTTTTAACGCTTATTTATTTATTTCAAATCGATTGATTTTTATAAAAGAACTTGACAATTTATTTATTGATATCATAACTTTCTTTTGGTAAAATTAATATGGAAATTTATTTAAAATTGAAGGTATAGGAGAAGTAACACTAAAGAAATGGTAGTCTGATCAACAAAACCTTAACGAGAAGATGTTTACACGTTAATATTTTCATAGATAGATAGATTAGAATTTTTATCATATAAGGGTTCGAAATTGAGAGTTCGAAAATTATCTTTGATTGAAACAATGAAATAACCGTATAGATAGAGTAAACTCTTAGAATTTTTGTGACATTAAGGTTATCAAAATTTATAAAATTAATCTTTAATTCTTACATAGGAAGAAATGACCTTATACTTGCCATCCTTTTACCTTTAAAAGGTTTATTTGGGGGAGGGGGGGGGGGAGATTTCACTACTTTTAAATGGTATATTATACCTAAATTACAAAGAATCATTAACATCAACTAAATAAGTTAAAAATTTTAAAAATTAATGTACATATGCTTATGTATTATTGCAATAATAATTATTTTTTCGACACCGTCTGTACAGCAAATGGTTATGTTTGGATAATTATTATTTAAAAAAGAAATATCTCACGCGTAGAATGAGTTTTAGGGGTTTTTAACGGGACTTAAATAATATAGTTTATGATAAACTTGGAGATCCACGCGAAGGTTATAATCTAGCAAAAACCAACAGTAGACTAATACTCTTCGAGCATACTTCATAGCTTATACTTCATAGACTCGTTATAGGGATCTCTATATGCCCATAACTTGGTGCCAACCCACTTTCGTACTATAACTATGTCTGACCTGAAGTACTAATCTACTGTTGGTTTCTGCTAGTTTATAACCTACCCGCGGAACTGCAAGTTTATCACAAATGCTATTATTTAAATTGCGTTAAAAACCCCTAAAACTCATACTACGCGTGTGCAATAACGTTTAATCTAGAACCTACAAAAAGTTTCAAGTGAAAAAATGCATGTAGAGAAAAGATGGCATTAGGATCAAAATACTATCAATGAATTTCATTCTGTCAGATACGTATATTTTAATTATCTTGAAATAAATGAACTTAAGGATTATAGAACATGATTCTTTATTTTAAAATAAATTATTTTTTCTCTGTTACAGGTAAAAAAGAAATTTATGAACAGCAGACTTTACTGAATTAGCCTTATTTATCACTGTAAGTAATATACAGAAAAATAAAAATAAAATCCAAAACTTGTGTATATTATTTCTTCGAACTTAAACGAAGAAAATACAACACTTTCACTAGCTTGTCACGTCACAAGAAAATTCTTTTCTTGTATAACCTGATAGTTGTATGCCTTCGTAAGTTTTCGTTACCGAATTATATAAAACAAAACATACTTTTCCCTTGGGAAAAGTCTCGTTACATCTGGAAACTTAGTGTACTTGCTCTCTCAAAATTGGGAATAACTTCTAAACCACTTGTCTTCAGCACTTAAATAATTATAAATCTTGAAAAAACATTTTTCACATCACTAGCTTAAGGGGTTATGCCTGAGTTAAACCTGTAAAAAAGACATTAATAAGTAATAGGCTGAAAAAAATTATTTATTAATAGTATAAAAAAAATCTTTCTCCTACTTAAAATGTAGGTATTAGACATATTTTTAACTATTTAAAAAAAATTATATATCTATACTTACATTGTGAACAATTACATGTATGAATCACTAATTTTCAGCACTTTTGTCCCTTTGCCGCAGGATATCTCAGCATCCAGATGATAAATTGACACCAGACAGGATGTAAAATCTTCTGAATATGTTTCTTCACTGCTTGAGCGGAAGACTTTTCTACAAAAAATAAATTTTAAATATTTAGTAACTCATAAGACGATTATATCATTTAGAAAGACACCGTCAGATTTTTGTATTGGAAGAATTAATGGGAAATCAAAACATTTTTATTTGGATGGCCTTGTTAATAATAAATCTTGTAATTTTAAATTAGATTCTGGTTCAGATGTCACTATTTTAAATTCAAAATTTATAAATTCTAATGATAGAAGAATTGCCATCAATTCACGAATGTTTCGATACCCTACAGGAAAAAAACTTCCAGTTAAATTTTTGGTTTCTGTGATTATTAAATTACAAATTTATTCAGCTGAACTAGATGTTTAGGTAACGGACAAGGTTGATGATTGTATTCTTGGAAGTGATTTTCTTCATTTAACTGGTTTGATGGATTCAATAACTAAGTTAATTCTTCGTACTCTAAATTTAATCAATACCTCAACCAATGATCCAAATCAAACCCAGGTGGCTAGGATAGATGGTTCATTGCAGAATTTACCAGAAGTTGTTCAGGATATCTTTGAAAAAAACATTCAAGTCTTAGATCAACAAAATCCCTTTCATACAAAACGACGTTTCGGCGATCATTGTCGCCCTCATCAGGAAACTGTCAATTTTATTAGATAACAATAAACATACAAACTTAAGGGGTTATGCCTGAGTTAAACCTGTAAAAAAAACATTAATAAGTAATAAGCTGAAAAAAATTATTTATTAATAGTATAGAAAAAATTTTTCTCCTACTTAAAATGCAGGTATTAAACATATTTTTAACTATTTTAAAAAAATTATATATCTATACTTACATTGTAAACAATTACATGTATGAATCACTAATTTTCAGCACTTTTTTCCCTTTGCCGCAGGATATCTCAGCATCCAGATGATAAATTGACACCAGACAGGATGTAAAATCTTCTGAATATGTTTCTTCACTGCTTGAACGGAAGACTTTTCTACAAAAAATAAATTTTAAATATTTAGTAACTCATAAGACGATTATATCATTTAGAAAGACACCGTCAGATTTTTGTATTGGAAGAATTAATGGGAAATCAAAACATTTTTATTGGAGTATATACTGACGTACCTTATCTTTGCTATAGTGGCGCTACCGCGCCCCTTGATTTGTGAGTGTGCATTAAACATATTAAACGGTAACACTATCAGTGACTCTCAAAAATCTAAACTGAAAATACACGCAAAAATCCTTCGTCGTAAAAATTTTTTTTTTTCTGACGGTGTAAAAATTTTGACATTGCTGTTAACACCTGTAATAACATATATATCTTAAGTATGGAACATGCTCGTAGAATGTTTCTCGTTCCTGAAGAGAATTTTAAACATCGAAAACAAGCTAATGACAGTAGCAAAATTGAAAATATCACGCAAATTGAAGGATATATTGAGGTGCCTGTGAAATCTGTACAGACACCTGTGAAGTCTGTACAGTTTGTTCACGCTTGGATCATGAAATGAGCAAAATTTTAAATTCAAAAGACATATGTGAGCACGATAAATGGCTATTATATTGTCAAGTTTTGCAGCGTTTTCTCTACTTTCTTGGTGATGCAAGGCTTTTAAAGCTCGAAGACAAAAACGAGGAAGAAGAAGAGGCAGAAGAAGAGGAGATTTTTCGCAATAATAATAATAATAATAATAACGATAACAAACAGAATATTCAGCTACGCGATTTGCATATTATTGAAAATGAGCCGCCAACCTTCCGCACTAAAGCCCAACAACTGTTTGCGCGTTTGCGCACGGCCGGTGTAGAGCGTATATCATGGAATGACAATGATGTGGTCTCTAGAAATGGCAAAAATATAGAAAACTCCAACATTGTCGATATAATTAATTATGCTTTACACGATCGAAAGAAATACAGTGTTACAGCTGGACGTGTACAATTTGCAAAATTTATAATTCTTTTGTTGTTATTATAGATCTCTCCGAGGCAATGGTTTTGAAAGGGTTTAAAAAATTAAAACTCCTTTCTTTTAAGAAACGACGTTTCGGCGATCATTGTCGCCCTCATCAGGAAACTGTCAAAAAATTTTTTATTACAATAAAAATACAGACTTTAAAATGAACAGAGTATTACATAGAAAAGGCGATATTTTTGAAACTTACATATTGGAGCACATTTGATTTGTGTACATCTCGATAATCCTTTCCCCCGGCTAGTTAACACCGGGGGAAGAGAGAGACCGAGTGACACAGCTATTATTTATACACTTTGTCAGCTACTGTCTCAGAAGTGAGGAAGTAGCCGGCAATAGTCGCTTATATAGTGCGAAAAGTCTTTCGCGCGGTTTGTTTACATATGACGTCACGCATCACCTCATCCTTTCGATGTATACAAATTTGATTTTAAATCTTAAGCTGGTATATTAAAAGTGTGTACACGTTATTGAGTTTCTGGGTATCCTCTTTCTTATTGATACCATTATCTTGCAAATGTATATGCATCATTTCCGAGATCAATCTTTTATTTAAATTGTTTTCTTTGTCTTTTATTTTAAATCCTTCAAAATTAAAAGTATGATTGTACTTTTTACTATGCTCGGCAATGACACTGTCCTTAGATTTTCTATGTTCTTCAATACGTGTACACACATTTCTTTTTGTTTGGCCCACATATGTTGCCGTGCAATCGTTACATCCAAGTTTATAAACAACATTTTTCTCTAGGTGTTTCTCTTTTTTATCCTTTCCTTTCACAATAATATTGCACATATTACTGTGTGTTTTTGGAATGGTCGTAATGTTGTTTTTCTTAAATGAATGTCGCACCCGCTCATAGAAACCATCGATGTATGGTATGCTAATGTGATTGTTATATGTATTGTTTTTTTCACATTGCTCTAGTTTTTTAATCATTCTGATTGCAGATAGTCGTATTTTGACGTATTTTTCAACGAAAACAGAGGGGTAATCATTATCGAATAATAGACATTTTACAATATCAATGTTTTTCTGATGAAAACATTTATCCGATAACTTCACCGCCCTGTCAACTAGATTATACACCATGGCAATTTTTTGACTTATCGGGTGTTGCGAATTAAAGTGCAAAAATCTGCCAGAGAAAGTTGGTTTCGTGTACCAATCAGTTTTTATTTTATGTGTTTCATTAATCAATAATAGGTCCAAAAAATTATTGTGAAAGGAAAGGATAAAAAGGAGAAACACCTAGAGAAAAATGTTGTTTATAAACTTGGATGTAACGATTGCACGGCAACATATGTGGGCCAAACAAAAAGAAATGTGTGTACACGTATTGAAGAACATAGAAAATCTAAGGACAGTGTCATTTCCGAGCATAGTAAAAAGTACAATCATACTTTTAATTTTGAAGGATTTAAAATAAAAGACAAAGAAAACAATTTAAATAAAAGATTGATCTCGGAAATGATGCATATACATTTGCAAGATAATGCTATCAATAAGAAAGAGGATACCCAGAAACTCAATAACGTGTACACACATTTAATATACCAGCTTAAGATTTAAAATCAAATTTGTATACATCGAAAGGATGAGGTGATGCGTGACGTCATATGTAAACAAACCGCGCGAAAGACTTTTCGCACTATATAAGCGACGATTGCCGGCTACTTCCTCACTTCCGAGACAGTAGCTGACAAAGTGTATAAATAATAGCTGTGTCACTCGGTCTCTCTCTTCCCCCACTGTTAACTAGCCGGGGGAAAGGATTATCGAGATGTACACAAATCAAATGTGCTCCAATATGTAAGTTTCAAAAATATCGCCTTTTCTATGTAATACTCTGTTCATTTTAAAGTCTGTATTTTTATTGTAATAAAAAATTTTTTGACAGTTTCCTGATGAGGGCGACAATGATCGCCGAAACGTCGTTTCTTAAAAGAAAGGAGTTTTAATTTTTTAAACCCTTTCAAAACCATTGCCTCGGAAAGATCGATAATAAGAACAAAAGAATTATAACAAACTACCGAGGGATAAAATCATACTAGATAGTGTATACACACTCATCTAAATACATTAAATTTGCAAAATTATTGCGAGATATAGGAGTGCCTAAAGAATTTGTCGGAATTAAATAACTCCTTGTGGAAAGCTGGTGCAGCTACAGCTGATGTCAATGTCGCTGAGGATTCTGGCAAATCAAAAATTCGAAAATCACTTCGTAGCCTAAAATCAACTGAAAATGCGAGTGTAAATTCACCTAAAGTCAAAACAAAGGAGGAGGAAAAAAAAGACGCTGAAAGTGGTGAAAACGAAAATTACGAAAGCATTGACGAAGAAGACGGTGACAGTACAATTATTTCGGCTGATTATCGACACCTAAGTCTCGTCAGACTAAAAAAAGGAAAATCTGAAATTTACTAGACATGTAAAATGAATAGAAAACTAAATAACATTTATTACGATCCGTCTAAGAGTTGATCTTGCTACGGTATCGATAGACTTTATAAAACGTTACCATCATCAAAATCTCGAATTAAGAAAAATAAATTACAAGAATGGCTAGAATCTCAGGATGCTTATACACTACACAAACAGGGATGATTGCAATATCCACGCCAGAATTATAACTTATCCAACATTGATGATGTTTGGGAAACAGATCTCGCAGATCTTAGATCTATCAGATCGTACAATGAAAATTATACATATATTCTTGTTGTGAATGACTGCTTGAGTAACTTTGCTTGGGTAGAACCTCTTTATGACAAAACGTGCTCTAGCGTGACTTCAGCTTTCCGGAAAATTGTATCCAGGAGTCAAAACCGTAGACCTGTAATTTTACAGTCGGATAAAGGCAAGGAATTCACAGGTTCAGAATTTCAGAAATTGTTAAAAGAAAAAAATATAATGTACCGAGTTGCAAGGAGTCCCGATGTAAAAGCAGCTGTCGCCGAGCGTATTAACTGAACGTTAACAGATCGTATGTGGAGATACTTTACGAATTTCAATGCCAAAATATATATCGACATTTTACAAAATTTGGTAAAGTCTTATAATAATACGGAGCATTCTAGTATAAAAGTGACTCCTAGTAAAATAAACATTCAAAACGCTTACGTGGCATATCAGAATTTAATGAGGAGATATGCTCGTAATTTTAAAAGATAAGAGACTAAATACTACGTACACGACCTGGTGCGAGTTAGTACAGCTAAGAACGTCTTTTCGAAAGCATGTGAAGGAACGTATACAGAGGAAATCTTTGAAATTATACGCGTTTCACGTGCGAGAGCACCTTTTGCATATACGCTACAAGATTTAGCTGGAGAAGAAATTGACGGAATATTTTATGAAGAAGAATTGTCCCGAGTTCGTAAAGATCTAAGCAAACATACTTTTATCGTTAAGAATATTATTCACAGTAAGGGAAAAGGTCGAAATAAGCAATATCTCGTGAGTTGGGCTGGATATCCCGACAAGTTTATTTCCTGGATATCCGCTAGCGAACTACAACAATTGAAGAAATGAAGGAAGAATTTTACATACTTTTATCGAGTGCAAACAGCAAAAAATATTTTCCCGATAATAACCCTTCAAATTTTAGGGTGCGGCTTCTTCAAGAGATTCAATTGCATAGTCACTGGAAGGTGGCTCTTGTCCAAGTTCATTACCCTCAAACAATATTACATGTACCGGAGCACGCTGAAAAAAGTTGGATACGCATCGCAACTCTAAATATTAATCAAATCAACGATGAGAAAAATTATTTGAGACCTCCGATATTTCAAAATAGTAGCAATAGAGATCAGATGGATGTAGTAGAGGTTAATTTACCCTCGACTGTACAAGTGACTATTTCTCATAGAAATTATAGTGATTTGAAAGATTTAATAAAGAAGAAATGAATGAATTCATTTAAATGAATTGCGTTATGAAAAAGATCATCTAATTTTTGAAATTAGCGATAGAGGCTTTATAATGATAACTAAAAAATGTAAGGAAAATGCAAGTCATAGCATAGAAATATCTGAGCATATAAGTAGAATTTTAGGCTCGACATCATATTCTAGATGATAAATGCTCATATTATACATTTGACTATCCTGCTTCTATGAAAAATGGCCTACTATCTTCCATTTGCGAGCCTTACATTACCGGTAACACACAAACATCTCTCTTAAGATCTTTTTTGATAGATAAAGATATGTATGATTTCAGATCGAGTAAATCGAAAGAATTTACATGGCTGAATATTGTATCTTTACAGCGTTCTGATTTTCGGACAGTTGAAATCAATATAAGAGACCGACAAGGCAATATTGTACTATTCGAGTATGGGACGCTCAGTGTTGCACTACATTTTAAAAAAATTTATCTGTAATGGCTTCCACTCATTACGACGCGTATTTCGATGCGCAGGTAGGACGTGGCGATGATTCACCGGATCTAATCGACACTGTATATGCAGACAGAAATCCGCAAAGAGGTTCCGGCATTGGTGGGTGCTTGAGAGGGATATACAGGAGTATTTTACCGCTTTTAAAGAGAGGATCTCGGGAAGTCGGTAAAAAAGCTGTACGTGCAGGATTTACCGTCGTTAAAGATGTTACGCACAATAAGGTATCTCTTAAAGACGCACTTAAACGACGTATACAGGAATCTGAACAAAATTTAAAAAGAAAGGCTGAAGACAACTTGGATAGGTTACTAAACGGACGCGAGTATCAGAAGGCCAATTCACTGTCGGAGCCTCATTCAATCGCTAATAGCGACGGAGAACAGTCGAAAATTGAGCCTGAGAAAAAAGTTTCCAAAAAGGTTAAAGTAAAATCTCCTAAACAGAAGAAAGACAATAAAAGTCTGTCCGTAAAAAAGAAGAAAAAAATCATAAGAAGAAGTTACACGCGATAGCTGATATATTTAAAAAGAAATAATTCAAATGTCATTTCTACATAGTTCATCTAGTGAGTGCATGAAGGAGGAGTTGTCTCTTTTTACAATTCCTCTAACGCAGACGACAATTGAAAGTTCGCAATGGATAAATTATAAACCAATATCATCTCTATCGGATGACTCACCTATAGAATTTGTCATTCCTGGTTCTGGAGAAGAATACATAGATCTAGCTTATACTATGTTATATTTACGAGTGAAAATAAAAAAACGGATCCGAAGAAAAACTTACAGACGAAGATGATTCTAAAGTTGTACCTGTGAATAATTTTCTTCACTCTATGTTTAATCAGATTGAGGTTAGATTTAATCAGAAACTCGTAAAACCAGCTAACAATGCTTATCCATAGAGGGCGTATATAGAAACATTATTAAATTACGGATCTGGAGCTAAAAATTCTCATCTTTCATCCAGTCTATGGTACGATGATACGCCAGAATTTATGGATGAAATATCTGACAGAAATTTAGGATTTAAAACTAGAAGTTCTCTAACAGAAAAAGAAAAATGCATCGACCTTCAAGGTTATCTTCATGCAGATATTTTTAGTCAAAAAAAGTATCTTGTAAATGGCGTGGAAGTCCGAGTAAAACTTATAAGATCGAGAAATGAATTTTGCTTAATGGAATCCGGCAGTAATGTGCATGTAGCGAGTATAGTTGAAGCAAGTTTTCTCATGCGAAGATCAAAAATAAATCTGGGTGTTTTGATCGCTCATACGAAAGCTTTATCAAAAGCTACTGCGAAATATCCTCTGACATGCGTTGAAGTTAAAACCGTTACTATGCGGGGTGATGTCCTCGGAGAAACTCTAGACAATATTATACTTGGACAGATGCCGAAAAGGGTTATAATAGAATTTGTGGATAATAAAGCTTTTAACGGCGATAGAAGATACAATCCTTTCAATTTCAAGCATTATAATATAAATTTCTTTTCATTGTACATAGACGGAACACAATTGCCTTCAAAGCCGCTACAGCCAAATTTTAAGGAGAATCTATACGTTGACGCATATCACACACTTTATTCAGGCACTGGAATTCATTTTATGAAACTGCTTATTTGCCCTTGATTTAATACCTGATCTATCGGCTAATAGCACAACTCATTGGAATCTGGTTAAACACGGCAGTATGAGAATAGAAGTACGATTTGCTGAGCCGCTAGAATCTACAGTTAATTGCATTATCTATGCCAAGTATGATAATGTTCTAGAAATTGATGCTTCGAGACAAATTATTGTTGAATTCAGCAGTTAATGAATAGGTCATTGACTTTTAACTTGGTTCGAAGGTGATGTACCTGAAAAATATCTTTTTGCGAATCTCCATGAATTATCTAAACATGCTGGACTGATCTACACCCGAGGAACTGAAAAAGCTGCAACGAGTAATGGCTCGAGAAGTAATAAATATAGAGGAGGAAATAGAGTCTCCGTCATTTGATAAAGCAACGTCGTCGCAAGCATTTTGCATTCTTCATTACACGAAATATTCCTCGATCGAGTACAAATGCGCATTAAACGAGGCTAATAAACTTAAATACTGGTTACTTTATTAGCCAGCGATAAATTTACAGAAAGATTGCGAAGAAGAACACGATGAACAGTCTGGAAATATCAGCTGCTCTTCAATCTCTTCCAGTCTGCACGTACGGTGTTTATCCGTCGGATCAGATTCCGAAATTTTGGACAAAACCTGCAATTATTGTATTTAATACGGAAGATCATACTAAACCTGGTAAAAATTAGATAGCTATGTACGTAGATCAACTTGGAAGTGGGTATTATTTCGACAGCTATGGGGCTCCACCATCAAAGGCAGATCATATAAATAGACTTCGACAAAATTGTAAATACTACAGATGGAACACGATGAAGATGCAGAGTAAAAAATCAGACGTATGTGGTCAGTATTGCGTGATGTTTTCGCATTTTCTGTCAAACGGTTTAGGGATGGATAAATTTAAAAATGTATTTTTCTCGGACTATAAGAAAAACGATGAAATTGTTTTAGAATTTTACAATAATTTAGTTCGTAATAATCTAAGTGGCCAAAAATCCTCTGTATGTCACTGCTATAAAAAAAGTGGAATGAAATGTAACGAGCAATGTTGTAAAAAAATCGTTTATTATTTGAATTCTTAATAATTTACTAAATTATAGAATATTCAGCTGTAAATCGCTTACTTGACATTTTCGTTCGAATACGCGAATGTCTTATTAAGCTATCTTTAGGTCGATGCACTTATAATATACACGTACGCGAAATGATTACTGCATCTTTTCGACTGTTCGCTCGCCATTTTCGCAGTAACGCTCGAGCAGGTAACATTAAAATTGATCACAAACGATTTTCCAATAAAAAATGTCTGTGTTACCAAGACAATCTTTCATTAACTCCTGGTACAATTTAAACGCAAGCAATTCCAAAATTATTTCGACCGGGTTAAAAGAATATATTCTAGACGGTCGTCTAAAACCTGTAATCACATTAGGCGGAATCGGCCAATCTGTTAAATTGACGGCTGAAGAATTCGGCGAACGTGCCCGGCTTCTTTCAAGAAGAGGGGCACGTTCGCTGGAGAATGCCCATTACTATCAACGAAATTGTTTTCATTTTTTTACTACGTCATATAGTTCTAAATCAGTGATAATTGAGAAAAAAATTAATTCTAACGCGTCTACGCCTAGTGAAGTTACTGACGAACCAGACAAGAAGAAGCTACACATATATATTCCGTATGTAAATTTCAAACAAGTGACTTTTGATAATCTAATACGAATTACAAATTTAATTAAAATTAAAACTGCATGTCTTCAAAGTATATCAAGCACTGTTCAAAAATGTAAAGAACTTATATTTCATTGTAAAAACGACGAAACACTGAAAGATTCCAAATTACTTATAAGAGAAAAAATAATCAGCGATTTAAGCGAGATTGTTAGTTCTATTGTTAAAGATAATCCATATTTATTTAACACTATTTTCAACGAATTATGTACGTTTGTATAATATATATGTAATTACAACAATTGGGTTTTTATTCTTATTAAAAAAATAATTAATTTAATAAGAATTAATAAATGGGAGAAAATAAAATACTTGTTAATTTATTTTTACCTTGATCTTTCCACTATCCCTTCATAATTGAATAAAAATATTTGACTTCTTTTATATTTTAAATAGTTTTAATTAATATTTTTCTTTGTCATATTCATATTAGAGATTTTATTATTATTAACTTTTTTACTAAAGAAATAATTTAAAAGTAGTATATTCAATCACATGTATACGAATTCATACATGCACACAAATTTACTTCGAGCATGGTCGTTGTATTGCTGACTCTGCTTCGTTGAGTTCAGTCACATATGTCGACTCCCCACCTTACCATCCGTTCACTCATTTCTAAGCGCGCTTGCCGAAAGTGAGAAGCATCTACTATAATCTAGTTCCAAATTGAACGCACTGAAGTAACGAAACAATAATAATTATTATCTTATTAAGTATACATAAAGCTTTGATTAAGCGTACACTACTATTGTACTTTTGTCTTCGTACAAATCTGTCCACTTAGCTTTTGGTTTTGATGTAACATAATTATAATAATTATTAATTTATTATAAGTGCACAAAGCTTATATTAAGCGTACACTCTTACTATACTCTTATCTATGTTACCTGAAAGTTGTCATCGAATCCCCGTGACTAATTAATTTAATAAAAAATTAGTCATTTTCAATTTCCAAATAGCTCAAAATACAACTAACTTTCAGAATATAGATTAACGCGCCTTGTTTTCAATGAAAGTATACCTTCTGCTCTCTAAAAGGTAACAAGTACATATCAGTTGTCAATCCCATCAGTCAAAAGGATACCCAGAGAAATTTTAAATTGGAAAATTTTAAATTATATATTTCCACTAAGTTATGTTCCGGAAGTAAGTATGAAAGTAGTTAAGGCCATTTCCTTACTCCGTACGGAAATTTGTGGATATATTTAGAGTCTTTTCTTATAATGTTCCTAAATCTTCCACCAGATTGATCACAATTTTTCATGATCCATTAGTTTAATTTATCATTCTTTTCCATAAGTTACACTCATTTCCGGCATATCATGTTGCGTCTAAGATAGGACTAATCGTCATCTTACTGATGAACCCAGCGAGCAGTCCGGGGCGAAATATACTTATATATTCTATGAAAATAATTTTAATCTTTTTAAACAATTTTTTGACTCGATGAGACAGATAAATTCAGAATTATATTAAATTTTACATAGATACCATTGACAAGTTTTGAATATTATAATTTTTAAACTTTTTAATGTTAACATTTCAAAACTGGATCATGGTATCAACTTAACATTTCTCATGGTATCCTTTTAACTGGTGGGCTTGAGAACTCATGTGTTCTTTTGAGCTTTTGGATTGCAAAAGATATACTTCCCTTAAATAAAGGCACGCTTATCCACATTTTGGAATCTGGTTGTGCTTCGTACTCCTTGGGTCTTGAAAAGAACTAATTTTTTATTCAATCAAATAGTCATAGGAATTCCATGACAACTTTAAGGTTTATTCGTCGACGACTTGTACAACAATAAAATATTAGGGTTTTCAAAATTTAAAAACGTAAACCTGGTGCAGCGCATAAATCTGAAACTTGTTATGGAATCTCTGTGACTAATTCACTTAATGAAAAATTAGTTGTTTTCAATATCTAGGGAGTACGAAGTACAATTAGTTTCCAGAATATGGATGTGCGTACCTTTTTTTTTAAAGGAAGTATATCTTCTGCTATCTAAAAAGTAAAAAGAACACATGAGTTGTCAAGCCCATTAGTCAAAATGGTAGCATGAGAAATTTTAAGTTGTTACCATTAACCGTTTTGAAATATGAACAATTCCAATGTTCTTAATTAGAATAACCAAAACTGGTCAATGGTATCAATTTAAATTTCTCTGGGTATCCTTTTGACTGATGGGATTGACAACTGATATACACTTGATACCTTTTAGAGAGTAGAAGGAATAATTTCGTTGAAAACAGGTTGAAGACATTCTAATCCATATTCTGGAAATTGGTTGTATTTTGAGCTCTCTGGAAATTGAGAAGGACCAAGTTTTCATTAAATAAATTAGTCACAGGGATTTTATGAAAAATTTTAGGTTACATAAATAAAAGTACAATAGGAGTGTACGCGTAATAAAAGCTTTGTGTACTTATAATAAGTCAATAATTATTATAATTATGTTACCTCAAAACCAAAAGCCGAGTGGAAAAATTTGTACAAAGACAAATGTATAATAATAGTGTATGCTTATATCAAAGCTTTATGTATACTTAAAAATAGAATAATAATTATTATAGTTTTGTTACTTCAGTGAGTCCAAATCAGATATACATTATCATTAAGTCATCTCCAAAATTCAAATCCGAGCTGTTGATCATATCTAAAAACATAAAATAAAACTTACACAAAGTATCATATTTTTTAAGAACAAAACATAATTATAAAAAAAGAAAAAACTTATCTGGCTGAATATAATTGGCATTTTTTATGAACAACTAGCACTAAAAAAGGTAAACTGCAACGATAACTCAAAAAAATTGATACAATGATGTGCCTATTGGCCGCATAATTAACAGACCGAACGATTTAATTTGATAGTCTTATAGGAAAATAAACAAACTTAGCAGACATTACATAAAAAGCAGTTGAAAGAAATAGACTAAGTGCACCGTGTAAATTAAAATTCAAGAATATTATGTATATCTCATTCCATTGCATCCCAATCTATCCTGGAATATTTGATTTCGCCGTTCCTGACAGTTGCGTATTAGAGGGTTATTGTTGAAAATGTTGTTAGTCCTATTTATGTTATGTACAAAATCGACTTAATTATTTACACTGTTTTAATTAAAGTATCTGTTTAATTAAATATTATATTTCATACTGCTTCTTATAAAGGAACTGTTAACTAAAATAACCACGTTGAACATTTTATTGTATAAACACTGTTTCATCACAAACATGGGCTGCATTTGCGCAGTGTGTATAATAAGTATATCTATATATTATGGCTGATGTCACACGATGACGTATCCGCGGAGAAAAATTTTCCTGGTCTGAACAATTAAGCTTTCATTTGAGTTCTCATGTGTGAAAAACAAATCTGCCAAAGTAGAAAAAACCGTACCTCGTGTTTCCAAAAGGGCCAATTCAAAGTATATAGGGTTTCACTATAGCGCCCGACGACGGCGTGCGTACCGACGCACCTTATACTTTCCATTGTGGCGCTACCGCACCACTTGATATACGACAAAATATCAAAATATAAGTAGTTTTACCTTTCTATTATCCTATATAAATGGTATAACTTTAAATATATGTTGAATTGTGAGAGTAATGGCCGCAAATGATAACTGGATTTTTTTTAATTAAGTATAGAACTTAAACTAAACCTGTGAACTCTGAATATATTTCAACTTAAATTAAAAACGTAAATTTTACATAGTAAATTAATAAAATAGTTAACGTATTTAGTCCCTGTCGTCGCGTGTACGACAAAACGAATGAAGAGGGTTAGTTAGCAGTGAAGCCACACTGCTCGCGCCTGGGAGCGCCGATGCAGACTCAGCTGATAGAGAGATGGAGAGAGTCAAAACGTTATAAGCTTATAATGTTTATGTTCGAACCAAAACAAATCTTAAAAGATGAAATTGACAGCTGCTGCTTGTTCTTATTTTTTGTTTAAACATCATCTGAAAATTAGGACCAAAATTGTAAAATATGTTTTTGAACATTGGGAGTATTTTGAACCATTCATTGTAGGCGATGAATTGTACACATATAAAATTACAAATAAAAATACTTATAAGTTATATATGTGAATGAATTGTTCATATGGCAGTGAAGTAGAAATTATAGCATTTGTTTGTATATATTCAGTCCAAAGACAGATTTTATAAATCCTTTTTATTATAGTCCAGATAATTTAAGTAAAGGTGAAAATGAGTTGTTGAATTTAGTTTTATCTGGTTCCATAGATTAGAGATTTCAGATTAGCATTGCGCCTCCTGAATGACGCCCCTACAATTGACGCCGCGGGTTAAAATTAAGTTTTCTTTACTAAGTTTTAACTAATTTTAACCTGATATCCTGAATTGAGGAGATAATTTCTAATATCCCGAATTGAGGAGAGGCTAATTTCTAATATCTCGATTGGGGAGAGCTAATTTCTGACACGGCGGCGGCGATATCATTTCTTGGTATTGAAAGAAACTCAAACTCAGATATCAGGAACTTTATCGATTAAAATTATATCGAAAATTTTATCATAATGTTTTAAAAGACTAACATCAAATTATCTTTAATATGCATTTTATTACAGGCCAAAATATAAAAAAAAATTCAATGTCAGAATCATCATCAGACATAATGGAATTAGAAGAAGGTATTTTATTAAGACGTTCGGGTATTGTAAAAAAACCAACCTGCAACCCTCATTACAATAATAATATCCATCTTGCCTGTTTAAGTATTGAGACTGATGTCTGACTAAAAGGTAAATAATTTTTAGATTCTGAATTATCTCTATTCTTAATTACTATAATTATGTAAAAATGTATCAACCATAAATCTTATATTAATCGAATAAATCAAAAACATAAGCCATACGACGGGATGGATGGAAGATGTGAAACATCGAAATTACCCAGAAAGCAGCACATGCCAGCATGCCATGCCGTCACACCATGCCAGCGCTGTGCCAGCTTGGTGCTGTCACGATTCTGTCATTTTTCGGCAAGCAGAGCGTCCCGTTTGTGTGCCGCCTTAGTGCTAGCCCAAATGCTTGCATGGATATCTGTCTCTGTGCCGTTCTAGTGTTATCCTCAAATGCTAGCGTTTCATTCAAATTTTTTTATATATATTTATAATTATTGATATTGTTGCGGAAGGAATAGAAATAAAAAACGCAATGCTTTTATTGCGCAAAGATCAGAAGTGGGGGGCGAAACTCGATGCTTAGCTGAAAGATGCTCGCTTCAAGTCAGCAATAATAAATGTAAAATGAAATATAACAAATAATTGCATGTAATCTAATAAATTTACACAATATTAAGGGGCGCGGTAACGCACCGATGGCAAGTGTAAGTGTATACAGTACATATAGACTGTGCTTGCGGAGAGCAGCGCGACCTATTGTACTTTGAATTTGCTGGATAACCGTATTTTTTCTCTCTTTTTTGTTAATATTTAATTCATCATATATTAAACCTAGAAAAAATAAACCCTCGATTTATAGATTTTTCCAATATCTTTCTTATAATATTAGATTTTTTATTATTAACGTCTTTAAAAAAAAATTTTAGTACTTGAAAATTAATTTGTGAAAAAAATTTAATTT
>JACCIB010000508.1:0-134267 GCA_018906965.1 Philotrypesis tridentata
GAATCCCTAGTACCATATCAGCCAGAGCCGTACAGGAAGTCCAACACCCAATACTGTTTGGGAAAGACTTCAGCGATACGTTTAGGATAGACACAGACCATAGAGGCTGGTGGAGAGCCAATTCAGGGCCGTGGAGGGAGTTTGACCGGCGAAACGACCAGCCATACGCTGAGTGCGCAGGCATATGAGAGTTAGAAGTAGAAGATCGCCAAGAGATAGACAGAATCGTGAAAGAGATACTACCTGAGTATTTTCCGGACGTTCTAGGCTTCACCACAAAGACCGAGCACCACATCCAACTTACGGATGAAACGCCGATCCGTCAAAAGTGGATAAGAAAGTCCCCAAAAAAGTTAGCTGCTATACAAGCGGCCGTAGAGGAACTTTGGAAACTAGGCGTCATCGAAAACTCCGCCAGTGACTTTTGCAGTCTACCTGTACTCGTGCCGAAGCCAGATGGTACGGAGAGATTTTGCGTTAATTACATCGCAATCAACGCCGTGACCAAGAAGGACAGCTATCCGCTGCCACCTATGACGATGATCCTCGATCGGTTGCGAAACGCCAAATACCTCAGCAAAATAGATCTCCGGCAGGCGTATTTTCAAGTGAAAATGGAGGAGAATAGTAAGAAGTACACCGCCTTCGCCGTACCAGGCATGGGGTTGTTCCAATTCACCAGAATGGCGTTCGGCCTTTGCAACTCCCCCGCAACGCTGCAGCGTCTCATGGATGCCCTATTTGGCCCTGCCGTAGCCCCATTTGTGTTTGGATATCTCGACGATGTCGTCATAGCCACAGAGTCCGTCGAAGAACATAAACATTGGACCAAATACGTGTTGAAAGTACTGGTAGACGCAGGTTTGACGATCAACCCGAAAAAGTGCAACTTCTGTGTAGGAGAAATTAAGTACCTGGGGTACATCCTCGACAAAGAAGGGCTGCGCCCTGACCCCGAGAAAATAGCACCGATATTGCAGTACCCTGTACCTAAAACACCTACACAAGTCCGCCGATTGTTGGGTTTATTTGGATGGTACGATGAGTTTGTGAAAGACGCATCCGACTTAAAAGCGCCTCTCACAGCGTTAATCCATAAAAGCCGAACATGGTCATGGGAAGAGGATCAGCAGGAGGCCTTCCAAAGTATCAAAAATGCCTTAGCCTCAGCCCCGGTATTAGCGAGACCGGATTTCACGAAGCCTTTCTGCATACAGTGCGATGCGAGCAACATCGCGGTTGGGGCCGTTCTCACTCAAGAATTTGACGATGGAGAATACCCAATAGTGTTTGTGAGTCGAATGTTAACCAAGGCGGAGCGAAATTACACCACCACCGAGCAAGAATGCCTAGGTTTGATCTGGGCCATTAAGAAACTGAGACCGTACGTCGAGGGATATCACTTTACGGTAATTACCGACCACAGCGCGCTCAAGTGGCTCAGAAATTTAAAAGAGCCGAAGGGGAGGTTAGCCAGATGGGTTGCAGAGATACAGCAGTGGGACTTCGCGATTGAACACCGCCCGGGGAAAGAACACCAAGTACCCGATGCCCTATCGCGTATGTTTGAAGCCGAGGTAGCCGCCCTGGGAGAGACAGTTGACAGCTGGAATCTCCGCCGTAGATCTGATGTCCTAGAAAATCCCAAAAGGTTCCCAGAGTGGCGGGTGATCGACGGAAGACTTTATCGGTATAAAATAGATCCGATAATAGAGCCTATCACGCGAGGGGAAGATGGGTGGAAGCTTGTAGTCCCCGAGGAGGAAAAGGAGAGCGTGCTTTCGACTGCTCATGACGCCGCAAACTCTGGGCACATGGGGATCGACAAAACGTACGACCGCCTAGCCCGAGAATATTTCTGGCCAGGCATGTATAGGGACACATATCGATACGTGAACTCCTGTCTCTCGTGTCAGCAGTATAAAGTTAGCCAACAGGGGCCCCAGGGATTAATGGGGAGAAGGATAGTCGAAGAGCCCTGGACGGTGGTAGCAGCCGACATGATGGAGTTTCCCAGGAATAAAAGCCAAAACAAATATCTGCTAGTCTTCGAAGATCTCTTCTCACGGTGGATGGAAGTCAAACCACTAAAAAAGGCAGACGGAAAAGCCGTATTACAAGCATTCGAAGAACTGATTCTCTTTCGATGGGAAACTCCCGAATACCTCTTGACCGATAATGGGACTGAATTTGTCAACAAAACCCTCACCCCCGCCTTAGCCGAATACGGGGTAGTGCATATCACGACCTCCCCGTATCACGCCCAAGCCAACCCGGTAGAGAGGATCAATAGAACACTGAAAACCATGATCGCGATGCATGTAGAGAGTCACCAGGACTGGGACAAGCGGTTACATGAGCTGAGACACGCGATCAACACAGTAAACCAGGCCACGCTTAGAACTTCACCGGCCTTCCTTAATTTCGGTCGCCATCCCACCCCGGTGGGGAGCCTACGACGAAAGAAGCAGATGGAGGGTAGCCCGAGCGTGGATGTAGGAAAGCCAGAAGAGTGGTCGGAAAGGATGAAGAAGTTAGATGCCCTGCGTGAACTTGTAGCCAAGTTTATCGATAGAGAAAGGGAGAGACAGAGCCGAGCGTATAACAAGGGGCGTAAGTTTGCAGAGTTTTCAGAGGGAGACTTGATATTACGGAAAGCGCATCCGCTGTCGAATGCAGCAGCGCACTTCGCAGCTAAGCTCGCGCCGAAATACGAGGGCCCCTTCAAAATAATAAAGAAGATATCACCCCTTGTATATGAACTAGAAACGGAGGGCGGAAAGGGGCGGAAGATAGCCAAAGTCCATGTTAGTGATTTACGGAAGTACATCCCACCGCGTCCTGGCCACCTCCCTGTTCCTAACCCGAACCCCCGCGATGTATCCAAAAAGTAGTATTAGCAGGTGCCGTGAGTGCCAGATGTTTATGTGAAGTAACGCATGTAAGTAACAAGGTGATGGAAAACTGTGCTGTCCTAAGAATACCCGCGAACCCGTAATAAAATAAGATTGATTATAGGATGAGTGACTACAACCCCCGTAGTGCCGCCTGCGACGGAGGAATGGAGGAAGAGCAGCGTCTGAGGGAGGAGCTCCTCCGACAGACGATTGCTCGCCGAGCTGCCCGCGAAAGGGAGCCGCTCCAGGAGACCGCCAAGGCCATGGAGGGTGAAGAAGTGCCGGCCACCCGTCCCGCACCCCTAGGGCAGGACGCCTCAGACGATGAGGCAGCCCTTGTGGAACCGGACGACCCGGAGGAAGATCTGCAGTGCTGCGTCTCCCTGGAGGAGGAGGCCGACGGGAGTGCGGCCTGCGGGAGTCGGAGGAATCCGCCGCCCCGACGACGACCCTCGAGCCGCCACCACCCGCTAGGGATTACACCCTAGAGGGAGCAAGGCCCAAGGAGCCGCGACGGGGCCCCCGCGCCGTCGACATCCCTCCGCACATCGCCAACGCCGCCCCCTCTACATCGGGACTGGCACCGGAGACTCCCCCCTGCACGGCCGGAGAGCCTATTCCCGGTACGGGGGATAGTCTCCAACGAGCCAGCTCGGTGTGGGCACGGCTGGGCGCGCGTCACGGCGAGGGTACTCGGGAGGAGTTCCCGCGGGCACCCAGACCCAAATGGGACTGGACAGAGACCCAGCGCGAGGTCGACGCAAGGAGGGAAGGAGCGCAGACGCAGCGCAACCAGCCGGCCGTAGAGCGTGACTCCGGCGTAGAGGGAGAAGGGGAGGTGCGGCCCCAACCGTACGGGCGGTTGGATGAGCCGCGGATCATAGATGTGCCGTTTCGCGAGGAGGACCTGGAGTCGCAGTATCGGTGCCCTTACGCACCGGTGCAGGTGTTTGAATGTGGACTGGGGCCGGAGCACTGGGACATGGAGGACAGCACCCTCACAGTCACCACCTACAGGCCGGCCGAGCGCCTTCCCCCGCCACCACACGAGCCGGAGAGGAGAGCCCGCTCCAGGAGGCGCCGAGGACGAGGTCCGGTGCAGTGGACGGCGGAAGATTACTTCTCGCCAGTAGAGGAGCACCGCCGCCCACGCGAGACCACACCACCAGGCCCCCCGATCCGAAGCGAACCCCAGCCTGCTCCCGCGCGCCCACAGGTGGTGCCCCAGACACCCCCTGACACCCCCTCATCCCCAACGGCACCGGAGACAGCCGCGGCACCCCAGGGGGAGCAACAGCCGAGTAGAGAGAGGAAGAGGACCCGGAGGAGGCACCTGAAGCTGACCGGGCTAAGGTTCGACGGGCTGAGGGCGCTGCCTCATAATCCCGCCCTTGATCCTCCCCCGTACACCTGCTTCAATTGTTGGCAGCGTGGTCACGGACATTTGGACTGTCCCCGGCCCAGAGTCAGAACCTACTGCCACAATTGCGGCAGGAACGGGGTAGAGGTGGACGGCTGTCCTCGCTGCGCCGACCGCTACCGCGAGATGGCTGCCGGGTTGGGAGAGGAGCTGGAGGAGAGTCGGCAACGGGCTTTTGGCGCCCCAACACCCGACGCTGCCATCGCCGGACCTTCCGCCGCTCCAACCGCCACACCATCACCCCCGGCCAGCACATCGGACCCACCCCAGGCCAACAAGAGGCGCCCGAGCCCGCCCGAGACCCGGCCAGTGCCCCGGCCCCGCGCCGTTGTGCCCCGCCCCCCCCCCCCCCGAGCCACAGCCCATCTCGAGGCCTCGCACCATCACCCCATCGGCCGGCCCTGAAGCCGTCGGCGAAACTAGCGCCCGGATGGCGCCTTCGGAAATCCTCCGAATCCTGGAGAGGGTGGAGGATCTGCCCCGACACTTGCGGGAGGCCAGCCTCGAGAGGATTTTCACCTTGGAAAGTCTGCGAGGAAGCGAAAAGAAGTAGAGGTAAGCGTCTTTGTTTCCGTTTTATCCATATCTATTCTACTCGACATAACCCGGAGAAACTGAGTAAGAGAGACTCGCCGAGCGGAGGAGAAACGACTTCAAAGCGGAAACAAGGAACACCGAGGTAGTTTATTCGTTTCAGCAACACCCGAAGGCAGCAGAGACCCAACATAGGAGAGAGAACAGATACTAACCACTAACTCCCAGTCGGGGAGGGTCCCTGCGGGAGAGCGCTCAGCACCCCTAGTCTGGAAAACCTAACAATGCAGGGCATTGAAGGTTTGGAAGGGGGAATGCGACGGAGAATCCGTCGTAGGAAAGCTGAGTGACTCTCCTGCAGACACCCGAAACCGAGCAGAGGAATATACTCTAATGGCAACGGGTGCTTACAGGAGAGAACAGCTGAGCCATAGCCAGGCGCCGGCACTGAGCCGCGCCGTAGGAGAGAGAGAGAGAGAGAGAGAGAGGGAGAGCGCACGAGAGTAGCAGCCAGCCGAGTCGCCGCCGTGACGTCACGGCCGTCGAGCAGCGAGAGAGCGCGCGAGGAGTGGGAGCGCCGCTGACTACTACACGCGGCCGCGCGCGGCGCGCAGAGCCAGCAGGCGCACCACTGGGCCGCAGCCGCCGCCATGACACCTCCGAGGAGCACGAGGCGACGGCGAACGCAGCCAGCGCATGGCGCTACCGCGTGCCGGAGAACATATGTTTCGATTTTGGCAGAATTCGCGTTCATTGCCAATTTACAACTAAACTATTAGAGATAGACATATGCCACCGCTGACATTTTTGTGCAAAATTTCATAAGAAACAACTTTTATTTGAAATTTTTTCTCTGAGAATAATACTTTTCAATACGCAGAGGAAAAACCAAAAAAATGCGAAATTCCGACTTTAATTGATTATAGCGAATTTGCTCTACAAATTCAGCTGTTTGCAGATTCGGATTATTAATGTACACACTCTTCCGAGTGGTTTAAGCCAATAAAATTGCTGTTTAGAATTTTTGCAAAAAAATTCAGTTTTCAGCTTAATTTGACTGGCCTTCATGTTAAATATTGTTTTCGTAACCATTTACTGGTCATTTTTTATAGGCATGTTTGCAAGCTTGAGAATACCTCATAATATGGTATAATAATATTTTCGTCCATTTTCATTCTAAAAAATGGCTTAGAAAGGTTCGAAAAAGCGTTTCATCGCAAGGCGAAATATGGTCCCATTTTTGGCCCATTTCTAACAAAACAAGGGTTTTACTAGCTTTTAAATGATTTCCTCCAGGGTTTTTACGAAATTTCTCCTACTTTTACGAATTGTTTATGATTTTGACGAATTTTCTCCAATTTTTACGCATTTTTACGATTTTCTAATTTTTTATGATTTTTCCGAATTTTTTACGATTTTTACGAATTGTTTACGATTTTTATGAATTATCTCCGATTTTTACGAATTTTTCCCAAATTTTTCCGATTTTTTTCAGTGCTGATTTCCGCCGTAAAGCAGATTTTAAATTCTCGTAGGGTTGCCACTACAAACTTTGAAAAAAAATGTCATTTTGAATAAGCAGTTTCTTGAGAGGGACTCTACTCCGGGAGTCAGGGTGTTCAAAAGCATCTTATCAGAAAGTTCGGGACAGAGTTTATTTTATTGCTAAAATATGTTGGTAGCCACTTACTGAAAATAGCCCTAAAATCTCGACTACGGACCAGATCGGGAACATTGTTATTATTGCAAAATAAGTTACCAAAATACATTTTTTTTCCAGTTTTTCTTTTTTATTACTCAATTTACGCAAAAAAAGGTAGGGACAAAAGTTGATCAACATTGAATTTTCTATAAGATACATATATTCCTAAATACAAATGTAATGTTTTTCCCGGCTAAATTGTTAAATAAAAAATTTTTTTTTCAATTTTCACATTGCCATGGTTTTTATAAAATATGATCTTTATTTATCGGATTAGCCCTTGAAGATGACTTTTAGTACAGACAACGTAAAAATTGAAGCCCGATCTCGATATCTTAAAATGGCGTCTTGTTGCAAAATTATTTAGCCGAAAAGTTTACCGAATTACCAATTCTTCTGAAAAAAAATCTGTTTTGGCTATATACACAACCTTTACACGCATATATTGCGCTACCCAACCTTTATATGATAAGTTTAAATATTTTTATGATTATAGCAGTGCAATGCATGCGTATAAAGGTTCTGTATGTAGCCAAAAAAGATTTTTTTCAGAAGCATTGGTAATTTGCGGTGCTTGCATTGTATCTATGATAACTTAATAAATATGTCGTTAAAGCTGAGAAAAAACATGTTAAATGAAAATAAAAATTTATTGCAATAGCAGCTTTGGTTACCGAGATAATTAAATTGCAACTAAGGTGTAAGAATTCTGTTCGCATCCACGCGGCTTTCCCCCCACCACCGCGCCTCTTGGTCGGAGCAGCCGCGCGACACGCGCTGAATTCATATTTTTCGTCGATCGTTTTAGACGAACTAAAGCATGTAGAGCTATTGGGTAAAATGCAGTCATTTACAGTATGATTTCAGCAAGCACCTATTGGTCCGATATTAACAAAATTTATACGAAAATTCATGGTTTTTGACGTACTTTCAAATGCATTTTGCCGCGATTCTGTAGCTCAAAAACTGGTCAAAATAAAAAAATTTTTTCTTAAAAATGTTGCTAAATATTAATATTAAGAAAATTAATTTTTACCGTTTCTTAATTACGTTGTAAGGTCCCGCGATTGATTCATTTATAATCAATTTCGACATGTATAACGTGTGACTTGTGTGGGTGTGTGTGAGTACGCTGACGGTAGTTATATTGCAATATATCAGCCTCGTGCGCTGGTTGAGCAATGGCATGACCGGGTTTTTGGGCGTTTTAAGATCAGTTCAGCATTTTCATATGTGTCACCGCGTTTATACTTTTGTAATCCTTCTTTCGGTGGCGAGTGTTGATTGGCTATGGGTATCCCCACAATTAAATTATTAAGCTACTGTCTGATCGGAGGTCGAGTCTTTATAAACCGTCGACTTCATCAGCGCAGGGCCTTTCACGATCAGACCAGGTACCGGTGTGCGCCTAACCTCGTCATTACGACTTGCCGCTGAAAACTAGCCGTCAACTTGGAGATATTACAGAAGGATCTATATGAGACCGTAAGAGGGTGTCAAGGTACTACCTGTACGCTATCGGAGACCTAGATATCTACCGAACTCTGCAGGCAAGCTGGCATATTTGCTCCGGTGGAAAGTATCACAACTGTAGTACACTGCAACGAAAGGACCGCCAATCATATCTGGCGTGAGTGGGTGAAGCCGCAGCTTAGATAAGTTTATTCCCTTGCCTCGACAAGCTTGTGTAGTGTAAGCCCTTAACACTCGCTATAAAAAGAACGCTTCAATCAACGGCGCGTGTTGTAAACGTAAGTTAATTATAACACATTATTAAGAACTCACGTATGACTGTAATTGTAAAAGAATACGAACTTAGACTAACAAAGTACAATTGTGAGAGTGTATATATATACCCTTTGTAAATCTTGAAGTCTCTGCCTGGACGCCAAATAAAAATATAACAAATGTGACACGGCGGGGCAGGTGGCTGCGGCGGGCGAGAGGAGAGAGGCACGTCGGTGCGTCTCCCGGGGTTTTTCCGCGCTCGCGCGTGGGCCTTCCCCTCCGCGGTCCTGAGTCGAGCTACACGTCGCGTCTATTGTTTTCGGGGTGCGGGCGCCTTGACGCGACGCGGATGGGCTCACTCACAGGCTCGGGCCTTGGCGAAGACTCTCTGTCTCACGGGTCGCTTGAGCCGGTAATTTAGGTTTATAAATTTAACACTTAGATTTAATTGAATTTCTTTTATTACTTTTCACTACACTTGCTGCTCGCAGTCTTCCTCGCGTACGGCCGTTGTCTCGTACTCTGTGAAACGACGAAAGCGAATACAGGACGAGACGCGGTTGTGCGCGGGTGGATAAATGCTGCTGGAAAACTCTGGGAACTCTCGGAAACTCTCTGAAATTACTCGATGCTGCTCACTAGGAGGTTGGATCAGTACTGCTCGCTCGCTCGTTCGCCTCAATGCTCTATCTCGCGATCTCACTCATACACGCTCGCATCCATGTACAGCCGTCACGTGATCAGCCGCGGCAGATTACAAATTTCTTATCTTTATTTTCGCCACACTCGCACTCTGGCTTCGGCACACTCGCTCGCTTAATGCCGTTGTGGAGAGCCCTGGCGCCTCCACTCCGACAGCCAATAACATTTCCCGCTACACACTATGAGGCTCGGTAGCCTCCACTCTTTCATGCTCGGCGACGGCATCGTGCTGTCTCTCTCGCACTCATATGTTCTCCGGCACGCGCCGTGCTGCGCGCGCTCACACACACACACACACGCGCGCTCGCTCTCTACAGTGTACGCGGCTTAGCCGCTCGTCGCGCCGCTCGCTGTAGCGCCATGCGCTGGCTGCGTTCGCCGTCACCTCGTGCTCCTCGGAGGTGTCATGGCGGCGGCTGCGGCCCAGTGGTGCGCCTGCTGGCTCTGCGCGCCGCGCGCGGCCGCGTGTAGTAGTCAGCGGCGCTCCCACTCCTCGCGCGCTCTCTCGCTGCTCGACGGCCGTGACGTCACGGCGGCGACTCGGCTGGCTGCTACTCTCGTGCGCTCTCCCTCTCTCTCTCTCCTACGGCGTGCAAAATCCGAATTCTCTATCTACTATAGTTTTTGTGCAATAAGGACCGAAAGTTGAAAAAGTTGTTATTTTCTAGAAGAGTTATATTTCAATATACTACTTTACAAACTGCGAAATTTGTATTAGGGGAGTAGATGTTTATAAAGTACGTAATTAATTATTTCGCTGTACACAATATTTAAGTGCAATCAAATTACAAATAAGTTTATTGCAAAGGTGGGATTTTTATCGAAATTTTAAGCCCCAGTTGGACTTAAAAGGACCAATAGGAATCGAGATACGTTTTTTTTTTCAATGTACAATAACGTTATACCAAAAGGTTGAAGTTCAATTCCTGAAGTTCAAGACTTGAACTTTACAGTAAAACTATTGATCTTACTTTTAAGCAAGCTTTTTGACAAGCAATAAGCAGCTGCAAAAAAGTGTTTCTTAGATTTCAGCCGTCGGCGCCGTAGCCGGAGGAGTGGGGGCAGCCGCACTCGGCGCCGAGCTCGCCGTTCGAAATTCGGAAGGGCCAAGTAATAGAGATTTCTTCCTTCAACGTCAAAAATATATATAGGGACCTATGCCATTCGGTTATAAATGATGTGTACTTTAAATAGTCGTATCATGCTAAAATTAGTTTTACACTGTGCATTTGTTATAAACAAAAAAGGCGCTAAAGAGTCATTTTTATTCTAGAAACTTTAATCATCTCTTCGAGCAATTCTTTATTATTTTTTGCCTACGTTTCGGGCCAGTTTGGCTCCTCTTCGGGGCTACAAATTTATGCAAAAATTGACAATTAAAATTGAGAAACAACTTTAGATTTAAAGTATACAATTAAATTTACCTAAAGTTAACGTAACAACTTCTTATAGAAACATGTAAACGATTAAGTCGCCATAAAGGCTGAAACTAATAAACAATAGAAATAAATCAATTATACTCTTCACAAAAAATATTTTTTAAAAAACCCATAAATTATAAATCGTCAACCTACTACACTGATTCGACTCAAAGAGCAAAACACAAAGTTTAAACAATTTTTCTCTCGGTGCCGCCGGATGGTGATGCGGCACCTGAGAGTGTCGGCTACAGACTGTCATTTATTCGTCGAAAGTCAAAACGTCTTCCCTTACAATTTTCAGAGAGGGGAAAACTCACACATCGCAAATTTGATACAGATTCTCTGCGCTGGTCCGTCCCAGGGAATACAATAAACACAGTCGTCGGAGAGGTGGTAAGCCATAATCATCAAGCGAAAGAGAGAGCCCGCACTACACGACTGACATCACAATCATAGCTGTATTCGTGGCAATACTAACATGATAGTGTCTTCGCCAAAGCAACGCAAGCTCACCTCTCTCCCTCGGTGGTCTGTGCCGCACCGAAGCGCAAGCTAAACCCTATTAAAGAGTATAAGCTACTAACAAGAGACACCGATGCGGGCCCCCACCTCTCCGACACTCTGCTCACCTGAAAACTCCCCGTTCAAAATCTGCGCAAAAATAACAAAAACCTTTTTACTATTCTTTTGCATTTGGACTAAATTTTTTAAACCTATTGACAACTTTCTTATAATTAGCCTTCAAAAAGCACGTGTCTTCCGCACGATTCAACGTTTTATTAAAAAACTGTATGTGTAACATTTCAGAGAATCTTCTCCTGAAAATCGATTCATTTTTATTATTTTTCGCTTAGAAATCGAAAAATACGGGAGTAGGGATACAGCAACAAGAGAGAAAAATTGTGCAGTACAAAATTACAAAGCAAATGCGCTATTCAGAAGCTCGGTACGGTTAATAGAAGCTTAGATAATTAGAGAGAAAGGGTTAAAACAGGCCTTTTTTCAAAAAATTGTTGCAAAGTAGTATATTAAAATATAACTCTTCTAGAGGACGTACAAACTTGAACGTCTCTTATAACTCTTTATAATAATAACTCTTCTCTATAATAACTCTTCTAGAGAACGTACAAGTTGAACTATTTGAGATAATTTTTCACGTTTTGCCAGCACTTTGAAAATAACAACTTTTTCAACTTTCGGTCCTTATTGCACAAAAACTATAGTAGATAGAGAATTCAGATTTTGCACGCTTATAGTACTTATTGAGTACTACCTTTTCATAGAATAAAAGGAACGTAACGTAACTTCTTCAATAATTATAAACAATTTTCGATTTTAGCAGAATTCGTGTTTATTGCCAATTTACAACTAAACTATTAGAGATAGACTTATGCCACCGCTGACATTTTTGTGCAAAATTTCATAAGAACGCAGAGGAAAAACTAAAAAAAAATGCGAAATTCCGACTTTAATTGTTTATAGCGAATTTGCTGTACAAATTCAGCTATTTGCGCACTCGGATTAATAATGTACATACTCTTCCGAATGGTTTAAGCCAATAATATTGCTGTTTAGAATTTTTGCGCGGAAAAATGTTAATTTGATTGGCCTAATGTAACCGATCGAAAAATTGTAAAATTAAGTAAATCACAAATATCTTAGTAATCCTCATATTTACAGCTTCAAACGCTTGTTTATTCCATACATTCTATCGAAACTGACTGAAATACGTACACCTCCCTGTATTTAGCATACAATATATGCAGCAAAATTAATGCAATGATTTGGAGGTATGAGTGTTCCATGAAATGCTCAAATAATGGGAGAAAAAGCGTTTCATCCTAAGTTAGGAACCAAGTATCTCTCTCGTAGCCATTTTCTAGTTTATAGGCCATTTTAGATATTTGAATTTTTACCAGGGAATTGGGTAAAATTCGGAAAAATTGTAAAAAAATCGAAAAATTTGGGAAAGTCATGAAAATTTTGGAAAAAATCAGAAATAATAGGAGAGGGGGGAAATTTGAAAAAAAAATGAAAAAAAATCGATACAGTTTGGAAACATTTGAAAAATCGATAAAATTTTTATAATAATTATAATAAAAATTGTATATTGGGTATAATAATAATTATATGTAATATTTTAATGATAATAATTTTGTGTGTGTGTATATATGCATACATTTCCCCCCTCTCCTATTATTTCTGATTTTTTCCAAAATTTTCCTGACTTTTTCAAATTTTTCTATTTTTTACGATTTTTCCGAATTTTTTCCGAATTTTACGGTTTTTTATGATTTCCGAATTTTTTACGATTTTTCAGAATTTTCTCCGACTTTTACGAATTGTTTACGATTTTTACGAATTTTCTCCGATTTTTACGCATTTTTACGATTTTCTAATTTTTTACGATTTTTCAGAATTTTCTCCGATTTTTACGCATATTTACGATTTTCTAATTTTTTACGATTTTTACGAATTTTTCCCGAATTTTTCCCGAATTTTTTCCGAATTTTTCCGAATTTTTCCCGATTTTTTTCACTGCTCATTTCCGCCGTAAAGCAGATTTTTAATTCTCGCAGGGTTGCCACTACAAAATTAAAAAAAAATGTCATTTTGAATAAGCAGCTTCTTCAAGCGGACTCTGAATAAGCAGCTTCTTCAAGCGGACTCTGAATAAGCAGCTTCTTCAAGCGGACCCTGAATAAGCAGCTTCTTCAACCGGACTCTGAATAAGCAGCTTCTTCAAGCGGACTCTGAATAAGCAGCGTCTTCAAGCGGACTCTGAATAAGCAGCCTTTTAATCTCAGCCGTCGATATAGAAAAGGAATTCCGGTAACAGACTAATGAAGTGAAACAAGTATATTCATTCAAGAAAAATTTATTATTATGTTCAAGCGAACAACTGTTTTAGAAGAGAGTGTTCTTATTTTGATTCTATCTATTAAATATATCCATATAATAATGGGTCGCTAAGTATATGAACTTTGACAACTTTTATGCAGTGTAATAAAATAATAAAATATTATGTTTAAAAAGTGTTTCTGTCGTAACATTTATTATAGTTACGTATTATAAAATTATAAAATCACAAAAACAGTTACAAAAAATTATCATCGCAAGTGTTCATGCTCTCCATGCCACAAGGTTTGATCATTATGAAGGTAGCGTGTTCGATTTATTTAATCACAGGGAATTCATCACAACTTTAAAAGGTTTATTCGTTGAACATTGAATTTTAATAAGATGTATAATTTTGCGTAAAAATACTGGCTTAAATACTGAAAAACAGATTGCATTGGTAGTTTTAGTTTAACTGTCTAAGCTGAACGTCACTGTGAACTTGATGGCCTGAGCGTCTAAATAATCAGCATAAGTATCAATATGAAAATTAAAATTAAAAGTTTTTGAATAAAATTAATTGCATGTATTATTTTAACAAGTTAAAATGTGTTCTTTTTACCTTTTAGATAGCAGAAGATACACTTCCCTTAAGAGGTTATGCCTGAGTTAAATAGATCAATATGTCGATTTTTTTTATTTACTATTTTTATAGTTAATGGTCCGTAGAATAAGCTGGTCCAAGTTGTTTTTCATAAAAAGATTTTGCCACGAAAATACAGATAAAAAACTAAAAAAAAATTTTTTACTAATTTTCGAAAAATCATCGATTTTGGATATTTAAATTCGATTACGACTTAATTATTCAACAGGATTTTTCAAACACCTCTAGTACAAGATTTTGATACAGAATTTAATCGAAAAGACAATATAAATTCGTTTTGCAAAAAATTTCTTTCTAAAAAAATCATTAACCTAGAAAAAACTGCTACATAACCAATTTTCGTAAAATTACAATTTTTTTCCTTAGTTTGGTTTTTTTAAACAACATAAAACTACAATCTAATAAAGTAAAGAAAATTTAAATTTGGATACAGTAAAAGAATTGAATAGTTTTGAAATTGTCATCGAATATGTTCTACCGCACAGCGACGATAAAGCAGATTAAGTTCTGTTTTATCGATAATATAATTCCCTAAGAAACAACTGTTTGTATTTTGATCCACTCTTCAAGTCACCATGTGGCAATGTATTTGTCTACTGCTACTTATAACCTGTTACTACTGTAAACCAATGTGGATAGAAAGTTTAAAAACTTCTACAAGAAGAATTCAGATAAGTATTGTAGACTAGTAATTAGTAGTTGCATTTATAATGATTTAGTCCTTTGTTTTGTTTTTTTATTTACAGGTAAATGGGTTGATTAGACATTCATATTAATTTTGAAGATTGTCATTTGGTATGTTTTCAAGAACCTTTACAGTACATATTAATGGTAAGTGGTAAAAATAATTATAAACATTATAATATTTTGATAATAAATTGGTATTGATAACTTTGATTTTATTTTCAGTACCGAGTACCATTATGAATTAATATCCTGCACCCGGGTCATCAAATATGCATTAGCGTACCTATTTAAGTATCAAAATAGAATTAAAATGTGTTAGAGAGTACCCGTAAGTATTACTGAGTTTATTTCTATTATTTAAATATGTATACTTTAATTGCATTTTACTCAGTTTCGTATTTTTATGATTCAGAGTCAGTTGCCGCAGAATTTTTCAGCAAATATGGGACATTCAATATAGAAGAGAAAAAACCTTATCCGGTCGATGTAGCCCGAGATTTTTTTTGCAACTTTTCGGAAAAGTTCGAATTTCATCATATACCTCAATAATTAAACATATTACAATTCGCATTAAGCAATGAAAAAAAGTTTAGCTCGCCATATATATGTTTTTTCTTTCCAAAACAAAAAGTTGAATAAACCACGATTCTAAATATCGTACGAAAAAACCAATCCCGCCATTACGTTTTTTTCGTTTCGGCACATGAAATAAAAAAAATGATCATTTTAAGTATAATAGAAGGCGAGATATCTTAAAATTTTCACGCCACCGCAACACGAAGTCCTTCGGTCAAATTTCTTTACTCGAAAATTTGTATCCCCACCACGGCGTCCGACGGCGGCGGCGGCGCGGCCCGCTGTCTCGCTTGCCTTCTCGCTTGGTGCGCGCAAACTTTTTATAAACTAAAACTGCCGTTTCTATATTAAAAGTACGTTTTTCGGTAATGACCTTGTAGACCTTTATAACTGCATAGTTACATTCGCCATTGGTGCAAGAAAAATGGTGATATCTATAAAACAACTGTCGCTATGAACCGCAGACTTTAAAGCCTTTTTCTCGGGTTCTATGAAAGATATCACATCAAATTTGGGCTTAATGATGCGAATTTTCAATACCTTTCTATACCTATTTTTAAATTTTCAATAAGTTTATTTTTTGAGGCGTGAGAGGCTTAGTTAACAATTAAAAAAAATTTTTTCATTTAAAGTGCTCCCGTGGCTTTATAAATAAATATTTTTGTAAAATTCATGCTGTACATTGGTGTTGAGGCTTGCCACAATGCGTCCAAATTTTTTTTTAATTTCTGTAGAGGGACTTGTTTTGTAGAGATGTGCAAAAAAAGGGATATTTTAAATGAACTTTTTAATTTTGCGAAAAGTATTTAACTTACCGGATTCGGATTAAGCATACATATTAATAATGAAGTAAACTTGCATTTTATAAATTATGACTATGATTGATTGATGTTGAACGCAGTAATTTATTGATTGAAAAAACGCGCTTAATTTTGTGTTTTTTACTTCTTCGACTATTATTAGTGCAATTTTGCAATTATCGTTATCGGACTTCTTCTACTTCGCAGCAAATTTCATAACGAACAAGTTTATTTCAGTGATATTTTTGCGTAAAACTGTTAGTTTTGGAGATTATAAGCAAAATTTGAAAGAAAATTCGAATTTTTCGGCATTTTTTGCACTTTTTTGTTAATAACTTTTGAAGCACAACTTTCTGGGCTGGCGCATGAACAGTACTTATTATTGAGCCTATTTCGAACCAAATCAAATTTTTTCCGCGTTGTTAGCATCAACATCCAAAATACAGCCATATATCCGGTAATCCGACTGAACTATGATACAAAGTCGAATTATCGACTTAATTATTTGACTGTGTTTTAATTAAAATATATATTTGGGGTAAATATTATATGAATACTGCTTTTTGTAATATCTTTCACGGGGGTGAAACTATTAACTAAATACGTTGACTATTTTATATGTATATGAATAAATCCGTATTTTTCATTCCCTTTTTGCAACTTCTTGAGATAATGAAACTAGATTGATAATTGTCACTTGTAGGATTGTGAATTGATAGAAGTGAAAATGCTCAGATTTTTGTGATTCAAGTTTTGTAAGTATTAGGGATCCTTACGCATAAATGGGAGTATATTACAAATGATTTTCATTTAATAATTTTTGGTTTGAAATTGCAAACTTCTTTCTAACGTCGTGCCATACGTGTACCACAGTACAGAGGGGACTTAGCCTTTTATTACACCGGTGGCACAGGGCTAGAGCGGTCTAATGAGGGTCACCCGTGCAATTACCCTCCATAAACTCTCGAAGCCCAACGCTATATATTACGAAAGTACATAGAGCTGACGTAACCGGATGAATTGTTCAGTTTTCATTTATCTCTCTTGAGGAGAATTAAAGAGCCCGAAATTTCACTTTACAATATCTGTTGATAGAAGCAATTTCAGAAAATATGACCCTGATGTGATTTTCTTAGTTTTGTCGCAGGTTTTCATTGAGTGTCCATGTGTAAGAAGCATAGCTGTCAATGCCAAGAAAACTGTTCGCCGGTTTTCCAACAAGTTACACACGTATCTTATACTTACCATCGTGGTGCTACCGCGCCCCTTGATATTACTCAGTTTAATAGCTTTAAGTGTTTTGTCGTCTGCTAATTTGACATCTATTGGTTTTTTGAAAATAACGCAATTTTCAAAGTAATTGATTTGTGTTTCATTTTTACTTCCATTATAATAACTTTCTAAATTTACCTTGTTTACTTCTGGCATACATATTTCTGTTGACCCTGACTCACTTGTGTAGTCTTGTCGCTGCTCTCTTGCATTCTCGCTGTGCACTGAGTATTGTCCTTTGCCTCGACTGCTGCCTCTGCAGCCTCTCTGGCTGCCTTTTACTCACTGATTTTGATTTGGTTTAGTGCTGCTGCATTGGCCTTACTGTTGCTCTTTTCAAAATCTTTTTGAGCGTGACCGTATTTTGCACAATTATAGCAATTTCCTTTTTTTCTCTTATTTTCGATTTAACATAATCGACCGTATGTTGTTCTTCGGGTATCCCATCGAGAAAAGCACCAATATAACTTTAGATTTTCTGCTTCTGTTATTTTGCCGCAAGCATTTTTGAATTCATTTACGACTTACGACTTTCTCAAAGTCTACAAAGAAGTCTTCTATTTCACTATAATCTTTAAATTTGATTTCTTCTATTTTAATCAATCATTATCATTTATAAAACTGTATCATTAAGTATTAAACTTTATATCATCATTATCATTTGTAAAACAGTATCATTAAGCTGTTGACTGTGTTAAATACATTTTGTCAAACTTTGTTATCACCTCACAAGCTGTTATGCATTAACTCATATAGGTGCTAGTCTGAAATAGTTCCAATTAGCTTCTGTGTCTATATGAATTCTATCTCTTTTTACTTGCTCTTGATCTTTTTTATATTCAATCAAGATCATTAATCTTGTTTTTCAACTTGTATAATTTATACCATCAAAAATTGGTATAATTATATCTTTGATTTTTGCTTGAGCCATTTCATACTCACTTATTTTTGTGTAAATTTCGTTTTCCAAAACACAAACTTTCTTGGCTATTTTTATAAGACTTTTCAAAATACTTTTCTTGATTTCTTTGCTGAGTATTCCCTTATTATTAATTTCTTTGTGCAAATTCAAAAATTTCTTACATGCTCTATCTTAGCACGTAACCACGTTTTTTTTGTACCGATCATAATCTCTTCGCATCACACATTTTCCTTGATTATTTCACAAATTTTTGTTTTTCAGTCTATTCCTGAAGACTTTTATGCGACGTTGATGCGTCATCAGGCACGACCATCTTCCTCGGAGACTTACAGGAGCAAGAAAGATTAAACGCGAGTACAGCAGGTGTGAGCACTTTTCTCTATAGTGTATACGTATATGTATATGTTTAAATACTTGCATTGTTGCGGTCACGCTTGTCCTGATGTATGAAATCATCGATATACAAGAGTATACAACGATCGTCTCCAGCCTCCACGTATAGCCCCCCACTCCACATATCACCTTTATCGTAATAAAACGTTAAAGATTTTTGAGATTTTAATTTTTTTGGTAATTTATTTAAGGGGACAAATCACCCTTATTAGTTAGAAATAAATTCATAAATAAAATTAGTAATAAGTAATAATTAATTATATTAGTATTTTATGTTAAAAGTACATAAAATTACTTTTAATTTAATCGTGGTTAGTGTTCGTTGGCTTCGACATGGAACTTTTTTGTTATCGTAAGATTTCAGACCAACAAATGTGTTTAAGTACCTGGAACAAAAAAGAAAACGTTTTGAAAAACCGTTATTCTGATGCAAATGTAGAGATTTTCAATTTGCATGCTTAGAACATATTTGACAGAAACAAATTAATTTTTAATTTTGTCGCGTTAATTTTCACACATTTTCCCACATAGCACTCAATACTCCGGGAATATTGCTGGAAGGTTACTTTGGTAGGTAAAGTAGGATAAATTATGTTGCAGGAAGGTTACGTAACCTGCTGGCCACGGTCAGGCAACATTGCTGCGAAGTGGAATGTCCGTTTTAATATTATATCGATTCGTGGAAAGTAGTATTACAGTAATGTTGTAGTAAGCTTATTCAACATTCCCAGAACATTAATATATTATAAATTTTTTTTCGATTTTTTCGAAAAAATTTCTTCCCTATTGAAATATTACAGCAATGTTAGGGTAACATTGCACAATGTTATCACAACATTACTGGAATATAATATCTTACAAAGGGATCAAAGAAAAATGTTTAAAAAAAATGTCTCCGATCGGGATTTGAACCCAACTCCTTTCGCTCAGTAGACTCGCTCGTTATCCACTGAGCGATTGTTTTGTTGTTGTCATTGAAGTTAATGTGTTGGTTAAAATGAAAGGTAAATGAGGGCCTTCAAAATATAACCTAGGTTCAAAATCATTTGACAACAAAAGAATAGCTCAGTGGATAACGAGCGAGTCTACTGAGCGAAAGGAGTTGGGTTCAAATCCCGATCGGAGACAATTTTTTTAAACATTTTTCTTTGATCCATTTGTAAGATATTATATTCCAGTAATGTTGTGATAACATTGTGTAATGTTCCTATAACATTGCTGTAATATTTCAATAGGGACGAAATTTTTTCGAAAAAATCGAAAAAAAATGTATACTATATTAATGTTCTGGGAATGTTGAATAAGCTTACTACAACATTACTGTAATATTACTTTCCTCTAATCGATGTAATATTAAAACGGACATTCCACTTCGCAGCAATGTTGCCTGGCCGTGGCCAGCAGGTTATGTAACCTTCCAGCAACATAATTTATCCTACTTTATCTACCAAAGTAACCTTCCAGCAATATTTCCGGAGTATTGAGTGCTATATGGGTTCTTACGAAAAAAGTTTCCAATAAAACATCCCTCCACTCACACGAAAATAACAGTATTTTAAATCATTTTCCATTTAGTTCCAGTTCCCTGTAACCAATATATGGTCCGAAATCTTACGGTAACTGAAAAGATCCATGTCAAATGTAACACTGTGCCTACCAGCACACGCCCAATACTTGAGAGATTTACTTACTCACGTTTTATTATTTATCGCATGGAATTCAATCGGTTGAGGGAAGTGTCGGTTCAATAACAATACTAAATAATTATTGTTTATTCTTAGTTTCTTTATCCAGTTCCCCTACACTGATATAACGTTAACCTTTCTCGCCAGATTCCAACCCTGCACGGCCTTAGGCTAGCCTAGGCTTTCTTCGGCTAGTCTAGGCTTTCTCGAATATGACTATACAAATTCCGCAAATATGAGAGGAAACCCTTGTTTGTTGTGAATGACTAGTTAATCAATATCACAACAATAATAACACACCATCTAGTAATTCATTTCGGTATTTCTCGAATATGGCTGAGCTGTCAGCGAAGTCGTCTCGAGCTTCTTCTCGTCCTTATCCTCCTCCGGTGATCTTTGAGAAAAAAGACAGTACTGCCTAGCTACCTCGGCCTTTGACATGTGGTCCCATTCGCCTCGGCAACGTGCGCACCTATTCATTCTCTCGGCAAAGACAAGTAAGCCGTCGTACGTGTAGTGAGCGGCGAGCTCGAGCTTCACGCTAGCCTTCCCGGAATGTGCGATAGAAAAATCAATTGCGCGTCGATTTTATAAGTTTGGTTACATAAAATTGATTAAACGATGAACAATAGCGAGTAGAAACTAAAAAATGCAGATTTTTGGTCATTTTTCAGGAAGAACAACTTTGCATTGCTTTTCCTTGAGGCAATTTGAGGAACATTTGCCTGCGTCGTCGCCGTGCGCCTGCTTCCAGCGATCCTGTAAGTACCAGCTCGCTCTCCTCGTACCTGCTCTCACTGGCCGTCGCTTAGGCTTTTGCGTGCCTCGCGTGCACGCTTGTACTATTTTGACTTCACTTAATATACGTTGCTATTCTTTCTTTTACTTAAAGTATTTCGTTTATTTTCCCTTACGCCTATAGCTACCCTGCAACTCCGAACTGCACGCTGCTACCGCAAGCTAGCCTTGCGGGTGAAAACGGGGACACCGGTTCCCGATAATTGCGGGAATAACCACCCCGTTACAATCGATAGTATCTATGGTTACGAAGCTCCAAATGTGAATTATAATAAATTAAATTAAAGGCAATTTTATGTACTTTTAACATGAAAATACTAATGTAATTAATTATTACTTAATAATAATTTTATTTATGATTTTATTTTTAATTGAAAAGGGTATTTTGAATTTTGCCAATGTAATGATCTGCGTTGTTAGTTTCGCGCTGGCTATGCTGTGCTAGCCATATAACTTAATAGGTAGGGTTCAATTGAAGATTTGAACGAGCAATTTAAAATAAAAAAAATTCATTATGATTGAATAATGTTAAAATTTTACACAACATTACAAATAAAATGTTGGAGAAAGAAAAATTGCCGATCTCCCCGAGGCAGGTTATTTTCAAAAATAACAAATAATTAAGTTATTCTTCGACGTTTCGGCGAAACACTGTCGCCCTCTTCAAGAAACTGTCAATTTAATAAAAACATTATAGAAAAATATTCTAACTAGAACATGAAGTTATGATGCTCTAGACTCACTACCGACTTCGGAGTATATAAGAGTAGAATAACAACTGCTGTACATGTACTTTCGAAACAATAATCGAGACAATAACATCGAGTTCTTGTTACCCGTTATTCATTTCGTTCTCTGACACCTAATTAGTCAGAGAATAAGCTGTTCGATATTGTGAAAATAATGAAGACGCTCAATTTACTATACGTTTGTTATTATCTTAATTTCATGTTCTTGTTGAAATATTTTTCTAAAATATTCTTTTATTAAATTGACAGTTTCTTGAAGAAGGTGACAGTTTTGCCGAAACGTCGAAGAATAACTTAATTATTTGTTATTTTTCAAAATAACCTATCTCGGGGAGATCAACAATATTCCTTTCTCTAACATTCACACAACTACCGAGAAATAAATTCACTGATAGAATTATTACTTTTACCAACTCTATTACAAAGAAAACTTTTTTTCATCGGTTAACCCTGTTATAACCCCTTAAAATAAAATCATTGTAAACCGTATTTTCAATTTAATATAAATTTTAGCGAACAAGTCTATGGAGAAAGAAAAAATAGAATTTACCAGTTTTATTTTGTAAAGACTCGTTATATTTGATACATGATATATGAGGAAATCTACGGCCAGGTTTCAATTTTTGGGCGAAAAAGTGGAAAATTTGCAATTTTGAGGGCACACTAACCGGGCTAGGTTTTTTTTACTCGTTAGGGTATACAATACAAGAAAATTGACCGAAATATATCCGCGCCCTATGCCAATAAAAAGTTACGGGCCAAAAACTGAAAAAAATACGCTCATTTTTTTCGCGTTTTTTCCATTCTCCTAAAAATTTAAGAGTAGGCCCTATGTTAAATCAAATTTCTAATCAATTAAAATAAAGTACTTGAAAAGACCTTTCATTTGGATATAAATTTGTCTAAATCGGATGCACTGATCAAAAGTTTCGCATTTTAGAATTGGATGAACTTGGATTTAAGATTTACGAAAATGACCGCTCTTACCTTTTTTTTCTTAAAATCCTTCTAACTTTTGATCCAAGCATCCTTTTGCAACGTTCAATACGTCAAATTAAAGGTCTGTTTTTGTACTTTTTAATTACTGGGCGGGTTTTTTCTTTTCGCTTATGATGAGCTATATATATGCTTTTCAAAATGATCGTTCTTTGAAAGCATATATATAGCACACTACGAAGAAAAAATTTTTTGACTCAATAGCATAAAAGTAGAAGAAGAGAGCTTTAATTTAAGCTATTGAACTTTGAAAACGCACGATTGGATCAAAAGTTATTAGCATTTGAAGAAAGGGAAAAATCTCCGAATTTTCGAAAATCGATTGATTTCATGGAAAAAAAGCGAAATTTGCCATTTTTAAAATCATTGTGCCTTCCGATCCAACCGACCGATTTCAAAGTTTAATAGCTCAAATTAAAGCTCTTATCTTCTACTTTTTTACTAATTCAACTGAAGTTGAAGTTTCTCGTGGGATAGGCTATATATATGCCTCTGAAAATCAGTAAAAAACGAACAACTTTAGAAGCATATATATAGTCCATGAGATTAGAAAATTTGGATTCTGATCAACTAGATTGAAAGTTGAAGAAAAGAGCTGTAATTTTCTGTATTAAACGTTGAAAACGATTGGTTGGGTCGCAAATAATGAGGTATTAAATAAAAAAAGAAAAACCATTATTTTAACGGTTTCTTGCATGTCAAGCTTGACAAAATCCAGAGAATTTTACGTTTCTTCAAATCCTTCTCAATTGCGATCCAACCAATCGTTTTCAACGTACAATACCGCAAATTAAAGCTCTTTTCTTCAACTTTCAATCTAGTTGATCAGAATCCAAATTTTCTAATCTCATGGACTATATATATGCTTCTAAAGTTGATCGTTTTTTACTGATTTTGAGAGGCATATATATAGCCTATCCCACGAGAAACTTCAACTTCAGTTGAATTAGTAAAAAAGTAGAAGATAAGAGCTTTAATTTGAGCTATTAAACTTTGAAATCGGTCGGTTGGATCGGAAGGCACAATGATTTTAAAAATGGCAAATTTCGCTTTTTTTCCATGAAATCAATCGATTTTCGAAAATTCGGAGATTTTTCCCTTTCTTCAAATGCTAATAACTTTTGATCCAATCGTGCGTTTTCAAAGTTCAATAGCTTAAATTAAAGCTCTCTTCTTCTACTTTTATGCTATTGAGTCAAAAAATTTTTTCTTCGTAGTGTGCTATATATATGCTTTCAAAGAACGATCATTTTGAAAAGCATATATATAGCTCATCATAAGCGAAAAGAAAAAACCCGCCCAGTAATTAAAAAGTACAAAAACAGACCTTTAATTTGACGTATTGAACGTTGCAAACGGATGCTTGGATCAAAAGTTAGAAGGATTTTAAGAAAAAAAAGGTAAGAGCGGTCATTTTCGTAAATCTTAAATCCAAGTTCATCCTCTTCTAAAATGCGAAACTTTTGATCAGTGCATCCGATTTAGACAAATTTATATCCAAATGAAAGGTCTTTTCAAGTACTTTATTTTAATTGATTAGAAATTTGATTTAACATAGGGCCTACTCTTAAATTTTTAGGAGAATGGAAAAAACGCGAAAAAAATGAGCGTATTTTTTTTCAGTTTTTGGCCCGTAACTTTTTATTGGCATAGGGCGCGGATGTATTTCGGTCAATTTTCTTGTATTGTATGCCCTAACGAGTAAAAAAAACCTAGCCCGGTTAGTGTGCCCTCAAAATTGCAAATCTTCCACTTTTTCGCCCAAAAATTGACACCTGGCCGTAGATTTCCTCATATGTTCAAATTTCATTTTGTAATTTTTGGCTTTGTAGCTCTGGTGAGGAGCTGTACCAGCTCGAAACGTCGGCGATAATAAAGTTATATTTTCTTAAAGAGATAGTTATATAGTAATAAAGTTATATAGCTCGAAGAGAAATGCATAGTTTTCAATCATACTTATTTACCCCGTTCGAACGATAGAAACATCTTTTGTAAATACAAAAAGCAGTCCGTCAAAAAGTGTTGTAAAAGATGTTAAAAAATGTACAGACAAAGTACTAAATAAAATACTACTCAAATCTATTAAAAAATTGAGCTCTGATGTTGTTTGCGCTTTGTTCTTTAAGTTATGAAGCAAAGACGCTGTGTTTTTAATGCAGTTGTGGGTGTAGTTCATTTTTTCCAATCCAATTTTTCCACGTCCCATTTTTTCCAAAAAATATTTATTCCAAAAAATGAAGTTCCAAAATACCAGTTTTTCCAAAATTTCGAAAATTTGAAAGTGGTTGTATATAGGTGTACCAAATAATAACGAACAACAAGAAACGACTGTATTTGCAACCAACTTCAATCGCTTAACGTAACTGTTATTAGTTATTAACCAAAATTTTCTGTTATTAGTGAATAAACAAAATTTTATATATAATAATCAAATACAAAATAATTTTATAGTTAATAATCAAATACAAAATCATGGCCGAATTGATACCTTCACCGCGCGGAAATTTTTTGCTCATAGACGGATTCGTTTATTACAGTCATTCATCCAGCGGATCGCGGCGGTATTGGAAGTGCCGCAGGAAAGATGAATGTAAAGCTAGAGCAGTAACGTCAGGAGACAATGCACTTGTAGTTGTCAATGATCCTACTGAATCTCTCCACAATCATGCGCCGAATCGTGAAGAAGCGGAAGCGTTAAAAATTCAGGCTCGTATTAAAAGAACCGCGATGGAACATCAGGGTGAACCTGCTGCTAGAATTATTCGTAGGGAATTTCACGGCGTTCATGAAGGTTAAATCTCTATGAATGTTTGTAAATCTGTAAATTTTTGTCATCAAATCATAAATCAATTGTTTTGTAGCAATATTGGCTGAGATACCCGACCGGGTGAATTTACGAAAAAAAATATCACGCACTCGCTTGCGCGAAATGCCTGCAAATCCAACGGATATCGCAAATTTACACGAGCTACCGCAGCAGTTTCAACGAACCTTAAGTGGATGTAAATTTCTAGTGTACGATTCAAAGTTCGACGAAGATAGCGATGATGAAAATGACGTAAATGAACGTATGGGAAGAATTCTAGTTTTTACCACTGCTGAAAATTATCGGTATCAAGAATATGTTGATAATGGTGAAATTGATCAATATCTGAGACTGGTCGGTTTCTGCATTAGATTGTAAATTTAAATGTAATTGTTAAATTATACATTTAAATTAAAATTTTGTTTTGGAAAAAATGAGATGTGGAAATAATGGATTGGAAATAATGACCCCCACCGGCAGTTGTATTTATTGCAAACTTAATTGAAGTTACACAAGTTTTAAGGTACACAAGTTAAAATTATTAAGTTTACGGATATGCTTTGGTGTAATTTCGTACGCACTTGACTGTTAAACGATGTTGCTCAGGCGACGTATCGATTAATTCTGATTTAGTTCGAAGCAACGAAGTCTTTTTGATAAAGAGCGAAGAGACATCTGTAGTTTGTTCTTACAACTATCTAAAAATGATTACATTTGATGATTGGTTGGATTTTGATTGAGAGTGGAGTTTGAAATGGAGAAGTAGGGATGATCGAAACGCCTTGATTTTATGAATTTTTCCCGGAAGAATTTGAGGGTGAGAATTAACGGAAAGTTCCAGGATGCAATAATAATTAGGCAAATGACGGTTCGGGTTGTTCCCGTCATTAAGGATGGTCTACGTTTTCCCCGTCATCAAGGGTGACGGTCAGAGAACTTTCCTTACTATTCAAATTATCCTAATAGCATCTTAGAGTTGACCACAAACATAACGCCCGCATTGAAAGAATGTCTTTCAACAATACGAATCATTCATGCAATTTAAAAATTTATTACCCATTCTCTTATTATTACAGGATTTTTTTTACGCTACATTTCTTTAAGAGTCTTAAACACTATTATAGTAAATAGATCTTTACAAATACATTATGTATAGTAGTAGATATATGTTAATAAATTTGTTTACGCTATTATTATAAATTTTCAAGCAGTCCTTATCTAATTTCCTCTTGGGTTTTGATGTCCTGGGGTCGAAAAATTGTGATCCATCTAGTGGAAGAAATAGGAACATTATAAGAAACGACTAAATATATCCACAAGTTTTCGTACGGAGTAAGGAAATGGTAGTTTCGTGATCCACTAGTTTAATTCATCATTCTTTTCCATAAGTAACACTCATTCCAGGCATATCATGTTGCGTCTAAGATAGGACTACTCGTCATCATACTGATGAGCCCAGCGAGTAGTCCGGGGCGAAACGCACTTATATTATTCTTTGAAAAAATCATTAAATTTCAATCGTTTTTAAAAAAAAATTTTTTTTGGCTCGAAGAGACAGATAAATTCATTAGTATATTGAGATGAAAATCTATCAGAGTCAATGAGATTTATGAGAGTCTTGTTATTAATTGCATCAAGTTTATCTATCGCATCAAGTTTGTCTTCATCGCGTAGAGTTACAAAGGTACGAACCGAATCTTGGAATTCTAGCAGCGGATCTGCAGGAAATTCTGGCTTCGCTGACCAGACCTTTGTTTTATCGACTAACCATGATGGCCCATGCCACCATAAACTAAATTCGCGTAATTCGCCTGTAGTGATACCACGAGATAGTCGATCAGCTGGGGTTTGATCTGACTCCACGTTGCCCCAATTTTCATTAGTTAAGTCTTGAATTTCTGCGACTCTATTGGTTACAAAGGCTTTCCATTTGTTGGAGAAAGATTTTATGCAGGCCAATGCGACCATGGAGTCAGACCAAAAATACTAATTGTCTTTGCTTGCGTTATGCGCGAGAGATACTTTATGGGCAAGTTGAGATAGCAGTAGAGCGCCTAAGAGTTCTAATCACGGTATTGAAAAAGTTTTTTTTCTATCCCCTGGGCGAAAGTACATTGTTTCGCCGTCTGCTTAGACAAGAAAAAGGAGTACTTTTACCTATTGATAAATCGATGACGATCGCGCTGTGAAAGTAGCGCCAATTTCAAAGCGTCGTACTATATTTTCGCTCTATGGTCGAGTCACATCAAAACAAGCGAGTCAAATCACATCGTATCAAAGCTGAGAGCTTATGCAGCACGAGGTTAAGTCTTAAAAACTTGCTACGAGTAATCAAAAAAGTACAGTATGGCTAACACAAATATAACATCTGATGACGATAGTTCTACCGACGAAGAAGAAGTGCTTAGAGATTTTGATAAAGAAGCGCAGTTGATCGTGAACAAAGAAACTTTGCCGAAAAAATCTGTTGACCGTTACTTACAAGTCCATGAAGCATTTAATAAATGGAAGGAAGAAAACAAAAATCATCTCTCAAGTTCACATGAAAACAATTTGATAATTTACTTCAATAGTTTGAAAACAAAGTTAAAACCTTCAACGCTGTGGAGCATTTGGTCAATGCTGAAAAAAATGTTGAATTCAAAGGATCAGATTGATATCGGTCGATTCTTAAATTTGAAAGCTATGCTAAAAACCAATTGTAAAGGTTATAAACCAGTGAAATCTGCTTTTTTTACATGGCAGAATATTGAGACATTTATGAAAGATGCAGATAATCACGTCTATTTAGCTTGGAAGGTTAGTATTAATATTCATAACTTAAATTTTGTTAAAATTTGTTCACTCTAATTGTTAGTAATCTTATGTTTTTGTAGGTTATCCTTATATTTGGAACTTGCGGAGCCCTTAGATGCGACGAGATATATAATTTGAATGCAAATGATGTTGAAGAATTGAGTGATAACAGATATTTATTATCTATTCAATGTACAAAAAATGATTATGATACTGGTAGCAGTAGTACATCTCGTCAATTACTGATTGGGCCGCTTTTCTACAATACTGTTAAGCAGTATATCTCTTTAAGACCATCAAAACATTTCACTGACAAATTTTTTATTCGCTATCAAAATGGAAAATGTATGAGTCAAGTAATTGGAATTAATAAGATTTATGAAGTGCCTCAAATTATTGCGACATACTTGGACTTGGAAAACCCAAAAAAATACACTGGCCACTGTTTTCGTAGAACCGGAGCAACGCTTTTGGCTAACTCTGGTGCACAATTTGATTTAGTAAAACAGTTAGGAGGATGGGTATCAGACAAGGTCTGTCGTGGCTACATAGAAAATTCTTTACATAATCGACAAAAAATTTTTGATGGGATAGTACATGCAGCTACTACAGATTTTGCAGCTGCAATCAACAATCAGCCTTGCAGGCCCTCTACTAGTAAAGACACAACACCACAGAACGTAAATATAAATCAAACAGATTCGACTAATCAGCAATTAGATTGGGATGATTTTGCTAATGACATTACTATAGAAGACCTTAGCCATGAAAAAAATTTAATGTCGGAAAAACCTCAAACATATCAACCTGTGTTTATTACTGGTAAAAATAATGTAATAGAAGATTGTAGCAAAAAACAAGAAACATCTGAAAAAATATCAAACTATAATGGTTCTCACACTTTTTATTCAAAACCACCTGTCAAGGTGTTATTTAATAATCATTCTGGCTCACCTCTTAAAAAAGCGAAAATAGGTTCTATTCAACCTAAAAGTGCAACTGATCGAAGACAAGAAATCGTTTTCAAAGAAAAAGTGAATAATGCTGATTCAGAAAATTTTTTCAAGAATTCGTGCATTAAATATGAAAATTGTACTTTTCATGGTAACATTGTAAATAATTTTTATTCATGTGAAAATTGCAATAAATAGATTATTATTTTTATCTGAAAAAAATTTGCTACTTTGAATCTTCTAATCATCAATTTATCAATATTGTCTTTCTCTTCTTTTATATTGCTTTTTATTTAAGCAATTTACAATAATCTGCTTGTTTATGTATTTTCGATGCCCGCCCCGACCAGCGGCATCGACAGTCCTTAAACGCGCATAACCTACAAGCAATCTGATAGATTTCGTTTTTTAAATGAATCAATGTACTTTCGACCGGGGATAGAAAAAAATACTATTTCTTACATGGGGGTAAAATGTAAATCCTGCACGCACGTTTATGACGGCCTCGGCTTCGCCTCGGCCGTCATACCACGTGCGTGCGGAAATTACATTTTCCCCCCTTGTAAGAAAATCTACTATTAAGGGGGCGACTCGAGATTTCGAGCAAAGCAAATGAGAAGTTCGTTTGCCGGCTTTGTCAGTTGTGCAGACATAGATACATGCCCCGTATGCTTTTTCGGATGCGTCACTAAAGCCGTGATATTCAATTGTTTTTGAATTTTTTGCTATTACACATCTGTCAATACTAATTTAATTTAATTTGTTCAATACGTCACATTCCATGCATGATTTAAGCGCTGAGGCAGTGTTTGAGCAATCGCAGATGTTATACACCGTTTCGTTGTTTTACGAGAGTTATAAAAATTCACACTATAATTTAGTTTGTCCGTACAAGGGTTCCAAAGGAGGCCTAAAGTTTTAAAATCCTTATCACCGTGAAGCGAGATTGAATCAACATTGTTGCTTGATTGTTCGTGTATAATTCTGGGCTCATTAGAAGCCAATTTACGGAGTTCCATTCCGGCTGAGCACAAAATTTCAGAAATTTCATTTTTTAATTTCAAACCTTCTTCAATACTGTTGGCTCCCGTGAGTAAGTCCACGAGACATCACGTAGCTAAAAACGCGGCGGAGGCCGTTCCGTAAGTAATCGTATTTAGTTCGTATATTTTTACCGGGGTATTGACATCAGGACGCCAAAGAATTCTTTGAAATTTCCTTTGTTCCGGTTGAACTAAAATTTGCTGGAACATTTTTGTTATGTCAGTAGCGATCACATATTCATGCTGACGAAATCGCAATAATATAGAGAATAATTCATTTTGAACGGTTGGACCAACGTATTGCATATCATTAAGGGGACCCAACACCTTTAAAACTTGAAAAAGTCGATTTTTTTTATGATTTGTTTTGATAGGAAATTTTCCATAGAATATGCTCTCGAAAGCCGTTTTTCGAAAAAAAATTTTCCCGCAAAATTATAAGCAAAATACTAAATAAATATTTTGACTGGTTTCTCGCAAATTTGCGTAAGTAAAATTATTTATTCAATATATCGAAAAGTTTCATTTTTTTTTAATAAATCCAGTCAGACCCTGTGGGAAAATTGAGGCACTTCTGTACAGAATCTGTTAAAATTTCTGTGGAGTGGGCAGATTCTGTACCAGACCGTGCCCAGATTTAGCAGCTGTGACGAGACGGCAACCAGAACAGAATCTGTTAAAAATTCTGTTTATCTATTCATTTGAGGTTACAGCGTATAAGAGAGAGGGAGACAGAGAGAGAGAAAGAGAGAGAGAGAGAGCGCGAAAGCTTATGCGCACGCGCAGCGCACATCTCATGCGTATATACAGCTGCTCAGTATATATAGCTATACTCTCGAGTCTTCATACGCTGTACTCAGAGTGTAGTTTATACAGGCATAATTGCAGTGCGGAAGGATCTGAATAAAATAATAATTAAATAACGATGACCGCGCAATGTATTATATCATGTTACATTAATATAAAAGGTCGGTAACTCCTATGATTGAGTACGTGAAGTTGAGGTTATGTTATGGGATAACTCAGGACATGAAGCCCTCAACAGAATCTGGACCGAATGTGGGCACTTATCATACTAGATAGTGTTCTGCAATTCTGCGCAGATAGAGTTCTCGAGCCCATATTTTATGCTCAATTTTCCAGCAGGGGAACTAGATATTTTTATTGTAATTGTAAAAAACAGTATTTTTATAACTATATATGTATATATATATTAGGGTGACACAGAATCGCTCCTATCAAACATATTTATTTTCCGAAGGTCTCATATGATAGGTATCAAGCCAAGGAATGCAATGGATTTTACCGTTTTTATTTTGAATAATTTTTCGCACTGCTCGAGCATTTTACTTTTGAAATAGTAAGTGACATGGTGCAGGCAGAATTTTGTACTTTCTCTTAAATAAGTACAAAAGCGTCTACTTTTTCGGGAATTTTTTGTTTTCAGTCTCATTACAGTGAAGATAACTATCGTTTCGAAAAAGTTTGATCAAAAAATAATAATAATTAAGAAAGTTGACAGGTGCAAAATTTGGTCGAAAATGCTGGTTTTCGAAGTCGATTTAAGGTCACTTCCACTGCTTCTAGACGTCTGTAATTTTAACCCAACACTCTTACACTCATGAAGAAGTGATTCCAACAAAAAATTTTCACGTATCATGTTTAGATTCGCGTAGAATATGAAATGAAACTGAGGACTTCAAATCGAAAAAGTAGGTGAAAGCTGTAAATTTTTTTGGGGATTAGCTGCTACGATAGTTTCCTAGCCCGTTCAGCTATACACCAAAGTGCAACACATGTTTCGCTCTGACCGATGCTCTTGGCTCCATGCGCACGAGTAAGAAACTGGGAATTCCAGCAAAAAAAAAAAAAAATTCGAAGAGGTAGAAGAAGAGAGCCGGAGAGGGAAAGTGTCCGCGTGAGCCGACCCTGCCATAAATATGAGTCTACTATTGGAGATGTTTATGACAGGGACATTCACTGGCAATGAGTAGTGCTTATTGTCTGGTTTGACTCCTCATCAAGTTTTTCAGTCGTCCTACTTCACTAGGTTACGAAACTTTGGAGCTCTTGAGCAGCGCGAAAAATTATTCAAAATAAAAACGGTAAAATCCATTGCATTCCTTGGCTTGATACCTATCATATGAGACCTTCGGAAAATAAATATGTTTGATAGGAGCGATGCTGTGTCACCCTAATATATATATACATATATCGTATTACAGGAATGTTTAACGTTTTCCTTGCGTATGAATGTATTTATGCGCGAATGTGTGTATGTTCGCGCGCATGTGTATGTGTGTGTGTGTGTGTATATGTATATATGTATATATATATATATATACTAGGGGGGTACCCCCCTGCTCGCTCCGCTCGCCAACCCCCGATTTAAAAAAATTTTTATTTTTGATGAAGTCAAAAAAGAGAAAAATACATTATAGTTTATAGTTATCATAGTTTAAGTCATCACAGTTTACATATTGTTTGTACAGTATTTGTTGCATTCACAAACAACACTTAATTTACATACATAGTTTATTTTACATATCTATGTCTATATAATTGACGCGTAAACAACATTTACAATTTTAATTCTATACTTATAAATTTTTAATTACATTTGCTAAAGATAGTAAATACCGTATGAAATTGTTATCGTTATTGAGAATAACATCTGGGACTCTTTTTCCAATTTTTAGTCTAAATCTTAAAAGTTGTATTATTTTTACAAGTATATCACTACTAATTTGGTCAATTGATCTAAAATGTTTCAAAAGTGGATTGTTATTTTGATGATATGAATTAATTTGATCATTTAATTTTGATATTTGTTGCCATTGTATCGTTTCTAACATTGAAGAGTGCATGTGTTCGAAATATTTCTCTTCAAATGTAATGTCGTCCAAATATTCAAATGTATTTTGATCCAAATTATTTTCATTTTCCATATCGAATTGAAATGTTAAATTGAAATGTGGCTCCATGTTCTATAAAACATAATGAAAATGTGAGTGATCTTATATAATTGCAAAGAAACTTTCGAATTGCGTTAAAGTGAGTGTATATATTCTTGTGCACATGTAGTCAACAACAAACAGATGGAAATTGTATATGAACTTACATAAAAATTTCATTCCAAACTATATTTTCTATTTCTGAGTTGTTTTCTCTTTCAAGTTGAATAAAGATATTATTTGGATCTTTGCATCTTGACAAACATACGTACAATTGACCGTGAGAAAATAATGGTTTTTTTAAGTATATCCCAACTTTATCGAAACTTTGACCTTGAGATTTATTAATAGTCATAGCAAATGCTAAAACTAAAGGAAATTGTTTTCTATACAAAATAAAGGGCAATGAAGATACGGTTCTTCTAAAATTCTACTATACCGATCATATAGTAATCTGCATTCCCGACGCGACGCTGCGAGGCGCATTAATAATATAAAATCATAAATGAAAAGCAGCTGTTTGGCTGCTTCACAGAAAATTCTACTATACCGATCATATAGTAATCTGCATTCCCGACGCGACGCTGCGAGGCGCATGAATAATATAAAATCATAAATAGAAAAATTAATAGAAAAAGAAAAAATTTGCTAGAAAAAGATTTTTTGCTGTTTTTGTCTGTAATTTTAACCCTGTCACAACCCCTTAATATTATGTTAAATAATTATTTTATTTTCAGTTGTTTAGTCGCACATGTCGAAACAATATTTAATGTTAAAAATTTTACGAATAAAGTGAAAAGTATCGATTTTTCTATTAAGAAAATTGTATTAAATAACAATGACGGTTGCAAAATTCAATGTAACCTATATAACGATGTGATTGATGTTTTTGAATCGAAATTTAAATTAAATGAAGTAAGAATTTCTTTATATTATATAAAAACTAATAATATACAATAATATAACGTACTCTACTAAATTTGAACAGAAAATATGGATTCATAACGCAACTATTGTATCTCATAAATCTTATACAAAAGGCAATTTACCTTTTGAAATTAATTTACAATCCTATTCAACTGTAACGTCCTTGGGAGAGTTTGAAATAGAAAAATTAAAAATTTCTAGTATTGCGTTTCATGAGATACCAACAAAAAGAGGATATGTGCGTAAGTGTAAAAAAAATGTTATAACAATATAAAAAATGCGACACGCCAATATGAATCGCACGTGCGCTAATACGAAATATAGCGTGTTGCGTGAAATCTTTCAATGTAAATGTGTTGATGGCGCAACTAATGGAATCAATGTCAATTCAACCATTGTAGAGACTAACGGAATCAATATCTTCTATACTATATTTTTAACTTAAATTTTTCATGTACGAATTACATTCTTTTTACAGAAATTACTGGATACCTATGTAATGAATTCATATTGAGAAACATCAATGACGATTCTGATTATTATGGATCCATAACAGACAAAAAATATAAATTAGATATTTTGTTATTAAAATCTAATGATGTAGATATTAACTTTAAGTTAGGTTGTAAAATTGAAGTTACTGGAGATTTACAAGAAAACGGTATATTTTCAATATAATGTTTATTATTATACATACAGGTGATTGCATAAATTTATACTTTTTAGGAAATAGTTATTTGCTTAAAGTAAGAGACAGTTCTCATATAACTGTTATCGATAATGTTCCATTGGATATAACAGAGCTTTTGCAAGGTCCTGAAATATTTATAATAAAGGTACGATATATTATATAAAATATCAAACTTTAAATTTAAAAGTATGATATATTATGTAGAATGTTGAACTTTTAATTTTGTTTAAATTCTATATTTTAGGAAGACCAAAATATAAGTAAACAGACATAAAACGTTTGATAAATGCTACTGGCCCTGCGCGTGAAACATTTTAGATGATTTGACCAAATTAGTACTTGTAAAAATAATACAACTTTTAAGATTTAGACTAAAAATTGGAAAAAGAGTCCCAGATGTTATTTTCAATAACGATAACAATTTGATACGGTATTTACTACCTTTAGCAAATGTAATTAAAAATTTATAAGTATAGAATTAAAATTGTAAATGTTGGCAAGCGTAGCGAGCAGGGGGGTACAGTTAAATTATGATTTGACCAAATTAGTACTTGTAAAAATAATACAACTTTTAAGAATAAAAAATTATAATATAGAGAATAAATAATTGAAAATAAAGTGCCAAAACTCAAAACGTTTTATTTCTTTTAGGTATCACATTTAATTTTGTGGGGGGCTGTGGGGGGGTGGTGGGGGGTTGTGGGGGGGGGGGCACTGTGGAGGGGCTGTGGGGGGGCTGTGGGGGGCTGTGGGGGGACAATCAATAATTCAAAATAACATGAAAATGATCGAATTTTTGGTTATTTTGTGGGGGGGCTCGATGTGGGGGGGTGTGGGGGTTGTGGGGGGTCTTTGACCTAAATAGACATATAATATAGGAGGATATATATCACTCGCATACACACATACGCTCTTAAACATACATACGTATTTCGTAAATTATTTTATAACAATAAATGATGATTTTTTTTTCATTCTGTGTTTCATGAAACTATATAGTCATTAGTTGAAATTCAAATACGCGCGCTCTTCGCAACAGTTTAGGCGGCGATTCTGTAACCAAAACGTGACGATCGCTGTGACGAAAATATTTGAACTCCCCATTTACCGACCATGTATACATCGTTTCTTCCTGACTGAAGTCCTGTTTTGTAAAGTACATAAAGGTTAGAATCAGTGTGCTTTCAAATCTGTTTTACCAGCTTTTAAATATTTGAAAGTTCTTGAATGTGAGATGTTTTGCACAGTGCAAACATAGTTAAATTTAGTTATTTGTTTATTTACCATTTTTTCAGTAGTGTTTATTTACCTTTTGTTCTTCTAAAGTTATTTATATTTTAATTTTTTAAAGTGAAAAGGTTGGAGTAGTTGTAAGAAATTTTAGTTAGTTTAGCTTTTAGTTTAGATTAGTTAGTTATAACAATGAGTGATAACAAGGGCAGATTGCCTAACACTCATTTAGATAGGAAATACTCCTGTGGAAGAAGTAAAAGGTGACCAAGAACATTTACAGGAACTAGAACCAGTGACGCAGTAGACTCAACTGCACAACCAAGACCTTCGACATCTTCAAGAAAACTTGAAACTCCAGCAGCAGAAGGCCTTTCCGGAGTCAAGAATAGAATTATTGACATCAATATTCTATTTCCTGAACTCCAAAATGTGTTGTGTTGCAAACAGTGTCATAGTGAAGTGCAGTTTTCTGAATCAACAATGTTTGGATTAGGATTTAAAATTGAAGTGACATGTGTTCGACGCAGAGAAGTCTCCAGCATTAATTCTAGCAAAAAAGTGGGTGAAAGTAATCGTGCATGGGAAGTGAACCGAAGGGCTGTAGTTGCATCTCGTGCTCTTGGTGTTAGACATGCTGGACTTTCGACATTTTGTGGCATAATGGACTGCCCTAAGCCTATAGCTCAGTCTGCTTATGATTTCATCAATCAGCAGTTCAGTGAAGTGTGTGAAAGTGTTTCTAAGGAGTCTATGCGAGCTGTAGTCCAAGAAGAAAGAGACGCTACTGAAGATGGTGCTCTTGGACTAAACATTTCTGGTGATGGCTCGTGGAGGAAAAAAGGATTTTTATCGCTATAAGGATTTGCCATTAAGGAGTCAAAAGCAAAGGCTTGGCAAGGACTACGAAAAAAGATGAGTATTCTTCTCTATATTGTTTTAGCTGATTTTTATGGTTTTTGAAATATTAATTTATTTCATTTTTTTCAGTGGATATGACGCTAAGTTGGAATTCTATTTTTCTTCCATCAAATCAAGTTGGAGACTTCAACAAAATAATTAGGTAAGAATAAACATGTATTTTTTAGTATTAAATACAATAAATTAATCTAATGTTAAAATTCACAATTTATCATTTTTTGTTTACAGGTCCTCAGAGGCGTACTCAACATATTGGTATACATTCAGTATACCATATAAATCCTGAAAGTGATGGTCTACCACCAAGGATTGATGGAAAAATAGTTCCAAGAGATTTGGTAAGCAATAAATTAACTTATATTACAATATGCATCAATGAACTTTAAAGTCAATTTTCTCCAACTTTGGTTTTTCATGATTTCAGCTCACTGTGCGTAGGATTCCAGGTGACCATATCCTTCGACTGAACTAAAATTTTGTGAGTATGCTCTATGTAAGTATAGTTTTCGTATGAACAGAGGGATTTTGATTTAAAAGCTTCAAATTTGTTTAATAAATAAAACTGTGGCAAAAACATATTCAAAATAAAAAAATTAACTTTTTTTTTAATTAAAATTTTTCTTAGTATTCAAATCAAAATCCCTCTGTTCATACGAAAACTACACTTACATAGAACATACTCACAAAATTTTAGTTCAGTCGAAGGATATGGTCACCTGGAATCTTACGCACAGTGAAAATCAGTCTGCGGAGTGCCACTCCGGATAGGTAGGTCCAAACTTGGATTTCAAGTGCTTAAATTGAAGGTAAGTGAACATACTATAAGCATGAAAAGTTTTTCTAACATATTATTTAATTTTATACTAATTTTTTATAATTTTATGTTTCAGATTTTAAACGTGTTGGGTCCCCTTAAGGGATGGGCGCGATTTGCCATCTACTCCTACCGTTTTTTTTGTGCCATTAAATACTACACGCTTTTTTGTGGTAGTGCTTGCTTCTTTGTTATTTCGGTGATATGGCCAAGCGCTTCATATTCCGTCATGAAGTTAATGTAAGCGTCACGATTTTGCTATTCATTTTTTAGATTTTTTTTAACGCTGTTCAGTTGTTTGAGGGCTGATTTCTTTGAGTCACCGAGTTCAAGCACGTTATGTTTGAAAGGTATAGAGACAATAAATCTACTATCTGCATCGCGCTCTGTATTTTCGCGAAAGTGTTTTTCTGCATAGTCATTTTTATTGACAGTGGATGTTTCAGAGTAGCAACGCTCAATATTCCAAAATTTTGACAGCTGAGTACTTAATTCATCATTTTTAATCGTGTTACATACTGCGCGCGTATTAGTTGAATTTGAGAGTGGCAATTTTCTGGCGACGACCCAACCAAGGAGCGTCCTTTTAAAGAACGGCTGATTTGCTTGCAATTGAATTGTGCCATTGCATTCTAATTCGTAGTAAAGAGCCGCGCCGATAAGGAGATCGATTGGTCGAGATTTGTTATAATGTGGATCGGCTAATTGAATTTTCTTCGGAATCGGTATCTCAGTGGCATTTAGTTTGCACGCAGGCATATGTAAGACTATTTCGTCCATCACCAAACAAGCAATTGTGGCTGAAAAATTGTTGACACGGGATTTTAATTTCAAGGTCACGCATGTGTTTATAGTACGACCTTTTCCCTCAATTCCAATTAAATCTACCGGCGTTCCCCTTGATGGTAGACGCTTTTGTAAGTCGGTTGTCATTATATGAGTTTGCGAACCCGGATCTAATAAAGCACGGCAGACATGCATTTTATCCGTTTTATCGAACACTTGCACCAACACTTGCGGTTGCAAGAAGCACGTATTTGTTTGTTCTTACAGCTATCTAAAGATGATTACATTTGATGATTGGTTGGATTTTGATTAAGGGTGGAGTTTGAAATGGAAAAGTAGGGATGTTGGAAACGCCTTGATTTTATGAATTTATACCGGAAATTGGAAGCATGGCGGTACAAATATGCCTTAAACATTAAGTTTTATGTTATATGGTAATTGATTATCGTACTTTTGTAAAATATTGTTTTCTGTGAATTTTAATTTTACATTTGACTTTTTTAAAAATTCTTGCATCCTAAACAAGTTTAAAGTAACTAAACGAGATCTGAATAATACTAGCATTTACTATATTGACTAGCAGGATAGTATCAGTATAGGTAATAAAGTATCTCGCAAGAAATACTTTATGCTCGCATGAGTACCGAAGGAGGCTGGAAACGCCAAAGTTCTCTTCGGCACCTCCCACACTACAAACGTGGGAATAGGAGGCTGGTAGGTCGCGGTGTACAAAGTAACTCGTCACTAACCGTATGAGAGAGAAGTGCTTAGATCAAACAAATATAATAAATTACGCAAATTCAAAAGTTAGTTGCCCTACATCTCGGGATTATCTATCAATGTGCAAAGTTTGAAATCGAAATATTTAGGCATCGAAAAGAACGATTGGAATGAAAATCGGTAGACGTAACCTGACTGACCAGCGTGTGCTGACAGGCTGAGAAGCAAAGTAATGTTAACACTAAATCTTAAAAAACCAAATAGAATGTTGTCTGGCACACGCGTACACACAAAATGTACAAAAAACTTTAAACGCGTTTTTCTCAAAACGTGGTTTTTCGAAACTACTGTCACAATTTTTCCAAACTACTGAACCGTATTAGTTAAAATTTTTGCAGCAGCTTCAGTATGTTTTTAAGCAAAATGAACTAAAATAATTCAGATTAGTTTGCTAGTATTTTTATAACCTAAATACATCCCCAAAAAAGTGCGAAAAATTTTTTTTTTTCAAGTGTGACAAAACTTTATTTTTTGAAATTTTTTAATTATTTTAATTCATTTTGCAGTTTTAAGTCTCACGATTAAAATGGCGGTTAAATTTTTAGTTTCGGACTAGGATAACGGCCGTAATTATGGCAGCAGTGCTGCGCTCTATATTTCTCGTTCTATTGAAGATATCACTATCAAAAAATTCAGAAATTTTGTTTAAGAGTAAATAAAAAAGTTCTATTAGTTATAAACTATCTTACTTCAACGACTTGCCCAATAAAATTCCCTAAAGAAGCGGTTTAAAAATAGCCCTCACAGTAGAATACCCCCTTAAATTAAAAGCTACCGGCCTATTCTAATATAATTAAAATTTGGTTTAAAAAAAATCAAATTACCAAAATGGACTTTTAAGTATTTTTGAAAAATAATGAATACAAAAGTCACTTTTTGTAATTTTGGAAACCGCCAATCGAAAGAGATATCGAAAACAGTACTACATATACCTTAAATTAAAAGTCGCTTATTTGTTTTTAAATCATACGCAGTTGAAATCAACGACACACTTTTGTCCATTTGGATGTTAAAAGGTAAAACCACGAATATCGTGTGCAATTTTATAGCACACCTTGCATAACTCCAATGTAATTGCCAATCATCATTGCCTATTCGTGCTTCAAGCAGCCTACTTTAGCACAGTAAAGTTAGGACATGAAGAGAGCATGTATAAAATTGGAGCAGTAATAGGACGGATGCGACTGAAGTGCGGATTTAGTTACACTGCATTATAAAAACTAAATATCCAAATACGGACTAATTAATTGTTAAAATAGATATAAAGGTGAAATTTTATCCCTTTAGTCATGCAATTCAAATCAAAAGATTGCTTATCAGTGTGGGAATCACATCATTCAACTTCAAATTAACTTAACTTACGCATAGCATAATATAGTGGAATACTACTCAATTCTTACAAGATCATAGAGGCAGCATGTCAAGATCCATTATTATAATTCAAGCAATCTACTTTGATGTCTTTATTTTTTAAAGAGCAGTTGCTGCTTCCAAGACACAATTTTTTAGTTATAAAAAGGCCCTTTTTCGCAAGTTGGGTAATAAATGCAGGACGATTTGCTTCACTGAAGGAAACTCTTAACATTATAACTCTTAAATAATATGTCAGTTAGTAAGTAAAAGAAATCCATTCTAAATTTAATATTTAAATAATCTTAATAACTGACAGCACATATAAAAAATTTTGTATACTAAAAAGAATTAAAATAAATATATTCAGTTTGGTTCATACTTCTTATTACATTCATAAGTTTGTAATTGTATTATATAAATATGTAAATCAATTGAAAAGGTAAGCCAAGGCCACAATATAAGAAGTAAGCCAACTAAAAAGGAAAAAAGCACGTTATTAATATTCTGATCCGCGTTAACCACAACCAAGCACATTTACAAGCATATTATGAAACTTTTAATGCAATAGTTATAACACGATGGTATTTTTCAGAAACTAGTCAAGGTACAATAAGGTGAATGATAATGATAACAAACAATCAATATTATGATTATAATTAAATTGAATTATATATTTACTATAAGCGATGTAATCATATAAAATAATACTTACCCAAAGTTACTATACTTAATTAATTATTGTATCTTAACCAAGTAAACTCAATTTAAAAAAAAAAGAATCCTAATATGCATCTCGAAAAGTATTTCTAGTGTCATATTCTTCCATGTGGTAGTCTCGCTGTACCCTCGTTGCTTTTGCAACGTAAAATTTTTCAGGTGTGTGAGAGAAAGTAAGTACCCTTAAAAAAAGCTCGAGACGAACGAGAATACGTAGTAAGCGAAAACCTGGGGCGAAGAGTGTACATGGTAAGATAAGAACAGGATGGTGAAGAAATAGACGGGGACAATCATAGCAAAGAAAGACTATAGAAAAATTATAGTAATAAATTCTTAAGAAATTTTTTATCAGAGAGAGAGAGAGAGAGAGAGAGAGAGAGAGAGAGAGAGAGAAAGAGATGGGGAGGGAGAGAGAGAGAGAGAGAGAACAGGATAGACATAAAGCTGAGTGCACGTGTACTTTTTGGTAGATTAATCGAGACTATTTTCCTATCGTAAAAGTAAAATTTTACAAATATTGAATCAAAGATTCTCAAATCGGAAAAGTCAATATTTTACACCGCAAGTAATAATTTAATGTATTTTACTTTTAAACAAAATAAATATAAGCAAATCTGACACTGGAAAAAAAATATTTTTGTCTCAACTTTACAATTTTATAGCACTGGGTTGCATAAATGCGTTTGCATCTATGTAACGGTTATTCATTATGGCACCATGCTTATTTTAACCTCATGGTACCGGAATGTATTAATAACAACGTCGGTAGCTACGGTAGCGCATTTATGCGAGTCAGTGCTATAAAATATCGAATGATACGAGTACTATAAGCTGTCCTTCATATTACGACTCTCACCTTACTTGCTACGCTTGTGTGCTTGTACACGTTGTGCCGTAAATTATGATTTGCGCCACAACTATCGTAATATAGTAAAATCACCTTGATCCTAACATCGTTCGATTACATGAAAATATGGCTTTAAAGGTTTAATTTGTAATTTTTATTTTTATCATTGTTTTGTGACTAGTAATACTTCAAAATTGTATATTTTTATTTCTACTGTAATATCCGAGTGTTTGAATTTTTTTTGCTTGTAACATCTATTAGATTACAGATCTACAATATACACACTCATACGCACAGACAGACATACATATACACACATACACACATTCAGACATACGCATACAGTAAGGAATACAAGGAAACGGGACATAAGAAAACCCGTGAGTGCCAGTGATAAGCATAGGAAAATGCATAAGTGCGATAGAGACAGACTTATCCTCCCTTAATTTTCTCTTGTCTCCCACTCTGGTTGAAGCTAACCTTCGCAATTCGGCTGACAAAAGAAAAGGGTTAGGTCTATGACAATCCATGCAAAAAAAGGGTCGGACAGAGAGTGGGAAGCGAAAGAATATTAAGGAAGGGAAAAGTCTGACTCTGTTGCACTTATGCGTTTTCCTATGCTTCTCTCTCGCACTCACGGGTTTTCCCATGCCCCGTTTCCTCGTAGTACTTACTATATACACACACGCACAAGTGCACACACACATACACTGAGAAAAATGTGGTAGTAAAATTTAATACATATCTACGAAAAATTACTATTTAAGATAGTAACGGCGTGACATACTTGCAAGATATTAGAAATTACTATTTTGTATAGTCATTTTTATTTTGATTTGAATAATTTAAAAATTTAGTTTTTTTTCTGCTTATCTGTTTTAACTTTGTAGAAATTATTATTTTATAATTATTGTTGCTATATATTAAATTAAATTGAAATGTGAAATTAAATTTTTTTGACTCTGGCGGGAATCGAACCTGGATCTTCCGGACTGCGGTCAGAAACGCTAACCACTCACCTAAACAGGATTCTTACGCGTAAAAGTTTGGATCTAATATATAAATTGAATGTATTCATAATATTAAACAAATAATAAACAATAATAATAATTAAATAATTAATAACAATAATTAAATAATAGAAGTTAAACATATTGTATAATTTCATAATATCAAATAAATTAATTAAAAGAGTAAACTAACCTTTACAAGCCATATAACCTCAAATTTAAAATTTATTTCAAAAATAATTTTTACTACATACACATAGTAAAAATTAATATATTATATAGTAAATTTTAATAAAAATAATTTTTACTACATATATGTAGTAAAAATTCATATATTATATAGTAAAATTTGCTACTTAAATAGGAAAAATTACTATTTAAATAGTAAAATTCCTAGTAACTCAAGTATGTCACGCGGTTACTATTTTATATAGTAATTTTTCGTAGATATGTATTAATTTTTACTACCACATTTTTCTCAGTGTATATACATATACATACACACACACGCATGCACGCACAACCGCAATGAAAACAGAAATAAAGAACTTTAGTTTACACAAATAATTCGCTTGAAAAGACTACGTCAGTAAAAATTTATAAAAATTTCGTGAAATGTAAAAAAGGATCGTCTTAAAATTTTAAATAATATTTACAATCATTTTGTTTTTAAACATTCATACTTTTTGACTAGTTCATCAAATCCAACAAATCTGTTTTTAAATTAAAACTCTTTTTATATATTAAAATTATACAAAAACTGATTTTTTGTATCATCTAACAATTTTTTACAGGTACGTTTCAAAAAAATCTACTTATTTTTTAATCGTTCCGTCAGGCATGGATTAGCGACTGAAAAAAGAAGTTTTATTTATATATAAGGCTGTATAAAAAATGTATACAGTGTTAAAAATATAAAAGCGATCATAGCAAATTTTTTTATTTTACAATGCTGATTCAGACCTTCCAGTAAAGCAGTTAAACACTTAAAAATATTGATTCTTCGCGTAACAAATCTATTACCACAGAAACATGCTTTAACTGAAGTTTCTCCACGGTGTTCTGAGCCTCAGAATTTTTATTTTAACAATTATAACGAAATTGTAAAAAATTACATGAACTTGTTCGAAAAATTAAAAAAATAATTTGTATAATAATAATTCTTGTAAGTGGTTTCAGGCGGTAGCTGATGGACTGCTGGATACAGTACTATAAGGTAAATGGTGGGGAGAGAGAGAGAGAGAGAGACTAATTGCGTCACATTGATTGTGAGAATCGATTCGGCTATCATGGCATCAGCATCGTGTGAATTCCTTATTTCCGCATCGAGCAATTATACAGGTTACATTGCGTTGTGAATTATATTGTGTGTGTGTTTTGACATATCGAGCTGCGTGCCTTCACTATCCCGGTACTGCATTTCAGCTCTGAGATCAATCCTGAGCCCGAGAGGACGTATATCTACGTGTAAGCGAACTACCGCGGAAACACTGTGAGTATCAGTCTCTCCTCTCTCTCTCTCTCTCACACACACACTCACCGGCTGATATCCAGCTTTATAATTTATAATTTATAATTTATATTTTTATAATTTATTCCTTTCATTTATTTTCTGAAAATATGCACTAGCTATCTACCGACGAAAAGTGTCTGGTTCTATTACTGAAATTTCCCTTTATTAAAGAATCCCTAAATTCAATTTCTAAAGCAGAGATAACTGAATGTTAATACGTGAGTAAGACCCTGTTACAATAGAAAAATCTAAGAAAATAGAAAAATAGATTAAAATTTTTTTTTAAACAAGCATTTTTGTATTATTTTAGATTTTTGCACAATAAAATTAAATTTTAGAAAATGTTAGTCCCTATCATTGAAAAGAGCAGCTTTCAATACTTCTAAAGTAGTGGTTTCCGAGTTTTTCTTGCGCGAATTTATCGCAATAGACAGTGACGGTTCAAATTTTAGTATCAAAATCTGCCATTTAGGGTGTTAATGGGTTAAATTTTAGTGCATGTTTCTATGAGAATGAAGTACCAAACGTTTTGTTTCATCTACTCTCTGGCTGAGAATGGAGCAGACCGTAGAAAAACTTCAGCAATAAACATATCTCAATAGTAAAAGACTTGCGAAGCGAAGAATCAATATTAAATTGTTTAACAACTTACATTAAAGATTTGAACTAGCCCTATAAAATAAAAAATTTTCCTGATAATAACTTCAATAGAAAATTGTCTACAGTCTTAGAAAGACAACTTCTAAAACAAAACTAAAAAGTTCGCGAGGGAGTTTATTTTATTGATGAAATATGGTAATATTAACATACTAAAAATAACTTTAAAGTCACGATTTCGGGCTCGGTCGGAAACATTGTGATTATTGCAAAATAGATTTAAAAAATGCATTATTTCAGTTTTTCTCGATTAACTTTTTTGTTTCTCATTTTATGTGAAAAAAGGTAGGACTAAAAGTTGATCAGAATTGAATTAATTATTATTATTTTTTTTTTAATTTCCATCTTGCCACAAAATTTATATAAAAATATTTTTTCGTCGGATAAACTTTCAAAGATGACTTTCAGAACAACATAAAAATCGGACTCTGTACTTGATATTTCAAAATGGCGTCTTATTGCAAAAGTATTTACCCGAAAAGTTCAAATTTCTGTCGAAGTCGATCCAGGAACGACAATTGAATCCAACTACGTTTAATCAACAGCTTATGACGTTTTTAACAAACGCTAAAAAGGAATATCTTGATATTCACATTTATCAATATTTTCAACAAATTATTTTTTTATTTCGACCAATTATTAAGTTGGAGAATCGCGGTAAAATGCATATTAAAGTGTGCAAAAAACCATGAATTTTCATTTAAATTTTGTCAAGATCAGACCAAGAGGAGTCTAGATAACAAATTTTTTTCAATCGACTATTATGCCAAAACTATTCAATATTTTATAAATGAAATTATGCATCTCTTCGAGCAATAATCAATTTTATTGCCGCCAATGTTTCGAGATGGTGCATCTTAATCAAAGATAAATACTTTTTTAAAAAATTGACATTAAACTTAAAACATCTAATTAACCATCAAGGCCAGTTGGTAAAATACCAACTCTAAATACAAAAAATATTAATAAAATTAAAATTAATGACTAAAAAAAATTCAATAATTAACAAAAATTGTCGTCACAGCCTTACTTCAATAACTAACGATACACAGTCGTCAGAGGGTAGTGCGACACCGGCGGAGGACAACGATCAACTAACTCCGCAAATACAAAATCATGTACATGCAACCTCGCAAGACAGAGCACTTGCACTAATACAATTAATTTTCTTTGTAATATACATATTGCACTATCCGAGCCAAAGCCCCAACATATGTAATCTTATAAATTTATTAAACTGATCAGTAATCTTTTTCATTAATAATCTACCATTCTTTTTTAAAACACGGTACATTACCTCCCCTCTTGCGGTTCATGCGATGGAGATAGGGCATTCGTTTAATTTTGATAACATTAAGATTGTTGATAGGGAGCCATCCATTCTCCGTAGCGTTTTTCAGAAATGCTTGATATTCCATTTTTCGATGGTACGCTTATAGTCGGGGCCCCATGAGATTTCGACAGGAAGTTCGTGTCACTAGCAGTTTTATTATTGGAAATGGTAAGAGTTAATGTACTGATAACTACCATAAAATCTCTACAATGTACCTATCCCGGAATATTGTTATTATTGCAAAATAAAGTTCAAAAATGCATTTTTTTTGTTTATCCTCTATAGCTTTTTTATTATTAACTTTACGTCAAAAAGTTGAAGATGAAAATTGTTCAGAATTGAATTTCCTATATAAGGTACGTGTATTCCTAATTGCAAAATTGATTTTCTTCATTGCTAAATTACTTAAAACAAAAAAAAATTTTGTAAATTTTAATATTGCATTAGTTTATATAAAAAATTACGTTTTTTGGTCAGACTTCCGATCAAACATGTCTTTGTAGTTCATACAATATAAAATTTTCAGTTCGACCTTTGTTTTTTTCAATCGGCGATTACGCCGCAGCTATTTGATATTTATAATTTAAATTTGACACATTGCTTGTTCAAATATTACTCAAATATTACTGTAAATGATAGCAGTTTTCCCGACAGCTGTAGATAACCTCGTTCATCTAAAACAACCGGTGAACTAAGCGAAATCAGCGCGCGCGGCCACGCAGCTACTCCGGCCGGCGCAGTGGTGGAGGAGCGCCGCTGGAGCGCCGCACAGGTTTTTCGGAACCTTAATTGTAAATTCATTTACTCTGCAACCAAAGCAGCTATTTTAATCTTTTCTTTTCATTTAATATTTTTTTTCTCAACTTTTATACTAGGTTTATGAAATTACTATAAAGTTAATGCAAATACCAAAAATTTTCATTCTTTTGACAAATTTTTCAATTTTTCGTATGCAACGCATTATATACATGAATATTTATCTGAAAATATTATTATCGCCACGCCCGCGCACCAGATGTATGTGAATAATATACATTTGTATTATACAATATAAATATGGTACTAAATGTGTATGTATATATTGGGGTGACACAGAATCGCTCCTATCAAACATATTTATTTTCCGAAGGTCTCATATGATAGGTATCAAGCCAAGGAATGCAATGGATTTTACCGTTTTTATTTTGAATAATTTTTCGCACTGCTCGAGCATTTTACTTTTGAAATAGTAAGTGACATGGTGCAGGCAGAATTTTGTACTTTCTCTTAAATAAGTACAAAAGCGTCTACTTTTTCGGGAATTTTTTGTTTTCAGTCTCATTACAGTGAAGATAACTTTCGTTTCGAAAAAGTTTGATCAAAAAATAATAATAATTAAGAAAGTTGACAGGTGCAAAATTTGGTCGAAAATGCTGGTTTTCGAAGTCGATTTAAAGTCACTTCCACTGCTTCTAGACGTCTGTAATTTTAACCCAACACTCTTACACTCATGAAGAAGTGATTCCAACAAAAATTTTTCACGTATCATGTTTAGATTCGCGTAGAAAATGAAATGAAACTGAGGACTTCAAATCGAAAAAGTAGGTGAAAGCTGTAAATTTTTTTGGGGATTAGCTGCTACGATAGTTTCCTAGCCCGTTCAGCTATACACCAAAGTGCAACACATGTTTCGCTCTGACCGATGCTCTTGGCTCCATGCGCACGAGTAAGAAACTGGGAATTCCAGCAAAAAAAAAAAATTCGAAGAGGTAGAAGAAGAGAGCCGGAGAGGGAAAGTGTCCGCGTGAGCCGACCCTGCCATAAATATGAGTCTACTATTGGGGATGTTTATGACAGGGACATTCACTGGCAATGAGTAGTGCTTATTGTCTTGTTTGACTCCTCATCAAGTTTTTCAGTCGTCCTACTTCACTAGGTTACGAAACTTTGGAGCTCTTGAGCAGCGCGAAAAATTATTCAAAATAAAAACGATAAAATCCATTGCATTCCTTGGCTTGATACCTATCATATGAGACCTTCGGAAAATAAATATGTTTGATAGGAGCGATGCTGTGTCACCCTAGTATATATAGAATGTTGCGTCAAAATATATTGAAAATCTATGTTTTCACTATACATGTACACTTTTGCAGTTTTGGGAATGGATGTGTGTAACTACATATGTGTATATAATAGTACAGAGAATTAGGTACCAATTTTCGATTTTTCGTACGCAACACATGATACACATAAATATCGAGTAAACTGATTTATTCCGAAATCAAAGCAGCTATTTAAATCTTTGTTTTTCATTCAACATGTCTTTTTCTCAGCTTTTATGCTATGTTCATAAAACTCCTGTAAATTGAATGCAAACACCGAAATTTTTATTCTTTTGACTAATTTTTCGATTTTTCGTACGCAACGCATAATATACATAAATATCGAATAAATTGATTTATTCCGAAACCAAAGCAGCTATTTAAATCTTTTCTTTTCATTTAACAAGTCTTTTTCTCAGCTTTTATATTATGTTCATAAAGTTACTGTAAATTGAATGCAAACATCGAGAATTTTCTTTCTTTTAATTAATTTTTCGATTTTTCAAACGCAACGCATGATATACATAAATATTGATCTCAAAATATATGCATATAATAGTTGAGTGAATTAGATAGATGTAACTGGTAAAGAAATGTTATTGTTTTTAAAATAAATTCAATAGTTTAAATAAATTTTATTAATACTTATTGAATATAGTATGTTTATTATTCGGTTCTACCTTTTTTAGGTGGCGGAGAAGGTTGATGAAGTCTCAGATGAGTTTCATCATCTTCTATAACAGCAAAATGAACTTCTTCAGACTCTGATGGTTCTAATGAAGGAATATCATCATTGTCATTATCATTTTCGATCTTACATATAATTGGCGAATTGGTTTCTATGTCATCGTTATCATCTGAATCTAGGTTAAGATCATCAGCAATATTATCACAATTTATTCCTTCACAATTTTTAAATTAAATTGTACAATTAAAACTGAATTTTCTGCAACTACATTGTTTATTACTGCACCCTTGTGTACAGCTACAAAAAATAACTTTTAGTATCCTTTCTGGTGCCATATCTGCAGTCGTAGTTGTAGGAATCAGGCCATTTCGAGTTTTTTTTCCAACCGCAGTTTACTGTTTTTTTTTTGTATCATCCATTGCCCACTGTCGTAACTGATAGTACACTCTTAAGGGGTTATGACAGTGTTACAATTTTAAAAATACCCATTTTTTTATTCACTTTTTTCATAGTTAATAGTCTGTAGAATATGGTCCTGAAAGCCGTTTTTGGCTAAAAAAATTTTCCTTGAAGATATCAACAAAAAACTAACAAATCTGTTTCAAGTAAATTTTTCAAAAATCGTGATTTTTAAATATTTTAATTAGACCAAACTTGTGGAAAGGATTGTTCTAACCCACTTTTTACAGAGTAATTTCATGAGAAATCTTACTGAAAATATGACTTAAAAACCGTTTTACAAACTGTTTTTTTCTCAAAAGTTATTAATTTATTTCCATAAAATAAATAAAATCTGTAAAATTAATTTTTCTTTGTGTGATTTTATGTTACTAAACTCAATGTGTTAAAGTAAAGGCATTCAACAAATTTGAATTTGCCACTCGAATAGGTTGTGCCTCACAGCGTCTGGTCGAAAATGAAGATTTCTGTTTGAAAGCAGCCAAACAGCTGTTTTTCATCCAAGACACTAGATCAGTGCAGTTAGTCTGCTAGCTGCTGTAGCAATGCTTATAACCTTAGTGGTGTTGCAAAAGTGCAAGAGCTTCTGCAGAGTAGAAAAATTATTCAGATAAGTATTGGAAACTAATTAGTAATAACAGTGTTCATAATGATCTTTTTCTTTGTTGGTTTATTTTTTGCTTTTAGGTATACGGGTGCAAGCCAGCAAAATGGGAGCTTATATTGACTGCCTGAAGTATTATTTTGCATACTTTTTAAGAACTTGAAGTGTATTTAATAATGGTAAGTATTGTATGTAACTGTAATTCATAAACATAACTTGATTATGAATAGCTAACGATAATTTTTATTTTATTTTCAGCTTCTAAATGCTATTATCACACAGCATGACAAGCGCGTACCATCAAATATACTTTATTGTATGTATATTTGAGTACCAAAAGCAAATCAAGGTATGCCGGATATTTTCTGTAAGTATAGCTGAGTTCATTTGAATGATTTACATTATAAACTTTAAATGCCTTTTACTCAAATTTAGTTTTTTCATGCTTTTTGTGTACTTGCCGCAGCTTTCTGAAGGAACCGTACTATCAATCATGATGAACCAAAGTGGAAAACCTTCTTTATGAGTATGGTCAAAAACTGAGTGGAACAGAATTGGCAAAGGTAAGTTCAAAGTGAATGTTACGTATGTTTACATATGTAACATTCACTATAATTACTAATATTGGCAATATATGTTGAATTAATTACATTAATTTTGTGTTTTTCAAGAATCTGTTCCACTTAGTCTGAGACCAGACTCATAATGAAGATTTGGCACTTTGATTCATCAGGATTGATGGTACGGTTCCATCAGAAACATGCGGCAAGTAAATAAAAGTGATGGAAATCATGATTTTTGGTAAGCAAATACCTTTAATTGTTTTTAAATGTTACACTCACTTTATGCATATTATTTATGCATAAAAGTGATGTATAATACTTGTATTTGAAAGCAAAAATATAGTTTTTAGAGCACCTATATATCTATTAATTTTTTACAACACTAACAATTTTTCCTTTTTTTCAGGTTTTAACACTGTCATAACCTCTTAAGCAATGTAAAGCAGTCGCTGCGTTTGTCGGTGGAAGTAAAGATAAATTAAATGCTTTATTTACTACCAATTTCTTAAACATATTATATCTGTGAATATCTAATGATTCTTCGATTTTTTTTGTCCATAAAGAAGTTTAACAAGTTTTATGTCAGCAAGTATTATGGTTTTATCAACAGCGTTTTCGTCGTTAAAACAGCGTAGTTCGTTTAATAACATTGTATTGCGTTGTAAAATTGTTATAAACTTAATTTTCCCTTGATTAAAAAATGACGATCTCGTATCGCAACCAGAAAAGGCATGTAAGAAGCCAACAAAATCTTTTAATCCTTCATATTTGTAGCTGTTATTTGTGTACATTTTGATTGGTGTCTTTCCCATACTTGGTTTATAGAAGTATATATTATCGAAATTACTTCCAAATTGACATAAAATAACCAATAAGTCAATATCTTCTTCTACAATAACAACTGATTGATAATTTTTTGCGTAATTTATACCTGTATGAACAATTAAGGCATCTGCATCTTCAAGTTGCTTGTTTATAAAGAATATCAGATTCCTGTAAATATTGGCATAGTAAATTAATAATTCGTTTTTATTTTTCTCGTTGGATATAAACTTCGATTGTTATATTATTTTCATTTGTACGTCTATTATAATTTCTGGCGCGCTTGATTTTTGTAGCCGCCTTAATCGTTCCGCAGTTTGTACTTTTATTTGTAACTTCTTCAGAATAACCATCGAAAACGACGATTGACTCATATCTTTTATTAGCCGTGAAATGTTATATGTACGCAATGTATTTTTCACAGAAATCGTTGTATGTTGAATTTGCATCCCAGTGCACTCTATGTAATAAAAATCCGCCATCAATAACGTAGATGGTTTCATCGAATGTTGGAATTTCATCTAAGCTATTGAATGAATCATAGAATTTTGATTTAACAATTTTTCTCATCCTACTTTCGGTAAACAAAGTTACAGGATATGGAGCTAATTCATACACGAAACAAGACTGTAGCTTTTGTTTAATATTATTTAATAAACAAATTCGCTGTAATAAAACTGTAGGATCTCCTTTGCTATAGTTTTCCGAAAACTTGTCAGCGTCTAAATTATCCCTCTCTTTTCTCGAATCAGTGGCATCGATATCTTGTTCACTATTTGTATTCAATTTTAATTGACAGAAATCAATTATACTTAAGTTAACATCTAATACATTCGGCATTGAAAGAATCCATTTGGTTAAAACGGATTCTGAAACACCCCTTCCACACGTTAAACCGCCAGAACTATGAATGGCTTTCATCAATGTTTGTTCAATAGTCATGTAACTCCACACGCCACAATGAAATTTATCCGATCTTCTAATAATAAAATAACCATCGGTGACAAATTTTTTATATTCTTCAGGAGCCATAATTTTATCAAGTTTTACCATACCTTGAACATATAAATAACCCGATTTTTTGGAAACATTTTTTGTATAACCTTAACGTGTTGACGAAAATTTCCTATTTGTTCCGCTTGAATAAATTCTTTTACTAGTATTATCATATGAAAATATTGTATCCATAATTTTGCAGTCCGACCATTTTCTAACAAATTTTTTAAGCAATCATTAAACTTTAGTTTAATAATTTGAAATATATCACTTTGTAAATTTTCTTGTTTTCCATCTCTAGTAAAGTTAAATATAATTTGTGTTAATGCTTCTTTTTCCTCTTCACTCAGTACTATTTTCGACAATATAATTTTTTCTATGGCGAAATGTGCCAAAAAGTGTGCTCTTAATGAACGCGCGTATTCGTGTCCTTGAAGCATTCGTTTCACCGTATTTGGTGCAAATGCCTCGCAAAAAAGTTCCATTAATCCACTGTTATCCATAATAAATTCTACAGCTCCTAAAAAGGACATGAGTCGGTGGAATCCTCCGAGTCTTACAATAACATTATTTAAATTTGAATTATCAGGTAATGAGGCGATTATATCTCTTGCTTTCCAGTATAGGCTGATCAAATCTTAAAAAAACTGTTTTTTGACCTATGTGTATACCATGTCTAGAAGCTTCTTGCAGAACTGTATATATAGTATCATAATTGCTTGATAAAGCATTGACAAATGGTAGAAATAGTATTTGTGACTTTTTACCAATGACGTCATATTTAACGTTCTCCAGAAAACTATTCCAGCCTAAAGTTTCAGGATTTACAGTTTTTGCATAAGTCCATAAAAATTCCAGAGATGATATTGCAGGTTCGTAAGAGATACATCCATTTTTAAATAAATCTTCAATAATTATCTTTGAAAGCCCTTTTGGTTGTTTATGAAAACGTAGTACTTTTACACAATTGACTTGACTCATAATTTCACAAGAAATTTCTTGCTTTATTCTAGGAATAGTATGATTGGATAAGACCAAGGACGCAAGGGTAAGACACATGATGTCTCTCATTGCATGAAATGTTTTCAGACCGTCGATAGTATTCACATTATGGTCTGCATTATCAAAAACAAATTGGCTGTAACATTCACTAAGATTCGGTCTATTTTCGCACAAAATACTCGAAACTTCAAAATGCGTACATTCTTTGTATGTTGCAAAAAATCCCAGCGACGACAACAACTGTAAAATATCTCTGGATCCAGTTTTACTATGTAAAAGAACAGCAAGACCGACTTGTAAGCATGATATAAAAGATTTTGGCCTTGTTGCCGATATTATGGCACGCGCTATAGACTTACATTTGATTGAGTGTTTGTTTAGATTTTTTTTTCGTAAAATAATTTCTCCATCACATGAACTGCAAGAGGGGAGGTAATGTACCGTGTTTTAAAAAAGAATGGTAGATTATAAATGATAATATTACTGATAAGTTTAATAAATTTATAGGATTAGGGAAAGATCCTACTGCTGTTGGCAACTCGATGAATGTAGTATACAAAATTAACTGCTCTGACTGCGATTCCACATATATCGGGGAAGCGTATTGGCCTTTTAAAAACAGGGAATCGGAGCACAAACGGTACATCGCAAAGAGGGATATTAACTCCCCTATTGCAGTCCATGCGATGGAGACAGGGCATTCGTTTGATTTCGATAACATTAACATTGTTGATAGGGAGCCATGCATTTTCCGTAGGCGTTTTTCAGAAATGCTCCATATTTAATTTTCCGATGGCATACTTAATACGGCTGAAGACATTTGCCACCTCAAGACTAGTTATAAAAACGTCATTTCAAATCTAAAATTAAGTCTGCGTATAATTAGTATTTAAATGTTATTTTGTGTGAGTACGGAGGCCGGGTAATGATCGTGCAGTATTCGGATTGCATCGGGTGACAGGAGATGGCACACTGCTCCGTGCTCTCTTTCATATTGCCAACATGTATTCTATAGTGATTGGCTGGCAGATCGGAGCGGCACAATCCAGTGGGAGGACGGAAAGTCCGAGTTGCTAGGCGACGCTCCCACCATATTGTATTGCTAATCAATGCGGTTATGAAAGAAGCGTTTGAACGTGTTGTGCCACTTCTTCGAGTCTTATATGAGCTAAATATGCTCGATCTGTATGTTGGGGCTTTGGCTCGAACAGTGCAATATGTATATTATAAAGAAAATTAATTGTATTAGTGCGAGTGTTCTGTCGTACGAGGTTGCGTGTGCATGATTTTGTATTTACGGAGTTCGTTGATCGTTGTCCTCCACCGGTGTCGCACTACCATCTAGCGACACCGGTACTGTATGATTCGTTAGTTATTGAGGCAAGGCCGTGACAACAATTTTTGTTAATTATTGAGTTTTCTTTTAGTGATTAATTTTAATTTTATTAATATTTTTTTGTATTTAGCTGGTATTTTGCCAATCGGCCTTGATGGTCAATTAGATGTTTTAAATTTTATGTAAATTTTTTAAAAAGGTATTTATCTTTGTCGCTATTATTGTAATATTGTTTGATTTATTTGTATTAATTTATTGATTATAATTTTTAGCACTGCAGCCCTGATAAGGAGATGCACAATCACGAAACGTTGGCGGCAATAAAATTGATCATAGCTGGAAGAGATGCATACTTTCATTTATATATATTAACACCATTCAAGCGATAGAAACATCTGTAATAAACTCGATATTTTTTGTTGAAATTTGGGACGTTGCGGCCGCGCGGCTCTCCGATCGGGCGACACGGTGGTTGGAGGATCGCTTCGCGGTGGCGGACAGGATTCAAACACAATAGTTGTAATTTGATTATCTCGATAACAAAATAATGCTAATTAAATTGTCATAGATGCAATGCAAACACCCCAAATTACCAATTTTTCTGAAAAAAATATTTTTTTACTATATACACAACCTTCAAACGCATATACCATGTGTATGCAATAATAAAAACAATTAGTTGCACAATATATACATATGAAGGTTATGTATATATTGTGCATATAGAAAAAAAACATTTTTTTCAGAAAAATTGGTTTTTGTATTACACCTTTGACAATTTAATTAGCATAACCTTAAAGCTAAAAAAACACGTTAAATGAAAACAAAGTTTATTGCCATAGTAGCTTTTGTTACCGTGATAATCAAATTACAACGAACGTGTACGAAACCTGTTCTGCGTCGCGCGGTGCTCCCACCACCACCACGTCGCCCGGTCGAAAAGCCGCGCGCGTAGTTTTTCAATTGATCATCGGTCATTTTAGACGAACTAAGATATCTACAGCTGTCGAGAAAATTTCATTATTTAGAGTATTATTCTAACGCAACCTACCAAATTTCAACCAAAAATATCGAGTAGTTTCGGCATAATAGTCGATTGAAAAGAATTTTTTATCTGGACTCCATTGGTCCGATCTTGACAAATTTCATATGAAAATTCATGCTCTTTACGTACTTTAAGATGCATTTTGCAGCGACTCTCTAACTTAAAAATTGGCCAAAATAAATAAAATAATTTGTTAAAAATATTGTTAATTCCTTTTTAGTGTTTGTTAAAACCGTCATAAACTGTTGGTTAAGTGTGTTTAGATTAAATTATCGTTCCTGGATCCATTTCGACAGCAATTTGAACTTTTTGAGTAAATGATTGTGCAATAAGATGCAATTTTGAAGTATCAAGAGCGGGATCCGATTTTTATGTTGTTGTTCTAAAAGTCATCTTTCAATGTATATCCGATGAAAAACTCTTTTTCATAAAAATTGTGGTAATATGAAAATTCAAAAAATAATTTTATTTGTTTAATAATCTAGCGATAAAGGAAATTAGTTTTGCATTCGGAAATATATATATATATATTTCTAGAAATTTCAATTATGATAAACTTTCATCCCTACCTTTTTCGAAAAAAATGCATTTTTGACATTTATTTTGCAATTATCACATGATCCTGACCTGGCCCGAAGCCGTTATTTTCAGTAAATTAATATTCACGTATTTCAGTAATAAAATGAACTCTTGTGAGAACTTTTTGATATGGCCTTTTTGAACTCCCTAACTCCCAGTATAATATTTAAAATCTGAATCTGAGAATGATTTTTAAAATTTCGCAATTAATTTTAATTGAAACAGAACATTTTTTATCTAAAATCATATTTAAAAAGCTACACGATTAAATTTTTTGAAACTCTTTTCAATCGAATATACGTACCTAACAGAATAGACAAAGCTCGATAAATTTTGGCATTGTGAGTGCGGTCGAGTAAGTAAAGATGTGAGATGGATATTTTTTGTTAACGCGTATTTAAGTATAAATAGAAACCATTCATTATTTCACGATAATGTAAGTTTAATAAGTATAATAATCACGCAAAAGTTGAAGAGCAAGAATACAAAACTATTTCATCGGGTGTGAATAATATCGACCCATCTCGGTGAAGCCTTCAAAACTATCCTATCTCGACCAAGGCTTCAAAACGATTCGGTCACGGCGATCGCTTGAAAATTATCCTATCTCGCGGAAGACGAAAGTTACGACAAAGTTAAAGTTATGAAAATATCGATTTTTCGAAAAATTTTTTCAGTCTATCTGCTAGTTGTTAGAACAGCTAGAGCTATAATCTCATTTGTGTTGTTAAAATACAAAAACTTCGTCTGAGAATACAACAATAGTTCAGATAAGTATCTAAAACTAAGGTAATGATTGTATATATAAAGAATTTTTTTCGTTGTTTCTTTGTTTTTTGCTTTGAGGTATACGTATGGATAATATCTATTAGACTGTTTTTAGTATCACTGTACATTCTTTGAAATAGCTTGTAATATGTATTTAATAATGGTAAATAGTGCAAATAACTGCAATCATTAATATAACTTTACTATGAATAGGTAACGATAATTTTTATTTTATTTCCAGCTTCTGAATGTTATTATCAAACAGCATGATGTGCGCGTACCATCAAATATACTCTATTATATGTATACTTGAATACCAAAATCAAATCAAGATATGCCAGGTAGTTTCTGTAAGTATCGCTAAATTTATTCGTATCATTTACATTATAAACTTCAAATGCCTTTTTCGCAACTTCCGTATTTTTATGATTTTAGTTCACGGTTCGCAGGTTTCCTCAGCAACCGGTGGACTGATCTGGCTGACTTTTAGATAAACTTTTGGGATATGTTTCGTCACAAACTAATTGGAGCAGAATTGTTAAAGATAAGTTAAAAGTAATTATAGTGAATGTTATATATGTAACCAACATAACATTCACTATAATTACTAATATTGTCAACATAAGTATTATTAATTATTTTAATTTGATATTTTTCAGGCAATTGTTCCACTTCGTCTATGGTCACAGTCATAAGAAATATTTTCCACTTTGGTTCACCTCAATAGATGCACCGGCTCCTCGAGAAAGCTACAGACCGTAGATAAAAATGGTGAAAATCATGATTTTTGGTAAGTAAATTTTTGTAATTGTGAAGCTATATTAAATACACTTAATGCATATTTTGTGTGCATAAAAGTGGTGTGTAACACTTATACTTAAAAGGAAAAATATAATTTTTAGAGCACTGCTATATATTTTTTACAGGCACTAATCTATTTATATCGTTTTTCATGGTTTAACCCTGTCATAACTCCTTAAAAACATGCTACTTCAGTTTAGATTTTTCCTCTACAATTTTTGAGTGGCAGCCTTGCATGAATTTAAAATATCAATTTCATGCTAAACTAATGTTTCTAAAATTATGAGACAAGAAAAGTCTCAAGAGATCGTCTACAGACAGGAGACACATTGATTTAACTATAAAGATATTATTACGGGTTTCGAAGTCACGGTGTTATGTTACCTGTAGATTCAAGCTATACGTAGATCACTTCTATATATATTATTATTTCTTATCAGCTAGTTGATACCATAGATATTAACTAATGTAAAAGTTAGGTGCCAGTAAACAGAGTAGTGCGTGTGTGACATTCGTGTACTCTCATACCATGAGCTTGCGAATGCGGTCTCATTTTTTGTGAATTTTTAAATTTAAATTTTTACTTTTAAATCTTTTTCAATTTTTATTCTCTATACATATTAGAGCTATTGTTTTTCTCTAATATAAAGTATAACAATTTAAAGCAATTAAATTAATTTAATATAAAATTATTAATTTATGAAATAGATTAAAATAATCAAAGTAATTTAATATAAAATTGGCATTTAAAAATTGTGCAGGACTGCGACTACAAAATTTTAGAAAAAAATCTGAGCTAAAGTAGGATGTTCTTTGAATCTTGCGTGAGATAGCATAGTTTTCAAGCGATCGCCGAGATAAAACCGTTTTGAAACCTTAGTTAAGATACGGCAGTTTTGAAACTCTCACCGAGATGGGTCGATATTATTCGTACCAGATGATTTACTCTATAAATGTTAACGCTTCTAAAGCTTTATACCTTTTCATGTAAATTTATATAATTTACGTGGAAATTGAAAACAAACAATTTTCTATAGATTGTTTGTGCAAATAAAGTTGATTGATAAATTATGCATTTTTATTTTAGACAATTAGTATTTTGTAAAAATCTTATTTAAATAGTTTTCATTGTTTAAGTTTGTTTTAATATTTTAAAAATAGTTTCAGTTTTTAAGGTAGCAGTCCGGTAAAATTTCAACTAAAAAAATTTTTTTAGAATATAGTTTGTATATTTTTTTAACTAAACCAAATAGTTTATTGGCATTAACCATTAGAGTACCGGGATTTTAGGTAGCATATCGCCATTGGAAAGCTGGTATAACTGGTATATTATATCGCTGATTGATCATAGGGCAAGTATTGATCAGGGAATGAGCCAATATATTGGCTTTCTGAAATTAGAATAAAAATTATGGTATGCAAATATATGTTTTCGATGTATTTTTTGAGGATGAATCCAAATCTGAGGTAAAAAAATTTTTTTTGTTCTGCCAAAAATATTGGTTTTCCGGTACTCTAGAGGTTAATAGATGTAGAAACTTAGAAATATGAGCTTTGACGTGGAGATCAAATTTTATTAACTAACGACTTTTCGTTAAGGGGATGTCGTAGCCAAAGTGACCGTTTATGACCTTACCTCAGGCCGTATTTCTCTTGTTTGATTACTATTCATTTCATATTATTCTTGTCAAATTGGTAACTATTTGTTATTGCATAGGCTACCTTGGAACATAGAGTTTTTGTCGATTCAGTGGAAAACAAATTTAATATTATTAAAAATAGTAATTAAATACTCTTCCATCTCGCAACGTATTTCACATTGTTTATAAAAATAACACAAAATTAGATAAACACGAGACTTATTAAACATAAATAATTATAATAGCTACCTCGGAACATCGTTTTTATGTGGTAAACAAGAGTAAGCACTTATTATTTATGATCGAATACAATTTTTGAGGTTATGTAATACCTTAATTGATTTACATTGGCATTGATATCCCCTATAACATCGATTTTTGAAATTTTTAAGTTTTTAAATTCCAAAATTGTCCTAGCGAGTACCATTTTAAGATCAAGTTCTAATTCTTTTTTTTTATAATTTTGGTAATAATACAAAAAAAATAATAATTATTAGAATATGAGAAAATGAGATTAATTTAATTTCACATATAGCCTTCAATCTTGCAGAAATATTGCCTGAATGTTGCATTCACGGATTCTCCAGATTCGGTAATATTGTATGTATATGTTTCCGAAAATCTATAGAAATCTTTAAGCAATATTGTGTTACGTCTGAATAGTGACGCTCACAACTATACATCTATTATTAGGAAGTGTGATGGTTTAGAATAAAGGAAGTGTATGCTCGGTTGTTCAGTATTGAAAATCAATTTATTGCATATTAGAAGTCCCCGAAAGTCAGTATACAGGGTATTCTTTGTAAAAACTGATGTCTTAAGTAACACAAAACGTGAGTTAATTGCAAAATCGCCTTTCCCATACTCTTTAAAATTGTTTAATATATCGAAAATGTTGCCATTTTGATGCTTTTATGGATTATGGCTTATGGGTTATGGCGTACATCGATACCAAAGCAATTGTCGTTATTATTCGGAATTCACTTTATTAAAAGTATGATTTCAAATATGCCGTGTTGTCATTCTATTTCATTGCTTTTTCTAGAAATAGTAAGTAAAAGTATAATGATTGTACCGGAAAGTGTCGTCATTATCCGGTGCGTATGGATATACGAGTATATATATATATCGACACCAAAGCCATTGTCGTAATTATTCAAAATTTCGTTAACTTAAAATTTGATTTTAAAAATACCGACCTATTATCCCACCTTATCACTATTTCTAGAAATAATAAGCAAGAATAAGTTGATTCGAGCTAAAAGGGGCATCATTATCCGGTATGCTGAACGATTTCAGTGTTCTTCATCGAAAATGCATATAATACTTTTTCAAGGAAATTTTCTCTACTTTCTACGAAGAATACTTCCAATTTGATACACACACACACGCGCGCGCGCGCGCGCTCGCGCAATAAACACATATACGTTCAGAAGTTTTACATACAATTTAGACATTTAACTTTGAAATTTTCAAGGTTCGATCCTACGGATTGAGATAAAAAAATTTGTAAAGGTAGCCTTTTTCAATAGAAAGGTATTTATGACCATTAAAAAAATGGAAATATCACTTGTCAAACCAAGAAATTGGATTTTCTATCTGAAAAAAATATATTTAAGCGGTAAAAAAATTCTAAGACGAAAAGTATTCTTGAGATTATTCTTAATTCCGACCAATTCCAAGCTAAAAATTGATAAAAATGTCGAATTTCAGCATATAATTTACTATTAATATTCGGTATTTTCATCGATTTTTAGCTTGGAACGGAAACGAAATTAAGAAAAATCTCAAGAATACTTTTTGTCTTGGAATTTCTTTTACTATTTAAATCTATGTTTTTAAGATACGAAATACAATTTATTGTTTTTCACAAGTAATATTTTGATTTGTTAAGTGCTCTTAAACTTTGAGTGGGATTCCGGGTCTTATTCAGATAATTTTATATTCAAAAAAACTATCTTTACAAATTTTAGTACGTCAATCTAAAGGATCAAACATTCAAAATTTTGTATTTAAAACTGCTGAAACGGTTTCAACGAAAAACGCTGCCCTAAGGAGTTATTAATGAATAAATATAGTCATAAAACGTAAAGTTCACTCATTTCATGAACTTGGACCCTTCGTAACGCGAAGGCAGGTTTATGGAACAAATCTCTAGAACAATTTCCAATAATTTTTTGATAAGGTTAAAAATTTCATCTTCTTTCACATACAGAATCACCGATAGACATATTAGGCCAATCAATCTAACATTTTTCCGCGCAAAAATTCTAAACAGCAATTTAATTGGCTTAAACCACTCGGAAAAGTGTACATTAATAATCCGAATCCGCAAACAGCTGAATTTGTACAGCGAATTAGCTATCAACATTTAAAGTCGGAATTTCGCATTTTTCTTTTGGTTTTTCCTCTGCGTATTGAAAAGTATTATTCGCAGAGAAAAAAGTTTAAAATAAAAGTTGTTTCTTATGAAATTTTGCACAAAAATTAATACTTTAAATAACTGGCATTAGAAATATAACTGAATGTATGGATAAAAAAAAATTAAATGTTGCACTATTAATTAAACTTAAAATAATTTTGTAAGATTCATTGGAAATATTTGACATTTATATTTCAAGGTTAAAAGTTTTACTAAAAAAGTCGAAAGATATGGGTCATTCCAGTATATTTTTTGAGTCAGATCTCTCGATTTTTTGTCTTAAAGTACATAAGAAAAATACCGTCTAGTCAATATTTTAGCCCTTTGTGTGCACTTCAGTCCATAGGAAAAATCAGTGAATGTTTGAAAATTGCAAAAAAGGGTTAATTTCAAAAACTTGTACAGAGCTCCTATTTGCATCTTTTTTAACGTTTAAAAAACGTTAGATCTATATTTTGTGTCACGATCTGAGTCATTATACACTTGATTATAAGCATTAAACTTAAATTTTAATCATTATTCTGGGACTAGCACTGATACTTTCTGTGAATGAAAAAGCCATCATTATACATTTTTTGGTGCCAATAAATATAACAATATACCTTTTTTTAGTGTGCTTGGCTCAGCCTTATATATAGGCCAGTGAAAACTGAATTTTTTTGCAAAAATTCTATACAGCAATTTAATTGGCTTAAACCACTCGGAAGAGTGTACATTATCAATCCGAATCCGTAAACAGCTGAATTTGTACAGCGAATTCGCTATAAACAATTAAAGTCGGAATTTCGCATTTTTCTTTTGGTTTTTTCTTTGCGTATTGAAAAGTATTATTCGCAGAGAAAAAAGTTTCAAATACAAGTTGTTTCTTATGAAATTTTGCACAAAAATGTCAGCGGTGGCATATGTCTATCTCTAATAGTTTAGTTGTAAATTGGCAATGAACACGAATTCTGCCAAAATCGAAAATTGTTTACAATTATTGAACAATATATTTTTTTTTATTTATTTTATAAAAGAGTCTATCGATCTCTCCGAGGCAAGTGTTGGGAAAAAAGGTAAAAATTAATTTATACCATTTTTCCTTTTGTTTCAAAGTTTCGGTGAACACTGTCACCCTCTTCAGGAAAATATAGAGGAGCACAACAGCCTATAGATCGAACGTGTTTCTTCCCCGGCCAATCTCAGGCGGGGGAAGGAGAAGCGAGAAGCAAGGAGACGGACTATTACTGTTCCGGCTTCCTCGACTATTGTTTCAATAATTATTGAATAATTATTGAACAATAATAATAATAATTATTGAATAATTATTGAACAATAATAATAATAATTACTATTATTGAAACAATAATAATTATTGAATAATTATGGAACAGTAATAGTCCGTCTCCTTGCTTCTCGCTTCTCCTTCCCCCGCCTGAGATTGGCCGGGGAAGAAACACGTTCGATCTATAGGCTGTTGTGCTCCTCTATATTTTCCTGAAGAGGGTGACAGTGTTCACCGAAACGTTGAAACAAAAGGACAAATGGTATAAATTAATTTTTACCTTTTTTCCCAACACTTGCCTCGGAGAGATCGATAGACTCTTTTATAAAATAAATAAAAAAAAAATATATTGTTCAATAATTGTAAACAATTTTCGATTTTGGCAGAATTCGTGTTCATTGCCAATTTACAACTAAACTATTAGAGATAGACATATGCCACCGCTGACATTTTTGTGCAAAATTTCATAAGAAACAACTTGTATTTGAAACTTTTTTCTCTGCGAATAATACTTTTCAATACGCAGAGAAAAAACCAAAAGAAAAATGCGAAATTCCGACTTTAATTGTTTATAGCGAATTCGCTGTACAAATTCAGCTGTTTACGGATTCGGATTGATAATGTACACTCTTCCGAGTGGTTTAAGCCAATTAAATTGCTGTTTAGAATTTTTGCAAAAAAATTCAGTTTTCACTGGCCTATATATAAGGCTGAGCCAAGCACACTAAAAAAAGGTATATTGTTATATTTATTGGCACCAAAAAATGTATAATGATGGCTTTTTCATTCACAGAAAGTATCAGTGCTAGTCCCAGAATAATGATTAAAATTTAAGTTTAAGGCTTATAATCAAGTGTATAATGACTCAGATCGTGACACAAAATATAAATCTAACGTTTTTTAAACGTTAAAAAAGATGCAAATAGGAGCTCTGTACAAGTTTTTGAAATTAACCCTTTTTTGCAATTTTCAAACATTCACTGATTTTTCCTATGGACTGAAGTGCACACAAAGGGCTAAAATATTGACTAGACGGTATTTTTCTTATGTACTTTAAGACAAAAAATCGAGAGATCTGACTCAAAAAATATATTGGAATGACCCATATCTTTCGACTTTTTTAGTAAAACTTTTAACCTTGAAATATAAATGTCAAATATTTCCAATGAATCTTACAAAATTATTTTAAGTTTAATTAATAGTGCACCTTTTAATTTTTTTTATCCATACATTCAGTTATATTTATAATACCAGTTATTTAAAGTATTAATTTTATATTCTTTGACATTTTATTAGCAGATAACTTCAGGATGAAAGCGTGTACAGTTACCTACATCTTTACAAATCTCACACAAAATTTGATTGGCTTTTCTTGTATGTATAGGCGTAAGTATGATTAGAACTAGGATTAAGGGGGTTCGATAGCCATTAATGACCCATCACTCACCGCATGATAGAAAAGTACTTGAATCTCAATTAACATAATGTAATACGCAAATTCAAAAGATAGTTGTCCTGCGTCTTGGCATCACTTATCAACATGTAAAATTTGAAATTAAAATATTCAGGTATCGAAAAGAATAATTAGAACGAAAATCCTGAACACTTTGATTTCAAATTTTGCATATTGATAGATGGTGTCAAGACGCAGAGCGACTATCTCTTGAATTTGTGTAATTCATTAGATTTATTAGATCTAAGTAATTTTCTATCGTAGAGGTCATTAGTGGCTATCGGGCCCCCTTAATAAGGCAGGAAGGTACAGAACAGTCAAATCGATGTACAGTATAAGGAACATTCGTTGATCTGACCGATAAGGAGCTATCTATAAGTCGCATATGAAGCTTCCGAGAAGGCTACGCCATCGAGCAGAATCAATGTCCTCTTAGGGGCAGAGAATGTCGGATAACCAATATGGAATATGTCGGAAAGATGTGCATACTACAGGTGCCCCATACTGTGGATAGGAAGGGATTAAGGGAAAATAACGCGGTTATTATCTGGAAAATAAAAGAATAAATAAAATTAGTATTAATGAGTTCAGATAAATGGTAGTTTTCACACTTAAAACAGTCAATATTTTTCTTGATTTCATTGGTCTATTTTTATATTTGGACCATTCAAATCATAGCTGCACATCGATGACTACAGGATAAACTTTTGCACTGTTTACATGATTCAAGATCAATAAATAGGTATAGACAGTTATTTCTAAACTGTTTTAACCCCTTGCAGCATATATTTTCACAATCCAATATGATTAACGAAAATAGATTTTGTTAAATATTTTACTTTTTAGCCGTCATCTTGGAAGCATTATTTCAAATTTTGTGAATCTCATAGTGGATTTATAGTCATCATCCTCGAAACCAGCTGATTTCTAATTGTCGTAAGGATATGCTGCATAGTTAGCTCAATAATCAGAAGAGACTAGCGTACAACTAGTTTTCAAGTAAATAAGGTTCTGATGCTGAAGAAAAATAGTAAGTATATTTCATTCGACTAAATATAAAATAAAACTTGAACTACATTTTTCACAGTTTTTGTTTTTTATAATTTCAGGTTACTTACCCTAAGCTTTCGCAGCAATTTGGCTCAAATTTTAGGGAAACCTTTGGAATAGGTTTCTTCACAGAATAAGTGGAGCAGAATTAAAAAGTTAAAAAGATAAGTAAAAAGTGGATGTTACGTATGTTACGAACGTAAATATGCGTAACATTCACTGTAATTACGAATGTTCTCAACATACGTGTGGCTAATTAATTAAAATTGTTATTTTTCAGGACTTCTCTCCACTTATTCTGAGAAAATTCACATTGGGAACATTTTCCATGCTGAATGAAACTATTTCGACACCCGGAACCTGAGATATCATACGGTGTGTAAGTAAAAATACAAAAAATTATCATTTTGTAAGTTATTTAATATTTAAAGTATATTTTTACCAGAAAACTTTTTTTTAATGTAAAATAAAAAACGACATTTTTTGTTAATCTAATAATTTCCTATTTCTTTCAGGATTTAACCCAGGCCTGACCTCTTAAGTATCGCTGACTTTATTTTTATAATTTACATTATTATCTTTAAATGCCTTTGTCTCAACTTCTGTACTTTTGTGATTTAAATTTTCAATTCCTAGGTTTTCTCAGCAACCCGAGGACCAATCTAGCTGAAATTTTAGAGAAACCTTTGGAATATGTTTCTCCTCAAACGAAGTGGAGCAGAACTGGTAAAGATAAGTTAAAAGTAAATGTTATGTAAGTTTATACCGTGTGTCCCAGGTGAAACTGTCCATGGTGGAAGTGTGGATGCAAAAATTTCAGCACCAAAAACTATGGTGAAAAAATTTATGGGGGTGAAGGGAGATCCAGGCGGCTGAGCTCGTGCAACCCACATGTTTCGTATTAAAAAAAGCTGCGTTCAAAAAATTTTAAATTTGCAAAATTAATATTTTTTTAACAGGTACGTAATTCTACAGAAAAGGCTGAATTCCACAGAATTTGAATGATAAAAATCGAATGGTAACATCGTGAGATAACGAGACTAGTTTGATAAATATTACTTGCAGGATTGTGAATTGATAAAAGTAAAAATGCTCCGATTACTTCTATTTACTGCACTTAGAGAAATATAATAAGAAATATTGCTAGTACTCTACCAAAAATTATTACATTGTGTAAGGATGCATTTTAATAAATTTCACACAGTAACGTAGTTATTTTTATATTTAAATGATTAAAAAATTTAATTCTTTTTTTATTATTAATTATTATTCACGGGTTATTAATTTATTATTTTTGTGTTTATTATATTTTTCAATTTAAACCTAGAACTACAGAATGGTTGATAAGAAAACTAAATTAAAAAAAAACATAACATGCATATATTATCGAATGTTTTTTTAATAAAAATCACTATGCACGTTATTTTCTGCCGTGTTCTAACTATATATATTTTACGAACTGAATTTTCGTTTTTCGAATTTACTGCATATTTTTGGTTACCTAGACCGTTATTAACCAATGGGCCAATGATTCTACCATTGCCAAGACGGACTTCGGCAGGCAGGCGCATAACCGCGATGATTGTCGTCGCGTAGGTGGGCGAGCGCAGCGCGAGTGCAAAGGAGCACTCGCATTGTGCTCGTTGCTACCCCTCCCCGATCGCTTACGATCGATAATACGAGGGGCCCACGTGGAGGGAGAGGACCAGGGTAGACTCTAGTTCCCTCGTAAACTAGAGCAGTCCCCTCTCTCGGGCGTTTGATGCTACCTTGCGCGCTGCCTGGGACGGCGAGGCCACTTGCAGAAAGTGGCTCGCCCGTCGGCCTCGGGTCTTGGCTGAAAGGCGCGGGAGGCATCATGTAGGTCGCGAATCGAGGGATTTGGTCAAGGCGCCGCGCCGCGTAATTTTCAGCCTAATTTTAATATCGAAATCTGTGAGGTCTGTTCTTGGCGGAGGTTTTCTCAGCGTTTAGAAGGGGCGCTGAGTTTTTCCCTCGTCACAGGCGCGCCTGGGCGAATGCGAGAACAGAGAGCGGTTTATGACGTGTGTATATATATGTATAAACGTGCGGATGAATGCGTGCGAGAGGGACAATGAGGACCGATAGCGCGCAGCCTCGGGTCGGCTGTTTCTCTTCTTGGAGGAGGAAACGGGTCGGCTCGATTTCGGATTTGAGCAGCCGACGATAAGCTGTTTCGGGTCGAGCGTGTCGACTAGGAGCGACGGTCGGTCAGGATCGCGGGTCGCACATTGCTTGGATCCGAGCTCGCTGCATTGCCCCTCTTAATTGCGGTTGCTCTTAGAACTTAGGTTTCCCCGACCATCGTAAAGCAGCCGAGCGCGAGCGACGAGCCCAGGTTTTCCCCCGCTATTGTAAAATAGCAGAGGGCGAAGGCCAATGCGAGGGCGAACTGATCAGGGATGTGTGTATATGCGGAGAGAGAGAGAGAGAGAGAGAGAGAGAGAGAGAGAGAGAAAGGGAGAGAGGGACAAGAGCGACACCTCCCACCGAGGTAATGAGTGTACAAGCAAGGGCTGCCGGGCTCACTGCTAAGCGAACCTTCGATCTGTATGCAACAGTGTGCAGCACGAAATATAGATATTATTCAAGTTACATTTGAGTTCTTTCCTTTGTGCGTGTGTTCCAACTCCCGGCGTACGATCACTCACGGGTGCTAGTGAGTGCCTACATAAATACAAATGTTTTTAGAACAGTTATCCAAAAAGTGTCATTACCGTATGATTCATTATTCCATAGTAATTAAACCTATTCGGATACCTATAATATTTTCAAACTATAAGAAATGATAGCAGTTGTAGCATTATAAGGCGTCTCAAAATACATTTAATGCAAAGTTGTAATTGCACCCGTGGAACACAATTATCTATGATTACTACATTAAACATGGTTACGGTCCTTTTACTATACCTGATTACTTTCTTTCTAAGTGGTACAAAGATCCTCATTGGTACCCCATGTAAGAATCACCCTTCTGCCCAATATTGGTGCAGTACTGGTAAATCGTACTGCAGTACTGACAACCGATAGCTGCCTAATAATTAATATTAGTATGATAAGATAACAGCCCAATGCTCTTGTATCTGTACTGATCTATATCGCGCAAATACTTCAATACTTGACCGCTGACAGATTTATGAACTCAAAACTAAACTTTATTGGCGATAATTAACTATAACTGTTACTGCTACTACCGCTACAGCTTGGTTTTAAATCGATACGTGCTCTTTTGAGAGCTGTGGAATTACTACATAACTATATGAGTTTTTAGGAAACGTTGTCTCATTTTCGGTTTCATGCTAAAATGATAGTGCGACTAATGAATGCAATCCGACTAAATCAATTGCGGCCGATATTAGTATTCTTTACCAGCCCAGCGCATCTGCACAATGGTTGCCCGTTCTTATCAATCTAGAGTAAATACTGTATTTGCTATTACTGTACTAAGAAAAATAATATAATAAAAACTGCCATAACTCTACCAAAAATTATTAAGTTACTTAGTAAAGAAGGGGACATATTGAATTATTGAAGTTTGAAAATACGATTATTCTGTAACATCATAAATTTAGCTAGACATTCATAAGATTTATTAAAACAGATAAAGTGTCACATCGTCCGTATATATTTTAAGATCGTGATTCCTTCACATATGTTATTAGCCCAAGCCTCCTAGCATGTGCAGTGGTCACGACACCTCTGGTAAATACGGGCACCGCTATTTGAAAGATAAAAATGCGTAGATGACGCCTATATAAATTTCGAAAACGAAATATTTCCGGAAATTGACCAAACAACGGAAAAAAGGTACGAGTTTTCGGTAATTTCCTTATAAGTCGAAAAGTAAGGGAGTAACGTAAAATATAGAAGAGAGCCCATTTGTAGCTCTTAAAATTATGAACAAAATGACGTATCAAACGCCTCGATCGAATCAATAGAAGCGGAGATAGACGGTGCGGAAAAGCTTGTATATCTATATATATAACTCTCCTCTCGCCGCTATATATATAGATATACAAGCTTTTCCGCACCGTCTATCTCCGCTTCTATTGATTCGATCGAAACGTTTGATACGTCATTTTGTTCATAATTTTAAGAGCTACAAATGGGCTCTCTTCTATATTTTACGTTACTCCCTTACTTTTCGACTTATAAGGAAATTACCGAAAACTCGTACCTTTTTTCCGTTGTTTGGTCAATTTCCGGAAATATTTCGTTTTCGAAATTTATATAGGCGTCATCTACGCATTTTTATCTTTCAAATAGCGGTGCCCGTTTTTACCAGAGGTGTCGTGACCAAAAATGACGTGTTTTTGAGCTAGGAGGCTTGGTCTATATGTTTAGGTAAACGGGAAACGTTCTCAACTACCATGCTGAAGATCCAGGTTCGATTCCCGTCACGGTAAAAAAAATTTAATGTTAATTTACTTATTTTTAAATTTAAAAAGTGTAATAAATGTAAAAATAATAAATTAAAATAACCCGTGGATGGATAATTCAATAAAACTATTAAAAAAAAATTTTAATCTTTCAAATGTTACTAAGTTACTTAGTAAAATTTGTTAAAATTAAAGTATGTTCCTTTATTTACCGGCAAACTTAATAATTTTCCGTAGAGTTTTAGCAATATTTTTTATAAGATTTCTCTCAGTGTGAGGGACATTATATTGGCTAATACTGTCTAACAGTACAAAATCAGTAATGGCCCGTAGGGGCAGCGTGGGAATTCTTATAGGGTGCACAATGCTATTTATAATATATGTCTCACATGAAGAAAAATAAAGCACGGGACTGAAACAGCTTTACACTCCTTCCCTGAAAAGGATATAAAAATTTTTTTTTTCTGAACAGGTAATTTTCCTGCGTTTACAGAAAATATTTCATCTCACATTTACGGAATTAACAATTATAAAAGGCTACCTCCAAAGAAAAACTATTTGTATATATATTTCATTTTATAATAAATTCTCACTTTTGAAGACAAAAATGAATTTTTAGTTTTAGACAAACAGTCTATATACAATATGTACTATCCCTTGCAAGATTTGTCAGTAGTTAACCTACGAACCAATACAGGTTTAGTACTATCAGACCACATTAGACAGTGCAATGTACCCTAATGAAATCAAGTTACTATCTGAATCTTGGTTTGATAAGAAGGGATCATCGTTGTTCAAATGTGTTCGCTTGGCACAACTGGCTGGAATGAAGCCGGAGTTGAAATTTTATTTAAATTATAATAATGTTGGGCCAGTAAAGTTTGATAGTAACGGGCGAACACCGTACACAACATTTAACAACACTTCTTTAAATGCTGGTGGTGATGTGATAGGCTAAATCTACTATATATATATATTCACTATTAAAATAATTTTAAACTACCACAATAATTTTATATTATTTCGAATGAAAATATTAAAAATAAAAAAATACAAAAATGTGTATTGCATTGGACAGCGTTGGGATAAAGCATTAAAGTTCTATAATATTGGGTCCTTCTTATTATAGTAATATTAATTTCATGCTCCAGTACCGTCTTCCAGTACAACTTTACGGTTTGCCCTCATTGGGCCGATTTAGGGTCATTTGTGCATTCCTACATGGGTATTACTTCCCTTATAAAGACTTTTCTCTTAAAGAACCCACCACTTTTAAAATTTGAAATAAAAAAAATTTTCAAATAATTTTTAAATTGTTATAGTCAATTAGAATTGAACTAAAACATTTTGAATCTAAAAGTATATACAAAATATAGTAAGATTAAATTTTTATTGTCCTACTTTGAGCCTAATACACATTTACACATTCATGTCAGCGTAGACACTGTTCGATGACTTTTGGCACTGTCCGTAAGATTCCAAGTGTACGCATGGATGAAATGGGCTCAAATTTTTTTTACAAGCTTATTATAGTATTAGTTTCCGTATGAACAGAGGGATTTTAATATGAATGAGTAGAAGATTTGAAAAAAAATAAAATGTGTTAAAAAATATTTTCAAAACCATTAGATTTTAAATTTATTGACATATTTTTTTTCAAATCTTCTACTCATTCATATTAAAATCCCTCTGTTCATACGGAAACTAATACTATAATAAGCTTGTAAAAAAAATTTGAGCCCATTTCATCCATGCGTACACTTGGAATCTTACGGACAGTGCCAAAAGTCATCGAACAGTGTCTACGCTGACATGAATGTGTAAATGTGTATTAGGCTCAAAGTAGGACAATAAAAATTTAATCTTACTATATTTTGTATATACTTTTAGATTCAAAATGTTTTAGTTCAATTCTAATTGACTATAACAATTTAAAAATTATTTGAAAATTTTTTTTATTTCAAATTTTAAAAGTGGTGGGTCCCCTTAAATGAAAGAATGAAGTACTTTTACTCACATAAATATAGGAATAAGGCTATTTAATTGCCTTATTTACAAAGATATACAATATTTAACAGAAAATTTACTTTGGTTTGAGTAATAAACTCTTAAATTAAAGAAAAATTCACTCACTGTACCCTGGATAAACAAAATAGTTACTCAGGGGTCAAAATACGTTTCAATTCTTGAAACTTAAAAACCATAAAAAATTATTCATCCATTAGTTTCAACAAAGAAATAAAATGAGAGTTTAAATGTACTGTAGTCATATTTGAATTTTTCTAGCTATGGCTTTTAAGTATTATGCTAAGCAAACGCATGGATGAAAAAACTAATTTCTTTTAGAAAGCATATTAAATCATTTTAGAACGAGTGCAAACATTTTGCTAAGATATGGTAAGAAAATTTTTTAACTGAGACGAAGTTCAAAACTAAGTTCTCTGAAGTATTCAAGTCAATATTTCTACATAAAAAACAAAATTATTTAGATCATTTTCATCCACATGTTTGTCTAGAATCTTGACCAGCGAAAAGTCCATCGATGAGTGGTATACTTAGCAGCTGTAACTGGAAAGATTTAAATATGACTTTATCTATTTTAATTTAAGTTCGCTATTATATAAATAATTTGAGTCAAAATTTATCATCTTATCAGGATTTTTTTCATTCCATTATTCTAGAATTAAAAAATGGTGTAAACATTCGTGAATTGAAAATAAAATTCTATATTCAAGACGGGATTAACGTAGATTTTACTCCCTTGTTACAAAATATGCCGGTTCTTCCTTGAATAAAAAATTCCCTCACTTATTGCATAATGTACCATTATTTCGTGTTGAATAATGGCTTATTGATTTCTTTGCTTAAAAGTTATACACTATCACTAATACACTTTTAAAAAAGTAATGCTAAAATGAATTAGAAAGATTATTTTCTACATACTTTTTAGGTAACTATAGTATGTACAGTAAACAATATTTATATAAAAAATTAAATTAAATAATACTTGTTAAGCTTGGTCATGGTTTTGCGGATACATTGATGCATTTATTGTTTGGTACATGTCAATTTCACAGTAAATATTAATTATAAGAAAAGGGAATAATACCGAAACGTTTAGCCTTGGGTTACCTTTCATTAAGATTTTCAGCAAATTTCCTGAATTTCTGAATAAAAAGTCATAAGTGCCTTTGCAAGCACGTCATGGGTGCACCTACCCTCTGGCCATTGGACACAGACTGAAACATAAAATTTGTTTTATGTTAGGAAATCATGAATTTATAATATATTAATGAAGCATAATATTACGAATAACGTTTCTATGTTACAACGAAACTCGCTACTGCCGCGACCGATGTTTCGTAAAGTCCCCCTTCTCACTTCTTTTTTGGGTTTTATTTTGAGTTTTTTTTAATAAATTTCATTATGGTTGGTATATTGTTGTATCTGTTCAACATCATCCGTGACAATAGTTCCAGAATATTTAATTCATATTTATATATTGAAAAACCATCAAAATATAAAACTTCACAAAAAAAATATAAATAAATAAAATTAAAAAAAATAAATAAAGAGCACAAAACGTCTGTGAGGTTAATATCCATAAAATTCCACCATAAAATCATTCAAATTTTCGATGTCAAAATTTTCACTGCTAGTTTTTTCTTCAAGAAATCAAAACGACAATTATAAAGCTGTTTAAAAAATCTAAACTCAAGTCAAAATAAAATTGGGTGTTGGTGCGAACAGAACAAGCAGGCTGCCTCTTAATATATTCGCTAGCCAACTAGTAATATATTCGTTGCATACATCTGATAGAAAAAGGAAATGCGGGACTATCGCAGCAATAAGTTGTACTTGCTCAATGATCAGTAAATATTATACTCTTTTCCTATGACTGTGGATTCATAATTATGGAATGATTCATAAATAATTCCTAAATCTGCAGTGTCTACTTTATTGGAAATAAACCTTCAATTACTGAATCAAGTTCGAGTTATATACCAAAAATCTTTCATGTTATTCATAGAGCTACAGGAGCAAACGGAGTTAAGAAGAAGTTCGAAAGGTAACCAAATAATTCAGTAATATGTAATTCTTTTATAATCAACATATATGCATTATAATTATGCTTATTATTTCTAGGCATGCTTGTTTTATGGAGAAAAGAACGTCAAGTGTACCTTTATGTCAGTTCCAGTGAAAGAATAGAGAAAGGTTTATGTCACATCCGTGGTATGTCGCCAGAGAGAACGTTGGTAATCAAAATACTGTAGGACTTCAGATATACAACTAGGCTGCCGCTAAATAGCGTAATTTTTTTAAGGGGGTATCATTTGAAATTTCCTTTAGAAGTATTTTTTATATATATGAATTTTTCCCTTGTCCAAGCCCCATTATATTCACAATTTAATTTTCGCATTTTGAATTTCCTGCCTATTTTCGTCCAGTAGGCCAGTCTGATCGCTATAGATATCACGGGAGTCAATGATTTTTAAATCTTTGTGACGCGAATTCAAATTTTTTCATGCAATTTGAATTTTGCAGTATGTTCAAAAAGTTTTCTTTACATGGATTTAATGTGGTAAAAAAACGTAACCTTCGAGACCCTTGTTATTGCAGTGGTAAGTATATGTATTCATTACTTAAATATAGTCCAAATGTTATAAATATAAAGCTAAATGAGTATCTAAAAGGAAATTTGAGCATCTTACAATGACACATGGCACTAACATTTAGTAGCTAAATATCACCTCCGTAGCTGTAACCTCCGTAGCAAACCGCGAAATTCCCCTATGCTAATCTTAAGGGAAAAATTTTAATAATAGTTGTAGTTTTTTCCGAATAAACTATATTTTATTATATCTCAAACGATGAAAAACCACTATCAGTTGTCTCCGAAACGATTCTTTTTTTTCTTCTATTTGGACGGTGAAATATGTCATTTTTCTGCAAATCACCCATATACACTGAAAAGGAAATGGGCTAATATCTGGGCTTCTGCAAGCACAGCAGTTTCCCCTCCACTACAAGTGCAATCGCTCTGCCGTTTTCGGGCAAAAAATTATCCCCAGACTCTCGAGCGAGTCAAGTGTCACATTCCAGAGAGAGAAAAACACATATGTGAAAGGAGACAAAATTAATAGCGTTTGGGTTATCATTTTATTAGCAGGTAACAATAGTTTTTTTGTATTGGAACTCAGATGTATCTTATGTAAACAAAGCAGTGTCCCTAAAATCATCAAGAGTCAGGCTTGAACCCAGGACCTCTGGGTTTCTAGTCTGATAATCTACCGATTTAGCTACCGTCGCTCTTACGTATAAGAGTTAAAATCTAATACGCTTTGACTTGACATTTATAAGACTGATTTTTACATTTATAAAACGAACTTGACATTTATAAAACCTATTAATATTTTCCTCTTTCTCACGTGTATTTGCACACGACCGTATCTACAGCATGGTATTTGGCATTCGGTAGAATTTTTGGCCGAGAATATATATATATATGCCTTCACATATATATATGCATTTCACTGTACGCCTTCACATATATATATGCATTTCACTGTACGACGCATTGGAAAAAATTTTAAATTTGGCGGTTATCGGCCGAGGTAAATGGTATCTACAGCGAATGGCATTCTAACTAGAATCCTGTTTTACCATAGCACTAGCAGGTTGTCAAACTCGCTGTTAAATGATAAACAGTGATTGTTTAACTAAATAATAATCAGTTCAATTTTTCAGTTAAGATTTTAGTTTTAAACTAATAATTTTAACTGAAAATTGCACAAATATTTTATTTAGTTTAAAATCTAGGTTATTATTGTGTTATTGTGAGTGTATTATTGTGTTGTGAAATATCAAGAATATAAAAAACAATAAGATGACTGGCTCAAGAAACAGAAAGCCAGGCTCATCTGCACAAGGAAAGCGTAGGTTTGGAAGAAAGAAGAGGAGGCAAAGGAGGTTCTACAGAAGTGAACCATCGTCAATGACCATCCCATCTTCAAGAAATGAAGCACCATCGGAAGCACATCCTTCATCGTCTACTGCACCTGGACCACCAGAGAGAGAAATGCCACTTCCATCGACATCCAGTGCAAAATCTCCAACAAGAACAACTACGCAACCATCAACATCGGGTATAGTAGCTACGTAGTTTGCACAGCCAGAAATTCCAGTATCCAGATCAAGACAGAAATTAACATCAGAGTATATAGAAGCTGGTTTTATACAATATAGAATTTTTGACATTTCTATACTTTTGCCTGGATTACAAGAATTTCTGGCTTGCAAAAACTGTGGCGGAGATATCACTTTTAATGAAGTTGATATGAGAGGCCTGGGTAGTAAACTATCTATGACTTGTAATAATTGCTGTAAAGCTGAATCCATTGACTCATGTAGGCAAATTGGTCAAAAGCGTAATGCCTTTGAAATCAATAAGCGAGTAGTTTTAGCAATGAGAGCTCTGGGCCATGGACACACTGGTTTGAAAACCTTTTGTGGAATCATGGATTTTTTACCACCAGTTGCTCATAGTCATTTTGGAACTATCAATCATGAGTTAAAAATTTCGAGTCAAAGAGTAGCTACCGAGTCAATGAAAGCAGCTATGCAAGAAAAATGTAATACAGATGAGACTCAGGAGAATTGTTGTGATATGGTTTCCGGTGATGGATCTTGGAGGAAACGAGGATTTTCTTCCCTTCAAGGAGTATCAACATTGATCCGGAACGACAATGGCAAAGTGATTGATGTGGCACCGAAACAATCATTTTGTAAGGCTTGTGAATCACATCAAGAGGAGGACACTGAAGAATACAGAGAGTGGTTTGAAGCACATCAAGACCAGTGCTCCGCCAATCATCAGGGAAGTTCTGGAAAAATGGAAGTAGACGGTATTGTGGGAATGTTCAAAAGATCAGAGTCATTACACGGTATCAAATACAAGAGCTACATAGGAGATGGCGACTCAAAAGTATACAAGGCCCTCTGTGATGCCAAGCCATATGGAGAAGATTTTTTCATCATCAAGAAGGAATGTGTTGGACACGTGCAGAAGAGAGTGGGAACCAGACTGAGAAATCTGAAGAAAACTTTGGCTGGCCAAAAACTATCTGATGGTGCAGGGATAGGTGGAAAGAACCGTCTGACAGCTCAAAGAATTGATCAACTTACAACATATTATGGCAATGCCATCCGAAGCCATCATCATTCTGTTGAAGAAATGTCCAATGCCATCTGGGCAACATTCCATCACAAATCTTCAACGGATCAAGAGCCGAGACACCACCTTTGTCCAGTGGGATCAGACAGTTGGTGTAAATGGCAAGCAGCGAAAGCCAAGGGACAAATGAAGAATTTCCAACATCGAGACACGTTTTCTATGGCAATTATGGAGGCAATCAAGCCAATTTACAAGGACTTGACGCAAGCAGACCTGCTGGAGAGATGCATTGGAGGCTTCACCCAGAACAGCAACGAAACTTTCAACCAGTCCATCTGGAAACTCGTCTCCAAGGAAACTTTCAGCGGTCTCACAGTCTTGGAGATTGGAATTTTCATTGCTGTTGCTTCCTTCAATGATGGCAAAGCTGGAGTACTTCAGGTGATGAAGAATTTCAATGTGCATCCGGGATCTTCTGCAGTAGACTGGGCCAAGAGTGCAGACGAACAACGGCTTTTCTGGTCAGACAAGAGAGCAATGGAATCTACACTAGAAGCCCGAAAAGCTAAGAGGAAAAGTAATAATCCGGATGATGATTCCTACTCAGCTGGGGCACACTAAACATTTACACAAATAACCCCTATACTTTTCACTCCTAACCAAACACTGAAACGAGCATTCACTACAAGCTTCGTATCACTTTTCATCCAACATAGATAATACACACATTACAAAATAAAATGAAAATTTGGTCAGAGCAGAGCTGACAGTTTTCCAGTTTTCTTTTTTTTTCATAACCATGCACATTAGTGATAGTTTAGTCTGCTTGAGTCTGCTGGCTTGCTGTTAGCTCAACAGCTGATCAGCTGTTCTCTGACCTACTTTTTATCAATCACATCTGGACAAAACCTTTTTAGCTTCTAGTGTTAATTTCTTCTGCTCTTTTGCTACATGGATGAGAAACAGCATTTGTAAGTATATTTTTAAATATTTAGAATTTTTTATAAAATATTTATTAAGAATACATTAACTCAAAGTATGTTGAATAATTTTTCACAAAAATTTAGCATACTTTGAGTTTGAATTATAAAAAAATTTAAAAACTACTGAATTTAATATTTTAACCTTTTTTCACTTATTACATATTTTGTGTTTCAGGGAACATAAGCTTTCATAATGAAGCTTTTTTGAATAAGCGTCTCTCCAGTCATCATCCCCAGACAGCTACTTTTGGATTATATTTGGCCTAGACGTTGAAAATTATTTGTAAGTATACTTTATTTTATTAAATATTAAGTAAAACTTTAAATGCCATTTACTCAGAATTAGGTTTTTCATGATTTTTATTCACTTGCCGCAGGTTTTCTCAGGAACAGATGAACCAATTGAGCTCAAATTTTGGAGAAACCTTCGGGATAGGTTTCCTCACAAACTGAGCGGAGCAGAATTGGAAAAGATAAGTTCAAAGTGAATGTTACGTATGTTTACATATGTAACATTCACTATAATTACTAATATTGTCAATGTATGTATAATTAATTATATTGATTTTGTGTTTTTCAGATATCCCTTCCGCTCAGTTTGTGACCAGACTTATAAGGAAGATTTTCCAGTCTGGTTCACCAGGATTGAAAGTACGGTTCCTTCAGAAACCTGCGGCAAGTAAAGAAAATTGATGAAAATCAGGACTTTTGGTAAGTAAATACCTTTAATTGTTTTTAAATGTTATACTCACTTTATGCATATTTTTTATGCATAAAAGTGATGTATAATACTTATATTTTAAATGAAAAATGTAGTTTTTAGAGCACCTACATATATTAATTTTTTACAGCCCTAATCATTTTTCTTTTTTTTCAGGTTTTAACCCTGTCATAACCCCTTAAATAATCCGCTTGCATATCTGGCCTGACGCTGTCGCACTTATGCATTCACTTCTTTACATTTTATTTCCCGGCTGCGGCTGATGGCGATGTGGAAGGAGTCTGTATCTTCCACTTCGTTCCAATATTTCTCGGCTGCACAGCTATATAATAATGAGAATGGGAACTATTTTCAATGAAATAACATCTGATATTACAATATTGTTCGCAATTTGATCCAAATATTCGCAATAACGATCGACTATATATTCCTCGTATGTTTCTACGATCTTCTTTATTATTTTCTGGGTATCTACCCACGCTTTCTTCGCGGCTGTTTTTACCCTTCTTCCCAAAAATAGTTCGGTGCTCTGTATCTCCGTATCAGTCTGCTCCTTTTGGAAATCTTTTACCAGTAAAAATATATCAGGATGGTCTCTTCCAACTAGCAAGCGAAAGAGATTGTGCCATCCTTCACTTACATTGTTGGTTCTGTTGTGTCCCCTTAATGTTGACATATATCAATTCCATAACTCGGGTTCATATCGAAGAGCAACCGCTCGTCTGCGACCTTGTACTGCAATACCACTTACGTAATTTTCTTCAAAATACTTTATGAAATCTGCCATGTTTGCGGCAGTGGTTGCTATTAAAGCTTGAAAAACTCTTACTATCTTACCCACAGGAACAAATGCTAACACTGCAGTAAAGTACGTGAAATCTTTGACTTCCGTATTATTTACGTTATTGTACGCTGTATGTAGACCTAGTTGCTGGATTTTTTGGTACAGGGCTTGATTGAGGTAGTAGAAGCATCATTTCTCGTGGTTCAAGATCTCTTACGCCGTTTTCTTCAGCAGCTGACACAATTGCTCGAAGTATTACGTTAATACCAAGCTGATGATTTCAAACGCATTTTTTGGTTACTAGCGCGTTGGTTATAAAAATTGTATTCTTTGGTTTATCTAGAACGCATCTACCTATATGCATTTTCGAAAAATTATTTTTTTGAGAAAAGTGTATATTGGGGTTAATAGTATTCGAGTAATTAAACATTCGGGAATTCGTCTTCGGGTATGCTGCTTTCGGGAATATCGTTTTCGGGGAAATGTCCAATTGGGGATTGTCATTTGGGGAGACGTACGGGAATCGCTATGGGGTTCGCCTCCATTCTCTTATTCTCTCTCTCTCTCTCTCTCTCTCTCTCTCTCTCTCTCTCTCTCTCTCTCTCTTTCGTATTACGTGAGTACATAGCATCACTCTTATAACGCTCTGTATATTTTTCGACATATCTCTACCGCAAAATTACCTTTGGGCTTTTTGCTGTAGGCTATTACATGCTAAATTTGCAACTTCAGCGCCATATAATTTTCATTGGAGTTTGCAACTGCTTGCTGTGATTGTTTCCTGATTTCTTCACAGTTGCCTTCCTAACTTTACTTTTGGCTGCCGCACTTTGATTTGGACTTAGCTTTTTTTGCTCCTGCGGCGATACATCTGCTGCCCTCTGCCTGCTGCGCCTGATACTATGTTTTTTGGGGGATTTTGAGGTAACACTTGAATTTCTTTTTAATTCGATACACAAGCCATTCGGAGGCTAACCGGATTGTTCGGATAGACTATTATACCTGTATTACTGTAGTACTTGTCCCCAGTGTCGTGCACCGCTGACCACCCCAACGGAGCACGACACTGGAAACAAACCGAGCCCTTAGGCAAACCCATTGTGCTATGCCTTCCTTCCCTCTGACCGATTCGACACGGTGATACCTTTAGAATATACCTTATGGCTCCGGCCAGAGATTTTCCTGTAGTCTAGGTATGTTTTTCCATGTCTGTGCTTCAAGCAAATATATAGATATGGGTGGTTGTCTGTGAAATCGAGAGGTCGAAATTTAATTTTTTTCCTAATCATATTAAATTTCTTCTACTTGATGAAATACACCTTCTTGAATTTTTCCAGATTTTTTGCATAGATTATCTCTGAGTTACAGAGTTTCAAAGCTGGTAAAAACAGATTTTTTCGCATTTAGCATTTTTCAACGCAGGACCATGCAATACTTTTTTAAGAAAATTTTGTCTAGTTTTTAAAAAAAATACTTTCAAAGTCATACACACACACACACGCGCGCGCGCGCGCGCGTTACAATTATGTTATAATACATTTATGCCTTTACGGTAGCAAAAGTGAAAGTTTGCTCCGGACTACGACTACCAAAAAATTCATGAAGATACCTTTTTTCAGTACAAAAGTGTCTGTCAAACTCCCAGAATGTGCATGAGCTACTCTGATGAGCTACTAATCAAAATATCATTTGTCTAAACCAAAAAATTGGTTTTTCTATCTGAGAAAAATATATTTAAATAGTAAAAAAAATAAGTATGTGAATAAGTGCGAACTATATTCCTTTGGCTTTATCCCTCGGCGTTTTTCAATAATTGTTTAATGAATCTGTCGATCTCTCCGGGGCAAAGTGTGTAGGAAAAAGGTGAAAAATAAATTTACACCATTTTTTCCTTATTCAACGTTTCGGTGAATATTGTCACCCTCTTCAGGAAACTGTCGAATTATTATTGTAAATAAGTTCATAAATTTTAAATATTAACAAAATGAACAAAAATGTTTTCCTTACAAGTAGAGGCACGTAACGACGAATACTAGATGTTATTCTTTCCCAGCCAGTGTTAGGCGGGGGAAGGAGGAGCGAATATTGCCAGAAACAGTCAATGTTGTTGTTCCGGCTCTTTCAGCTATTGTCTCAATAATGAGAAGACAATAAGTGTATCCGGCGCTTTTATATTAGCAAGGAGTCTCGCGACTTTTTGACCGATGTGTTTATGTATGACGTCACAATTTTCATTCGCTCGCACATGTATACATCAAAATTGTCCCCGATCCGATTTATTTTTCAAACGGTATATTGACTGTATGTACACGTTATTGAGTTTTTGCGTGTCTTCCATTTTATTTATGCCATTATCTTGCATTTGAATGTGTAACATTTCAGATACAAGTCTTTTATTGAGGACACATTCTTTATCTTTCATTTTTATTTTATCAAAGTTGAAATTATGGTTAAATTTACTATGGTGCTCACTAATAACATTGTTTTTTTATTTTTTGTGTTCCTCAATACGTGTACACACACTTCTCTTCGTTTGTCCTACGTACGTAGCTGTACAGTCATTTCAACGCAACTTATACACAACATTCTTCTCCAACTGTTTTTCTTTTTTATCTTTCCCTTTAACTATGATATTACACATACGATTGTGTATTTTTGGAACAGTTGTGATATTATTTTGTTTTAAAGAATGTTGCATTTGTTCATAAAACCCTTTAACATATTGTAACATTGATTTTGTACATTCGATTTTATTTTGTCAATGCGTTTTTTTATATATCTATTAGTAAAGTCAACAGGATAATTATTTTCTGCTAATAATTTTCTTACAATATTTATGTTTTTCTTATGAAAACACACGTCTGATAATTTAATAGCTTTGTCAATAAGATTGTATACCATGGCAATTTTTTGGGATTCAGGATGTTGCGAATAATAATTTAAGAATCTGCCAGAAAAGGTGGGTTTTGTGTACCAATCGGTTCTTATTTTTCCTGTATTCTTTACTAATATAACGTCTAGGAAACTTATGGAGTTCTTTTTTTCAATTTCATGTGTAAATTGTAACCGGCTATTGTACGAATTGAAAATATTAAGTGTTTCATTGATTTTTTTCTTTTAAATTATTAAAAAAAATTATTATTCGCAACATCCTGAATCCCAAAAAATATCCCAAAATATTTTAATATTCTACAATTAATTATATATTCCATTGCATAGATAAAATAAATAGATAAAATAAATAGAACAATAATACGTATGCTATAAAACCTATTGTATTTACAGTTTATGACTTATTGTACTACTCGTTATATTTGTTATATTGACATATGAGTATATCAATTTCTACATAATTAAACAACAATTAATTTTATAAATTGGTTATCTTATTTTAAATAAAGCCTGGTTGACTATGAAATATAATAATCTATAGCGAATACCTATTATTTCTGAGTATGAATGTAAGATATTGCTATACACAAAAGAAAATTATTCAGTAACAAAGTATTTTGCTATTTTATTGATTTACAGTAAAGTAGTTTTATAAAGTACATATTTAAAGTTTTATAAAGTACATATATAAAGTTGTTATGTGCCGATGCCGAACGACCAAATCGGCAACGTCGCATAACGCGTAGGAAATTAGAGAAGTGCACAAAGTATGCGCCTAACTGTCGCCAAGTCGAACAAAGACGAGCGATAGCGGTACTTCTCCTCCAGCCCTCGAAACGCTGACCAAGCGCTTCGCCCTCCCATGTATCACCGGACTTCACCCGAAGTTCACGAGTGCAAAAGAGAGAGAAGTAGCTAATGAAGCGAGGAGAGGGATGGGGGAGAGGTGAGAACAATTAATGGGAGAGAAAGTGACGCGCTCTCTCCCATGTATAATTGCGCGCCCTCCGGTAGAGCATCTTGAGCCATCGAGCCGAGTGCACGTCCTTGGAGTTTCTTTTCGTTTTTCTTTAAATTTGTCACAGACGCCCGCGTGGCTTTCTAGTTCTTGATAATCAAAGTTTTGAATAGTGTTGCATTTAATAATTATTAGCCTTATTGTCTTCGCCTGCCTATTTTCTATCATTCCTGGACGACGCTACAATATTTTGGGATCATCTCTATTTTGCTATTTTTCTGGAATCATTCCTGCATTGACATTAAATATTTGCCGTCTAGCCCAGCTGCCAAAGGTCAACTGATTCAAAGGTAATAATTCAAGTAAATTTAAATATACATATATTGTTTTTCATTACACAATTTAATCACCGCCTTATTGCGAACATTGAATGCATAGCTTTTCTTTTCCCGATCGCGCTGAATTGTGAAGTGCGGTTAAACGCGTCAAGTGTTTATCGTGTTGCGCGCTCCCCGATCTTAGTGTTAGCGTTGAGGTTCGACGTGAAAACGTAACAAAAGTACATATTTACAAATAAAAATGTATTTACTTTTTAACTTGTTTGATTAACATTAATTTTGAAAAAATAAAACAACAAATTTCTTATGTAGAAAAACTCAGTTATTCGAACATATTTTTAGGCGAAAGTCATCGTAGAAACAATAAAAACATTATATTATACAATTAAAAGTTGAACATTACTTATTTTAGCAATTTATAAACATTTTTATAATTACTAAACTGATTCTAAAAGGAAGAGAACTAGAGTGTCTTTCGTACTTAAGGGGTTATGACAGTGTTAAAATTTTGAAAATATTAATTTTTTTTTATTCACTTTTTTCACAGTTAATAGTCCGTAGAATATTGTCCTGAAAGCCGTTTTTTGCTAAAAAAATTTGCCTTGAAAATATCGACAAAAAACTGATAAATCTGTTTCAAGTAAATTTTTGAAAAATCGTTATTTTTAAATATTTTAATTAGGCCAAACTTGTGAAAAGGATTGTTCTACCACACTTTTTACAAAGTTATTTCATGAGAAATCTTATTGAAAATACGACTTAAAAACCGTTTTACAAACCGTTTTTTTCTCATGAGTTATGAATTTATTTCCGTAAAATAAATAAAATCCGTAAAATTAATTTTTCTATGTGTGATTTTATGTTAGTAAACTCAATGTGTTAAAGTAAAGGCATTCAACAAATTTGAATTTGCCACTCGAACAGGTTGTACCTCACAGAGTCCGGTCGAGAATGAAGATTACTGTTTGATCGGTATAGTAGAATTTTCTGTAAAGCAGCAGAAAGCAGCCAAACAGCTGTTTTTCATCCAAGACACTAGATCAGTGCAGTTAGTCAGCTAGCTGCTGTAACAATGCTTATAACCTCAGTGGTGTTGTAAAAGTGCAAGTGCTTCTGCAGAATACAAAAATTTTTCAGATAAGTATTGGAAACTAATTAGTAATAATTGTGTTCATAATGACCTTTTTCTTTGTTGGTTTATTTTTTGCTTTTAGTTATACGGGTGCAATCCAGCAAGATGGGAGTTTATATTGACTGTCTGGAGTATTATTTTGCATACTTTTTAACAACTTGAAGTGTATTTAATAATGGTAAGTATTGCATGTAATTGTAATTCATAAATATAACTTGATTATGAATAGCTAACGATAATTTTTATTTTATTTCCAGCTTCTAAATGCTATTATCACACAGCATGATATGCGCATACCACCAAATATACTTTATTGTATGTATATTTGAGTACCAAAAGCAAATCAAGGTATGCCACATAGTTTCTGTAAGTAGAGCTGAGTTCATTTGTATGATTTACATTATAAACTTTAAATGCCTTTTACTCAAATTTAGTTTTTTCATGGTTTTCATGTACTTGCCGCAGCTTTCTGAAGGAACCGTAACATCAATCCGGATGAACCAAAGTGGAAAACCTTCCTTATGAGTACGGTCACAAACTGAGTGGAGCAGAGTTGGCAAAAATAAGTTCAAAGTCAATATTACGTATGTTTACATATGTAACATTCAGTATAATTATTAATATTGTCAATATATGTTTAATTAATTATATTAATTTTGTGTTTTTCAGGAATCTGTTCCACTTAGTCTGAGACCAGACTCATAAGGAAGATTTGGCACTTTGATTCATCAGAATTGATGGTACGGTTCCATCAGAACCATGCGGCAAGCAAATAAAAGTGATGAAAATCATGATTTTTGGTAAGCAATTCCTTTAATTGTTTTTAAATGTTACACTCACTTTTTGCATATTATTTATGCACAAAAGTGATGTATAATACTTGTATTTGAAAGCAAAAATATAGTTTTTAGAGCACCTATATATCTATTAATTTTTTACAACACTAACAATTTTTCGTTTTTTTCAGGTTTTAACACTGTCATAACCCAAGTTGTTTATTTTAAAAAATGCCAAACGTTTCGGGATATTTTTATCCCCTCTTCAGTGGCTAATTTGCAAAACAACTTCCGTGTTTTTACATTATTAGGAACGGACCAGTAAAAAGGATAAATCGCATATGGCGGGCCTAGGACTCGAGAATTTTATTTAACAGAACGATTCCCCGGTGCCAAGGTGGTAATGCGGCACCGGTCGAGGCAAGACGTCGAGGCAAGACGGCAACTCAAAAAGTGTTTCACTTTAATATAATATAAGATTACTCTATATCTTGTTCACTTTGAGTATAATATTGTTTACCTTCCAATAATTGCAGAAAAATTGAAATGTAAAATGGTCAAATTAAAGAATGCGTGATTATCTTTCAAATAGTATTAAGAACGTTTAAAAAAGTCGAAAATCAAAAAAATTTATCATTGGCGAAAAAAAAGTTCTTTGAAACGCAGTAAAAATTCAAAAATTTTAAGATAAATAAAAACCCATAGAAATACCATAGACCACCATAAACACCATATCATCTGATTTGTAATTACAGAAATAACATTTATACCATGAAAAAACGATAAATTTGCCGCTCTAATTTAAAAAAATCCGGTATTCTAAAGAAAGTTATTTAGTAATTCAGAGTTACCGGAGAACCGGAGAAAAAGTGTTTCACTTTAATATAAGATTACTCTATATCTTGTTCACTTTGAGTATAATATTGTTTACCTTCCAATAATTGCAGAAAAATTGAAATGTAAAATGGTCAAATTAAAGAATGCGTGATTATCTTTCAAATAGTATTAAGAACGTTTAAAAAAGTCGAAAATCAAAAAAATTTATCATTGGCGAAAAAAAAGTTCTTTGAAACGCAGTAAAAATTCAAAAATTTTAAGATAAATAAAAACCCATAGAAACACCATAGACCACCATAAACACCATATCATCTGATTTGTAATTACAGAAATAACATTTATACTATGAAAAAACGATAAATTTGCCGCTCTAATTTAAAAAAATCCGGTATTCTAAAGAAAGTTATTTAGTAATTCAGAGTTACCGGAGAACCGGAGAAAAAGTGTTTCACTTTAATATAATATAAGATTTTTATTTATACCCATGCTGCAGGCAGTACATTAATATTGTGTCATGTAATGAGTTATTATTGAATTTAGTAAATAACTTTTTCAGCTGCCTTCAGATCCATCAATAAAAAAAGCAGTTATTGTTAATGTCATTAGAATTAATACTTTTTACAATGGCATCAAAAATAGAACGCTGTTTATGTGTTAAAGATTCTACATTAAACGGATCTTTTCCCATTATATCTTTTGATAAGTCAAATTCTTCCACTAAATAATTATTAAAAATATATTCTTCGTACATGTTTGGTAAATTGAAGTTATTTAACCCATTAACACCCAGAACAGTCGGTTTTGACATCTAAGTTTGAATCAGCACCATATAATGAATTCGTATGGAAAAAATTCGGGAACCACTGCATCTTATGTAAAAAGGGTACTCTTTCTAATGGTATTGATAATAATTTTCTAACATATAATTTTATCATACAAAAATAAAAAATAATGAAAAAAACGCACTTTTTCAAAACGTTTTTTCTTTAAATCGATTTTTCGACCGTTTTACAGTTTTCGAGGCATATAAGAGTCATATGGAGACTGGCATGAAGGCTTACATTGCAAGACTACGCGGTGGCTTTAGCTCAAAAATTCTTTTTATCAACAAAATGGCGTCGTGTATGAATATTTTTTTGTTTTATATTAATACATTATTTCTAGAAAACTATGGACTTTTATAAAAATAAAGTCGTTTATAAATACGACCTGATAGTCGAATTATTCTCTACTATTTTTTCGAAAATTGATACTTTCAGTAGAAAATTCTGTCACCAACAACTGGGTAACAAGGATTGTTTGGTAAATCAATTTTGCCTTTGTGACAACAGTTAGAAAATTCTTTTCGGATGTATTCAAAAGCAAAATGTTTCGCATTACAATATTTACAGATTTCAGTCATAGGACCCAAATAAATTAAATTTTCATCAAATTCAATGTTTGCAATTCGACTGACATTAAAATTTTGGATTAATGAACTGTTTTTATCAATTTTACTTTTGATTGATCCTATTATCTTTAATAATATTTGAATCATCATATGTATTTTAACCATTTTCATTTAATTTTAATTTTTTTATTAATACTACTAGTTCTTCTGTTTCAAGTGCCATTTTTATAAAATTTCGGTTTCTTGTTTCTGTTTTAAAAATCAATTCAGTTAGTTGTCGTGTATTTTGTTTTCTATCAACATTTAAATTTTTTATTTTTTTTTTGTTATCATACAAATTTTTGCTTTGATCACTTTGATTTTTATAACAAACTTCTCTTTTACGTTTTGCTTCATTATTACGTTCTTCTTGCAGTTCTTTACTCAGTTGTGTCATTTTATTAATTTTATTTTGTTTTCTTTTTAAGCTTTTTTTCTCTTTATCACAATTTTCACAGTTTTACTATTTTGATAAGCCATTCTATTTCGCAATGTTCCTTTCTTTCTGTATTCTTGTAATTGTTCGTTACTCATATTTTCTAATTTATGAATTTTCTGTTGTTTTCTTTTGATCTTTTTATTCTCTTGTTCGTGATTTTTGCTGTTTTTGGTATTTTGATAAGCTTCTTCTTTTCGTAATGCTTCTTTTTTTCGTTCTTGTTGTAATTCTTCAAAATTCATGTTTTGTTTTTTTTAATTTTGATTTTTTGATTGCTATATTTTTTTGGCCTTTTTATCATTATCAATCTCATTATTGATACTGTTCAAATTAAGTTTTTCCAAGTCTAGAGTTATACATATTTGATTTATTTTCTTATCAACCGTAATTTGATTATTCACTTTCATGTCAAAATTGAAATTTCATTACCTTTTTCACTTTTATAATAGTTATTTTTAAAAGTTTGTAGTTCAATTAGTAATTGTTCTCGTATTTTCATTTCCATAATCTTTATTTCGTCTGTATTAAAATATAAAATTTCTTCTATGGGATGAAATTTGTGAACGAGATTTCTTTGATTTGACATTACAGAAAAGCTGTTGTCATTATGTCCATCAAACGTATTTTGCAAGATTGGAAACATCTTAACGCGACGTGTTTCATAGATTCTAAATAAGTGCGAACGCATCTTAGAAACGTCAAATTTTAGATTACACGGGCATAAATTATATAGAATTGCGACGGCAAAAGCTACAGCAAAAATACCACATTTTCATTTCTGACATATTTGGAAATAATTTGTTGATATAAACTTTATGCTCATCTTTTAAACATTTAGCATTTAAACTGTCAGATGTATGTATAATGTTAAATTTTTAAACTCTCCATATCCCTTATGTGGTGAAAATTCAAAGTGCTTATTCTAAAAGTCTATTTTCATTATGTAAATTAAAGTCAAACTTTCAATAATAATGTAAATAATATTCTAGCAGGTTTATTGTGTACGTTTATTACTTTTCCCTTAGTAAAGGTTGATAAGAAATGTGATTATAAGGTATTTCTAATTAGTTCAACAAATAATTATGTTATTATATGTGTCTTCTTTTACCTCGTAAATGAGTGAATCACAGACACTGAAAGAACATGATGCTTATACATGAAGCTGAATAACTTGAAATTTTCATCTATCTATATCAATATGAATGCGTAAACATCTTTGCTTGAAGGATCTGTTGGACAGACTACCATTTCTTTAATATTTCTTCTCTATACCTTCGATTTTACATAAATTTCAATTTTAATATAGCAAAAGAAAGTTATGATATCAATAAAGAAACTGGCAAGTTTTGTTCTCGACAAATCACACTTCATATCCACAAATTCACACAATAATTATTGAAAAACACCATAGTGATTTACACTTATTCACAGATATACATAATTTAAAAACTACAAAAAGTCAAAAGCACTGGTCAAGTCATGTAAATTAATTAAATATGTTTATTAAAACACTCTACAACACTGTTGTACTTCTCACTACAAAAAACTTTAGCGAAAACTTGTGCACTAGCTTCGGCATGCCATTCCGGGGGAGACGTCAAAATCCTCTTAAGACGTAACACACAAATTTCAAAGCAGCATCGACACAGTGACCTGAAAACAAAAAGACAAAATTCTTTTAACAAAGCACCAGTGCTTTAAATCAACAAAATGTCTCAATAATTTAAATAAAAAAAAATAAATTATCTGACTCCAAACAGCAATGATCGACCAAGGGAAAGCACAAGTTTCCCATCACCACAGTGTACAAGTCCCAAAAGAAATCACTCCTCGGAGTAGCTGACCATCCATAGTTGCTCCTGAGTACGAGTTTCGATCCCGTAGCAACAATTTTAAAATACTTTAGCAGCGACAAAGTTAACCACGCGAGAAGTTAAACACTGACGGTATAGCAGACGTAACGTCGATAACCGCAGGACTACAGAGCGACTTACCGACGCCACAGACTGAGCACGCGCGCACACTTTTAGAACTAGGGCGCTATTGACAAACACTAGTACCACTGCCGCGGCCATCTTCAGTGAGCATATGCACATTAATTTTTAAATTTATAACTTATACAGTTGATGTTAACTATTCTTTGTAATTTAGGTATTGCATACATTTTAAAAGTAGTGAAATCTCCCCCCCCCCCAAAAAAAAACCTTTTCAAGGTAAAACGCTGGCTGGTAATAAGGTCGTTTCGTCATGTAAAACTTGAAGATTAATTTTGCAACTCTTGATATCTCAATATCACGAAAATTCTAAGTGTTTTCTCTATCTATACAGTTAAAAGAAGACACATATAATAACATAATTATTTGTTGAACTAATTAGAAATACCTTATAATCACATTTATTAACAACCTTTACTAAGGGAAAAGTAATAAACGTACACAATAAACCTGCTAGAATATTATTTACATTATTATTGAAAGTTTGACTTTAATTTACATAATAATGAAAATAGACTTTTAGAATAAGCACTTTGAATTTTCACCACATAAGGGATATCGAGAGTTTAAAAATTAACTTTGATTAATATAATGAAATAACTGTATAGATAGAGAAAACACTTAGAATTTTCGTGATATTGAGATATCAAGAGTTGCAAAATTAATCTTCAAGTTTTACATGACGAAACGACCTTATTACCAGCCAGCCTTTTACCTTGAAAAGGTTTTTTTTTGGGGGGGGGGGGGAGATTTCACTACTTTCAAAAGGTATGCAATACCTAAATTACAAAGAATAGTTAACATCAACTGTATAAGTTATAAATTTAAAAATTAATGTGCATATGCTCACTGAAGATCAGAAGATGGCCGCGGCAGTGGTACTAGTGTTTGTCAATAGCGCCCTAGTTCTAAAAGTGTGCGCGCGTGCTCAGTCTGTGGCGTCGGTAAGTCGCTCTGTAGTCCTGCGGTTATCGACGTTACGTCTGCTATACCGTCAGTATTTAACTTCTCGCGTGGTTAACTTTGTCGCTGCTAAAGTATTTTAAAATTGTTGCTACGGGATCGAAACTCGTACTCAGGAGCAACTATGGATGGTCAGCTACTCCGAGGAGTGATTTCTTTTGGGACTTGTACACTGTGGTGATGGGAAACTTGTGCTTTCCCTTGGTCGATCATTGCTGTTTGGAGTCAGATAATTTATTTTTTTTTATTTAAATTATTGAGACATTTTGTTGATTTAAAGCACCGGTGCTTTGTTAAAAGAATTTTGTCTTTTTGTTTTCAGGTCACTGTGTCAATGCTGCTTTGAAATTTGTGTGTTACGTCTTAAGAGGATTTTGATGTCTCCCCCGGAATGGCATGCCGAAGCTAGTGCACAAGTTTTCGCTAAAGTTTTTTGTAGTGAGAAGTACAACAGTGTTGTAGAGTGTTTTAATAAACATATTTAATTAATTTACATGACTTGACCAGTGCTTTTGACTTTTTGTAGTTTTTAAATTATGTATATCTGTGAATAAGTGTAAATCACTATGGTGTTTTTCAATAATTATTGTGTGAATTTGTGGATATGAAGTGTGATTTGTCGAGAACAAAACTTGCCAGTTTCTTTATTGATATCATAACTTTCTTTTGCTATATTAAAATTGAAATTTATGTAAAATCGAAGGTATAGAGAAGAAATATTAAAGAAATGGTAGTCTGTCCAACAGATCCTTCAAGCAAAGATGTTTACGCATTCATATTGATATAGATAGATGAAAATTTCAAGTTATTCAGCTTCATGTATAAGCATCATGTTCTTTCAGTGTCTGTGATTCACTCATTTACGAGGTAAAAGAAGACACATATAATAACATAATTATTTGTTGAACTAATTAGAAATACCTTATAATCACATTTCTTATCAACCTTTACTAAGGGAAAAGTAATAAACGTACACAATAAACCTGCTAGAATATTATTTACATTATTATTGAAAGTTTGACTTTAATTTACATAATAATGAAAATAGACTTTTAGAATAAGCACTTTGAATTTTCACCACATAAGGGATATCGAGAGTTTAAAAATTAACTTTGATTAATATAATGAAATAACTGTATAGATAGAGAAAACACTTAGAATTTTCGTGATATTGAGATATCAAGAGTTGCAAAATTAATCTTCAAGTTTTACATGACGAAACGACCTTATTACCAGCCAGCCTTTTACCTTGAAAAGGTTTTTTTTTGGGGGGGGGGGGAGATTTCACTACTTTTAAAAGGTATGCAATACCTAAATTACAAAGAATAGTTAACATCAACTGTATAAGTTATAAATTTAAAAATTAATGTGCATATGCTCACTGAAGATGGCCGCGGCAGTGGTACTAGTGTTTGTCAATAGCGCCCTAGTTCTAAAAGTGTGCGCGCGTGCTCAGTCTGTGGCGTCGGTAAGTCGCTCTGTAGTCCTGCGGTTATCGACGTTACGTCTGCTATACCGTCAGTGTTTAACTTCTCGCGTGGTTAACTTTGTCGCTGCTAAAGTGTTTTAAAATTGTTGCTACGGGATCGAAACTCGTACTCAGGAGCAACTATGGATGGTCAGCTACTCCGAGGAGTGATTTCTTTTGGGACTTGTACACTGTGGTGATGGGAAACTTGTGCTTTCCCTTGGTCGATCATTGCTGTTTGGAGTCAGATAATTTATTTTTTTTTATTTAAATTATTGAGACTTTTTGTTGATTTAAAGCACCGGTGCTTTGTTAAAAGAATTTTGTCTTTTTGTTTTCAGGTCACTGTGTCAATGCTGCTTTGAAATTTGTGTGTTACGTCTTAAGAGGATTTTGACGTCTCCCCTGGAATGGCATGCCGAAGCTAGTGCACAAGTTTTCGCTAAAGTTTTTTGTAGTGAGAAGTACAACAGTGTTGTAGAGTGTTTTAATAAACATATTTAATTAATTTACATGACTTGACCAGTACTTTTGACTTTTTGTAGTTTTTAAATTATGTATATGTGTGAATAAGTGTAAATCACTATGGTGTTTTTCAATAATTATTGTGTGAATTTGTGGATATCAAGTGTGATTTGTCGAGAACAAGCAAAAAATGGTGTAGTTATTTACACTTTTTTTCCTACACATAATAATTTAAGAATAATTCACATGATAATATAATTCACATAATATATATGATAATTAACATAATAATTTAATTTATGTTAAAGTGTTTTGTGTTGTTTGGCTCTGTTTCCCTGGATTTGAATGGACTTATTGGTTTATGTTTATGTCAGACCTATCTGATTGAGTTCGTCTTTTGGAGCAAAGGCCGTCTCTTTCAGATTGATCTTCCTGGGTTCGACTAAGTTTTGATGTGTAAATAGTGGGTCTCAATAATTGTGCACACTGAATTTAGTTTGTGTGTTGGCTTAATTATTTGTTTTATTGCCTATGGAATTGATAATGATTTTTGGCGACCAAGTTTTCTTTGTGCACGAATAGACGAATACTTATGAACTCAGTGCTTCGTGCAAGTGCGTTGTTTTAATTTTTTTAAATTATAGTTTGAAAGTTTTATTTGTGGGTCCAATATGGGATATTAATAATGCTTTTGGGGTGCCTATCTATTAAGTTAACTATTTGCTTGTTTTGTTATTTGACAGACTCCTATGCAAAACTACTCTGTGGTACGTTAAACTATTTATATTGAGTTTGGGGTATGTGAAAAAGGCGTTGGAAGTGCAAACTGTGAATCTTTCAACGTCTTTTATCTTGGTACACTGTGTTGAATTACGTTCAATGTTTTCTATTATTATTTACACGTTGTATTATAGCTGACAACCTAATTTACTTTCATCGTTAAATATTTACTCATCACAGCCATAAAATTTATATATACTGAATTTACTGCTAAAGCATAATATCAAAGAAAGTATAAAATATATATATAATATCAACTTCCATTTGAATAAATATCTGCAAAAAATACATGTTTACAAAGACCAGAGCTTATATATAATAACTACTGTATTAATGTACTAAAAACTGTATGTAAAATATCCATAGATTTTAATCACTGCTATAATAATGACTACATATAGAAATGAGAGCGAAGAATATAATTGAAATAAGTAAGCTACATTTTGAATATTTCGGTCTTCGCCTGATTTAAAATCTGTTATAGCTATAAAAGCTTGTTTTAACATGCTAAAACAATACGTACAATTGAGTTTATCTAAGAACTTATAGTTTTGATTTTTATAGTTATGCACCTGACAATTTAGACCCTAAAGCCATGAAATCGATGGAGTAAGTATATAATATACACATGCTGATTATTGTATAAAACATTACTGTTGCATCAAGCAAGAATATTCTCTAGTATATAAACTGAATAATCTCTAAAATCCAACAAAATAAAACACTTTCACTAGCTATTCATAAGAATCCCTTTCGACGAACAGCCTGAGAGCCTACCTCCCAGGAGACGATAGGAAAAGTTATGAACTATTCATATACACTTAAACAACTTAGAAACTTTCATGCATGAGCGATGCATATTCTTGACACTTCACTCGCTTCTCACAATAGAAAATAATTTTTTCCTTATATAAACTGAATATTCTCTGAACCAAGAAAATAAAACACTTTTACTATCTATTCATAAGAATTCTTTTCGACGTACAGCCTCTGAGTCTATTTCCCAGGAGACGATAGGAAAAGTTAACATAAGCACTTCCACAATTGTAGAAACTTTCTTGCGTGGAAGATTGAATATAATCGTAACACTCAACCAACTTGTCACATCACAAGAAAATTATATAAACAGGAAATTCTGTATAAATTTTCTTTGATTCTCGAACGATGAAAATACAACACTTTCACTAGCTTCTCATCAGGATCCCTTTCGACATACAGCCTGAGATTCTACCTCCCAGGAGACGATAGGAAAAGTTATGAATTATTCATATACACTTAAACAACTTAGAAACTTTCATGCATGAGCGATGCATATTCTTGACACTTCACTAGCTTCTCACAATACAAGACAATTTTTTCCTTATACTGAATATTCTCTATGTTGAAACTTTCTTCGATTCTTGAACCAAGAAAATAAAACACACTAGCTATTTGTAAGGATCCCTTTCGACGTATAGCCTGAGAGTCTATCTCCCAGGAGACGATAGGAAAATTTAATAATTGTTCATAAGCACTTCCACAATTGTAGAAACTTTCTTGCGTGGCAGATTGAATATAATCGTAACACTCAACCAATTTGTCACATCACAAGAAAATTATATCTGAAATATAAAAGAAAACATTTAAACAAAGAATCAGTTCACAAATTATTTATTTGTATTTTATATTTATAAAAATAAAACCAAATACTTATCTAATTGTAAACCATTTGTTTTTGTATTTTTGATTGTGTACATTGTATGTATACAAAAAACACAGTTTTAAAATAACACTGCTTTTATAAAATATATATTTAGGTTAAATTTTACTTTATTTACACTGATTTTTATAATTACTAATAAATAGAATTTCTTGCTGATATATTAATAAACTCTGTTATTGTCATCGTTGTCTCACTCTGTTATTGTAATCGTCGTCTGCACCACAAACTGTATAAAAGTATATGATTAAAATTTAAAAAATTTGGCACAATTTTTAAATTATTTAATATCTTCAAAGGTGCAAAGAACGCAGCAGTCTGGTGGCAGTAGAGGAAGGAGGGGCAACAATTGGGCACAGCGAGGAGGAGTTAATGCTCCAAGAAACAGGCCTCCACAAGGAGGACAAAATTAAAATTGTAAAATAAAACAAAATGAAATATGAAGTTTTGAAGAAACGAATGTTTACTTATGTAAAAATAAAAAACTTACACTTCTGCTAGACAGATATAAACTAAAGAAAATATACTTTTTTCACAATGCTGCAGATCTCAATATCAGACCTTCTTCAATAAAAATTCTCTTGTCACAATTACTTCTTTTATATATAAACTGACAGCTTCATAACCTCATAATCTGAAAAATAACAGAGAATATTTAAACAAAGAATCAGTTCACAAATTCTTTATTTATATTGAATATCTATAAAAAATAAAACTAAATACTTATCTAATTATATAAACTATTAGTTGATGATTGCTTCTGATTGCATAGAAAATCGACTTTGCTAAATACTTTTGCAACTTTTGCAACATACATTTGCATTAAATTTATATTAGATTGAACTGATTTATTTAATTATTAACACTTATAATTTACTGTTGACATATATACATTTTTCTTTAGCACTGTGTTATTGTACTGTGTAATCGTCGTCTGCACCATATAATGCATGTGTATGAAAGTAGTAGTATATCTATATCTAGTAGGACTGACGTCACACGATGACGTATCCGCGGAGAACATTTTTCTCCGGGAGAACAATTTTCGTTGAGGAATTCATGACTCCGAACTTTCACTTCACACTAACTTTTGATAGAAGCCATTTCACAAAATATGCTCCTGATGAGATTTTGATAGTTTTGTTACAAGCTTTCATTTGAGTTCTCATATGTGAGAAACAAAGCTGCCGAAGCAGAGAAAACAGTACCCTGTGTTTCTAAAAAGGCCTATGAGAAGTATAATAGGGTTTGGCTAGCGCCCGACGGCGGCGTGTGTACTGACGTACCTTATACTTGCCATCGTGGCGCTACCGCGCCCCTTGATTCTCATAATACATGCAGATCCAATGACCACTTTTAGAATTTCCAGAAAATAGTATTTGTATATATTCACTATTCATTGTAACTGAGATAATATTGTTCGAATTTTGTATCAAAATAGGTGACTGCATATCAAAATTTGAACTGGATTTAAGAATTTCATTAAACTCATACCTATGTAGATCATTCAACATAGAAGCCATACCTGTATATGGCTTCATTCCCTTCTCAATAAACTTATCTGCTTCTGTTAAAACCATTTTAATGAACAGCCTGCAATAAACTAGTATTAAGGTTAGAATTTATTATTATACTTTATTTAAACTGAAAAATATATAAATTACTTTAATTGAAAATATATGATTTTCGATCCTGAGCAGTTTCTAGAAACCTTCAAGTTATCTTAAATTATGCTATAACGTTGCGGAAACGGAAAATTTGTCAGAATGAGATGCACTGGTCAAAAGTTATTCACGTTTGAAGACAACAAACTTTGCTTTCGCCTATCTAGTAAAAGCTTGCCGATACTTGCTGCTCAGTACTCGAGAAAGCGGAGAGTTCCGTTGCCGAGAATACAGGCGGCGAAACGGCCGAGTTTCATGTAGAAACCAGGCAACGTGCCGCTCAGTACTCGAGACAATGCCGAGATCAGCTGCCGACAATTCAGGCGGCTATGCATTCGGGTTTCATGCAGAAATCAGGCAACGTGCCGCTCAGTACTCGAGACAATGCCGAGATCAGCTGCAGACAATTCAGGCGGCTATGCATTCGGGTTTCATGCAGAAATCAGGCAACGTGCCGCTCAGTACTCGAGACAATGCCGAGATCAGCTGCCGACAATTCAGGCGGCTATGCATTCGGGTTTCATGCAGAAACCAGGCAACATTGCATTTTTCCGCATGTTTATAAATTTGTTATGATTTCAGATAAACCAGCGCAGTATATTCTTCGCGTGTGTTGATTTTCAGAACAAACTGTTTCGATTATTTGCGTAAATATTTGTTACATTTTTTTTAATGTAATTCACCAGTGCACTAATCCCGTATTTTCATAAAAATATGTGGCGTATTGTTAGTAATCAGTGTGTGTAATTTGTTTTAGATTTACTCATAACCTATACAGTGTAACGTGGCAAAATGTTGCCGCGTCACATCGAGTCTCGAGCTGCCGGGGTAGAGCGTCTCAAGGCCGTATGAATGAGATTTATGATTTATGATGTGTGCCTGTGGTAATGGCGTTTGTTCTCTTTCTCGAGTAACTACGCGACGAGCGGAGAGATAGCGGCGAAAGGAGAAATATACGGAGGACTTCTCCAACACTCATTCAAGGGCGAGAGGAGGACTGGGCGTAAGAGGACATCTAACTCCAGTGTTACAACAGCCATCCAGATTCACCAAGGGCGTTCTATTCGTCCATTATCGAAAAGCGGACGTAGATGATGGACCGGCGGGGCTTCCTACGTGAGCGTCTGATGTAGCAGGACCAGCGTGATGGTTGCTCTCCCAGGAACGTAGGAAGTAAAACGGCGACTTCGGCGCTCTTAATAACAGGCATACTCCAGAACCAAAGGCCTAGCAGACGGATATGCTGAGCGTTATTTTGTACTTCATAATTTGCGTTTTACCTCGGTCGTACGCGAATTATCTGTGTGAATACTGGCTACCTGTTGTAACAAGCATTCGAATTTCGCGGCTATCTGCTTCAGCGTCGATAATAATCGAATAGTAGAGCGCGCATGCGTAGCGGTCGACGATGCATGGGGCGAGTGAGCCTGTTGCGGCGCGAGAGCGCGGGGCCGTCGTCCCAGGCGATCCGACCAATGGGAGCGCGCGCGGAGCGGCGGCACGGGAGAGCTCCAGCTCGGACAGCTCACCGCCTGCTTCTTTGGGATTTTCTCTATTGTTGGGATTTTCTCTATCGTTAACATCGGCGCGGCTATCTTGGTTATCTTCGGCGTCTCGTCTTAGTTAGGTTAATTGTAAGGGAGAATTTCTACGAGTGAGTGATACCTCAGGCTACCTTTTGAGTCGCGAAAGTAACTCGGGATTAGGAGCTTCGGGGCTACCTGTATTGTGTCGTCGTGAGTGAGAATCGTGAGTGCCGTGGAAAATACGCGTTCACGAGTACAAGGGGGACTCGTTCGACGCTCGCGAATAGTTTAGAGGTACGAGAGGTGTCGTAAGTCGTGGGTACGCAGAGAGGCTCTCGGCCTAACGTAGATTAAACAGGAGCGATCGGGCAAGGAGCGTTCGATCGCGACTATAGGGTTAAGCTAGTGTGATCGGAATAGGTCCGGAAGTGACCGCGTATGCATGTACGATTTTGTCTTCGGACAAAGAGCGAATGAAACGTCGCGTGGACGTGTATGAGTGAAGCCTTGAGACGCGCAAGAGTCGCTTCGTCTCTGACGAAGGCTACCTTTGCGATAGATTTAGTGAAAACGGATACCTTGCGGAAATAAATTAGGAAATAATATAGCGAGCGATTAATACTGTTGTGGCGACGTTGCGCGAGAGATATATTGTTAAAACGTTAAAGCAATCTATGTTTGGCTAACTAGAGGCTCCCTTACTCGGTGTTAATTGTGTTTTGAATAAAAGAGAGCTCTTCGTCCAGATTGGCGTGACTTAATAACCTCGAACCACCCTCTCTCCTTAGCGTAAGTTTCGGGACTGAGCTAGCCGTTTACCACTTCGCGAACACAACCTCCGCCTTGTTCCCACAGTGAGTCTCGTGGAAAGGAGCCGCGAGGCTGTGACGCTGAAGGACAGCGTCTGGCGCCTACCGGGATATTCGGGGAGATTCCCGGGAGCAAGGCCGATACGTAACACTCGGTCACGCGAGATCGAGTGTTACAACACTGAGCAATAAAGTACGCTGTGATTAGTATGCTGCTAAAAAAAATAGAAGAAAAACCGAAGATTTAGTTTGTATTTATAGTAATTACGTGTCAAATAAGCTGAAATTTGTGGAAGACTTAAAAATTGAGAATACGATTGTTCATCGTTATCAAGTCCATCTACTGAGTCCGATGAAAGTAAAGAAGAGCGAGTAATCCTAATGAACCTTTGAAGATTGGTGTCGCTTCAAGTTCAAAAGGTAAATTAAATATAAATATGATTCTTATATAATTTAATCTATATACCTGTTCTAATTATTAAAAATATAAATCTATTATTTACATATAATCTAGTACATTATGTACCGATGAATGAAAATAGAATTGGATTAATGGTGGTACCAATAATTAATTTACCTAATGTAGAAAATTTATCACGTAAGTAAACTTATTTTCAAATTCGAAATTTTATCAGATATTTTATTTTCATAAAATTATTTTAATTTCAGCCTTTGAAATTTCTGTGGTTGCTCACCTATCATAGCTTCACAATGCAAATAAGAATCCTTGCAAACGAGCAAAGCCTTACAAATACATTTCTGATGGACAAGACAGTCATTAGTAAACTAAGCACCAGGGTAGATTTTAAATCCAAGTACAAACTTGAGATTCCATTTAAATCTTCAAAGGAATTTGACAAGATAGATGACAAACTCAAACCTCATGAATACTTGAAAAATGATACTGTAAGTAATATTTGATTTCAAAATTTTTTTTATAACAGTAACAAAAATTGTAATGTTTTGATAATATTTAATTATGATTATATTGATTTAGTACCACGAATTAACTCTACTGACAGATAAAAATGTAATAATCTCAAGATCATACATTAATATGTTAAAAAAATGTTTAACAAAGGATGTGGCATATGTAAATGCAGTGCTGTCAGGTCTTTCACTGAAAAATCGAAACTTCAATTCCGAGGTAAGGAGATATGTAAATGTATGGATGGTACGTATTTGAAATTATGTACAAAGATTTTATGTAATGTCTAAGTTGTGATACTTAAAATACTTTTGCAAGAGCCTTTAGCTCGCATAGGTAGTCGAGCACGGAGCTGCTCTCGACTCCCCACTCTGCCTCTCTCGCTCTCAGCTGCGGATGCCGCGTACCCGTGTGTGTCGCCTCGCTCTCACTCCCCACGCGTCGTCGGCGCGTCTTGCTAGTACGTTCGGTGGAGAGGGAGCCCCCGCGCAGCCAGCGCATATGTACAGTTGAGGCGGCGCGCACGTTCTCGCATCGCCGATTTGATTGCGGGGTACCGGCAGGGAGGCCTTCTTCCTCGCCGAAACCGAGCGCGTGGGTCGGCATCCATGTTGGAGACAGTCGCCATATAGCACCACAGCCAGTAACACCTCTACTGGCAATCTATTACTATTTTAATCCGCGGTCGCGCGTCTTATTAGTACGCATTATTATTTTCGCGATAAAATCTTGCACATTGTCTCGCTACGTCAAGTCTCGACACAGGCGCGTTAACATAAAGGTGATAATCATTCACCTCCGATGTACGGCATGCTAGTACAGGGAAAAACCGGGAATCAGTCTTAGTGCGCAAACCGGTGGGAGATCATCGTGTATACGAAGATCTCCTCCTATACAGCATATAACCGTACATCCACCAGTTTGTGAGAGTTTTAATGTTCTAAATATTAGTATTTCTAATAGTCTACTTCAATATTTGTAATCATTCAACAATATATTCTCACTCGGGTCGAAACCTCACGCGCATTAAATGGCGTCGCTGATGCCGGAGTATTAAGCCATCATGGCGTCTACAAATTGTCTAGCCGCGTACATTTAATATGCCTTTTTCAAATTTCTAAATAATCTCTTCTGCAGTATATACCAATATTTCTACTTGTTTGATATTGATCTGAATAAGCGAACTAAGTTAAGGGGTTATGCCTGAGTTAGAATCTTGAAAAAATCGATTTTTTTTTATTGACTTTTTTTATAGGAAATTGTCCGTAGAATACGATGCTGAAGTCCCTTTTGTCCAAAAAAAATTTGGCTCAAAGCTACGGACCAAAAACGGAAAGCATGCAAATAGCTTTTTTTTAAAAAAACTGTAATTTCCGCGTTTTTATTTTTTAGTGCTATATAAGTGAACATGATTTTTTCGCACTTTTAACGCTTCTAATATATGATATATATATGATATTTGTATGTAAAATACAATAAAAATATTTATTTTGCAATAAATAATGTTAAAAAGATATTGATAATAAAAAATTAAAAAATTAAAAAATTCTTGTATTTACTCTTTTTTGTTTATTTATATTGAACATTTATAAAAAAAAACATGTGCTTATATATCGTGCTTTGTAAAACATCAAAAAGGCACAAGTATTCACTAACAAATAAAGTTTTGAATATCGCGAATTTTGAATTTCGCGCTTACCGACCGGGCGGTATGATGCTTGTTCGAAAAGGCTATTCGTCTAGATATCTGTTTTACCATACAGTTCAGTAGCAATACCACTTGCTTTGAATGTATACTTTTTTCTGCTTTGCTCAATATTATTAAATAATTAATTTTATAATATTGATAGCAAAAAAGTACAGGTAAAAGTGTAAAGTGGTGTTCAAAATGAATCCAGACAAGAGAAACAGAGTACCAGGATCATCAGATAAAAAAGGAAGATTTGGAAGAAGAAAGAGAAGAGCTCATGTTTTTCAACGCAAACAACAAAAGGAAGTTTCAGGATCAGGATCAGGATCAGGACCAACATCTTTACAACCAGGACGAGCCACAGCAACCACTTCAGGACCTACGCCTGATACGCATCCACCTTCAACATCCAGGGCACGGAGTCCAAGACCTGCTGCACAAGCTCTACCAGGTACTTCAGCACCATTTACACAGCCAGAAATTACTGTGTCTAGGTCTAGGCAAAAATTAAAATCTAAATATTTAGAACCTAGTGCGGTTCAAAATAGAATTTTCGACATTTCATTGCTTCTGCCAGGATTACAGCAATTTCTGGCCTGTAAAGCTTGTGGTGGATGCGTTAGATTTGCAGAACTTGATGTACGAGGTCTTGGTAGCAAACTATCCATCACCTGTACTTCATGTAATGCAGTTGCTTTCATCGACTCCTGCAGAAAAATAGGGAAACAGAGTAATGCTTACGAAGTGAACAGACGAGCAGTTCTAGCCATGAGAAGTCTTGGTCATGGACATGCTGGTTTGAGCACTTTATGCGGAGTAATGGATTTTTCTACTCCAATCTCCCATAGTAATTTTGATAAAATCAATCAAGACTTGAACGATGCAAGCAAAAGTATAGCTCAGAAGTCGATGCGAGCAGCTATGCAGGAAGATTGCAGTGGTATAGATCAAGAAGATGACCACGAAACAGTGTCAGGCGATGGTAGTTGGAGGAAACGAGGCCACTCTTCCCTACAAGGTGTTTCAACATTGATACGCCATGCCAATGGAAAGGTGATCGATGTTGCTCCAAAGCAATCGTTTTGTCTGGCTTGTGAAAAGCACCCAAAAGAGGATACAACAGAGTACGAGGAATGGTATGAAGCCCACCAAGGAAAATGTTCTGCCAATCACGAAGGAAGCTCTGGCAAGATGGAAGTGGATGGTGTAGTCGAGATGTTCAAGAGATCGGAGTCCATTCATGGGGTCAGATATAGAAATTACATTGGAGACGGAGATTCCAGGGTCTTCAAGGCACTTTCCGATGCCAAGCCCTATGAAGATTTTACCATCAACAAGAAAGAATGTGTGGGACACGTTCAGAAGAGGATGGGAACGAGACTCCGAAACTTGAAGAAAAGCTTGGCTGGACAGAAGCTCTCAGATGGCTTGGGCATCGGTGGAAGAAACCGTCTAACTGCTCAAAGGATTGATCAGTTGACGAAGTACTATGGCAATGCCATCAGAGGCCATAGTAATTCTGTTGAGGAAATGTCCAACGCTATCTGGGCAACATTTCATCATAAAAAATCAACAGATGAACACCCTACTCACCACCTTTGTCCACAGGGATCCAAATCTTGGTGTAAGTGGCAGAAAGCCAAGGCAAACAACAACTTGAAGAAATTTCATCATGGGGATAGCATTCCTGCTGCTGTCATGGATGCAATTGAACCCATTTATCAAGACTTGACGAAACTGGACTTGCTTGAGAGATGCATTGGAGGTTTCACGCAAAACTCCAATCAAAGTTTCAATCACTCGATTTGGAAACTCATCCCCAAGCACAGTTTCAGTGGTCTGATAGTCCTTGAAATTGGTGTTTATATTGCAGTCACCATCTTCAATGACGGCAAAGCAGGAATGCTTGAGGTCATGAAGAAATTTGGCCTTGCACCAGGATCCTCTGCAGTCAACTGGGCCAAGACTCAAGATGAGGAGAGGCTTCAATTGTCCAGCAAACGAGAGTTGGAGTCCACCCTAGAAGCACGTCAAGCCAGAAGGAGAAGAAGCCATCAGGATGAAGACTTCTATAGAGCTGGAGCATATTGAATGCATCTACACATTACACAAAAAAATTCACACACCATACACAACCTCACATATAAACATAAATGCATTTCACTCCAAAACACTCGAAACAAAATCACAATTTTTTCCTTTCTTCTCATTTTTTTTTCATGTTTTTTTTTCATCTTTATTTATTGTTTTTTAAATTTTAAATTCAAACACTTTTGACATACACAAACAGCTTCAGCTTTGTAGCAGTCTGTAGCTGAATGGAATGTAGGTCACAGAATGCAAGCTAAATAGCTGATTAGAGCTGTCTGCTTGCTTTCTGCTTCCTTACCATCAGGCTCATCTGGATTTTTTCTAACCTGAATCTTGGTACACAATGGTAGTGCTGCTCTTTTTTTCATAAGATGTAAGTATATAAACTTATTTTTTAACAATAAAAACATTTTTATAGGTTAATTATAAAAATGTTTGAAAATGAGAAAAATTACTTTTTATTTTAATTTTTCATTTTGCCTTTTTCAGAGGACTGGACACGAGTACAATTTTTGGATCATGCCCAAACCGTACAAAGATGACCAGGACATCCCTATTATTCATTTAAAAAAGGTCCAGGTGTGGAAAAAAATTGTAAGTACATTTTATATAATTAAATGTTACGTAAAACTTTAAATGCTGTTTTCTCAAATTTTGAATTTTTATGATTTTAGGTCAGTTACCGCAGGATTTCTCAGGATCCATAACTCCAATTAGGCTGAAATTTTTTATACAGCTCCAGGAAACCCTTCTTCACAGCCTAAGCGGAGCCAAATTGGCCAAGATAAGTTAAAAGTGAATGTTATGTATGTAAACATACGTAACATTCACTATAATTACTTATATTATAACTTATTTGTTACTAATTATTGAAAATTTGTATTTTTCAGAAAAGTCTTCCGCTCATGCTGAGGAGAGGCACATTTAGAAGAAATTCCATCCAGTTTGGCTTGGATTCATCACCCGGATGATGAGAAATCATGCGGTAAAGGAGAAAAAGTACTGAAATTTAGTGCTTCACACATGGGATTGTTTAAGCGGTAAGTATAGATATATCATATTCTAAAAATATGCAAAATTACAATAAATATGTATATTTGAACTACCAAAAAGATTTTTTATGATACTACTTATGTATAATTTTTTATTGCCTATTAACTGATTATTTATTTTTTTCAGGTTTAACTCAGGCATAACCCCTTAATTAATAACAATTCTGATTATCGCACTTATTGGTTTCCTGGCCGCTTTCCGTTTCTGCCACTACGTGGGTCCTTGGCAACAACGAGAATTTACGTTAAAACTCAAATATCAATATTTATTACAAGTCATTGGCGATATAGTATATGAAGCTCTCTATTTATATTACATACGTACAATCATTTCGGATACCATTTCAGCCGACTATACTCAAATCCACCGTTGAGAGTATGGATTTGAATCTCAACGTACCACGAATCAACGCTGACTACTGCCAACGTTCTACATATACATTAAAGTTTAACTTATTCTTGTGCCAACGATAAAAGAACCTCCCACTTTATATTTTCAGCTAACATATTAGGAATCAGGACGGAAAAGGGTTTTACAGCGAATGAGAAATATATGATTACAAAATTTGGTAGTCTTATAATAATACGGAGCTCTCTAGTTCTAAAATGACTTCTAGTAAAGTAAACATTCAAAATGCTTACGTGGCACGAGAGAATTTAATGCACATGTATGCTCATAATTTGAAAAGAAAAGAGCCTAAATGCCATGTATACGACCTGGTGCGAGTTTGTACAGCTAAGAACGTCGACTCGAAAGCATACGAAGGAAGGTATACGGAGAAAATTTTTGAAATTATTTTGTTAAGTGTTTAAAGTACAAGCTTCTACAGAGTACAGTAATTATTCACATAAGTATTGGAAACTAATTAGTAATAATTGTGTCCATAATGGGCTTTTTCTTTGTTGGTTTATTTTTTGCTTTTAGATATGCGGATGCAAGCCAGCAAGATAGAATTTTAACAACTTAAAGTATATTTAATCAAAATTTAAAAACTCAAAGCTGGTCCAATAGATAAACCTAAAACTTGTTACCGAATCTCTGTGATTAATTTATTTAATGAATAATTAGTTATTTTGAATATCCAGGGAGTACCAAGTACAATCAATCAACTTCCAGAATAAGTTTTCTTAAAGGAAGCATATCTTCTGATACCTAAAAGGTAAATAGGACACATGAGTTGTCAAGTTCATTAGTCAAAAGGATACGATGGGAAATTTATGAAGTATTTACGAAATTTACAAAAATTAACGAAATTTTCGAGAAGGATACATTGAAAAATTTGATTGAAATATTAACATTAAAAAGTTTGAAAATTATAATATTCAAAACTGCTCGATGGTATCAACTTGAAATTTCTCATTTTATCCTTTCGACTGATGGGTTCTTCAACTCATGTGTTCCTTTTACCTTTTAGATATCAGAAAGTATACTTCCATAAAAAGAAGGGTATACACATACATATCCTGGAAGGTGGTTGTACTTCGTACTCCTTGGATATTGAAAAACTAATTTTTCTTTAAGTAAATTAATCACAGAGATTCCATAACAAATTTCAGATCTATCCGTTGGACCAGCTTTGAGTTTTAAAATTTTAAAAACTTTAATATTTGATTATTGCGTAAGTGGTCCAACGAATAAACCTTTGAAAATTGTGATGGAATCCCTGTGATTAATTCAATCGATCACGTTACCTTACTAATTAAGTATCAAACTTGATCGTATAGATAGCATGAACACTTGCGATTGTAATTTTTTGTAATTGTTTTTGTGATTTTGTAATTTCATTACGACAGAAACACCTTTTCAACATAAAATTTGATTACACTGGCTAAAAGTTGTTAAAGTTCATATATTTAGTGATCCATTATTAAGTGGATACATTTATTATTCTTGTCAATTGAGTTCTTCCCGCATTTCTTATAAATAATTTATTAATACGTAACCATAATAACTGTTACGACAGAAACACTTTTTAAACATAAAATTTGATTACACAGGATAACAGTTGTTCAAATTCATATATTTAGTGATCCATTATTAAATGGATATATTTATACGCTTGTGCTGTACAGATATTTTGTAAACCTAATAAGTATTTTTTTTCACAGCACAATAAATGTTGCAGATCACAATAAATAAGACAATAGATGCAGTCTTTCTTGAATAAAAATTACTAACTCGTCACAGATATTTATTATCTTCTTAAATAAATTGAGAGTTGCATAACCTCCCAAAGGAAAATAGAAAATATCTGAAAAATAAAATAGAACATTTAACAAAGAATCAATTCAGAAAACCTTTATTTGTATTGTATATTTATATAAATCAAAATAAAACTAAATACTTATCTAATTATAAACCGTTAGTTTATGATTGTTTTTTTAATTATGTACAAAAGAATTTAACACTGTTTTAAACTAACTCTGTTTTGGAATAATACTGTTTTAAAATATATATTTAGGTTAAATTTACATTATATTTAATATTGATTTATAATTATCAACAAATAGAATTTCTTGCTTATATATCCTTTAGCGTTGTATTATTGTAATCGTCGTGTGCACCATATATCTGTATAAAAGTATTTATCTATAGCGCTGACGTCTGCACACGCGATAACGTAGGGTAGAAAACATTTTCGGGAGAAGAATTTTTTTGACGAGCATTCACGAGCTAGAACTTTCACTTCACAATAACATTTAATAGAAGCCATTTCACAAAATGTGACCCTGATGTGATTTGGTACTTTTGGTACAAGCTTTCAGTTGAGTGCTCATATGGCAGAGACAAAGCTGTCAATGCGAAGAAAATCATGGCATATGAGAAGTATAATAGGGTCTCGCTAGCGCCCGACGGCGGCGTGCCGAATATATATAGTTATAAATATAAGGTACTGAACGTACCTTATATTTATAACCGTGGCACTACCTTGATAAGTCTTACATGTAACTGTAATCATTAGTATAACTTGACTATGAATATAGGTAACGATAATTTTTATTTTTTTTTCAGCTTCTAAATACTAGTATCACAAGCATGATGTACGCGTACCACCAAATATACATTATTTCATGTATATTTGAGTACCAAAAACAAATCGAGTTGTGACGAATAGTTTCTGTAAGTATCGCTTACTTTATTCATATGATTTACATTATAATCTTTAAATGCCTTTTACTCAGATTTAGTTTTTTTAAGATTTTTTTTCACTTGCCGCAGGTTTTTTCAGCAACGGATAGATCAATTGGGTTCAAATTTTTGAGAAACCTTTGGAATAGGTTTTTTTACAAACTCAGCAGAGTAGAATTGGCAAAGGTAAGTTAAAAGTGAATGTTAGTTATGTTTACATGTATAGCATTCACTATAATTACTAATGCAGTTAATACGTATATAATTAATTATATTAATTTTCTATTTTTGAGGAATCTGCTCAGCTTAGTCTGAGAAAAGACTGATAAGGAAGATTTAGCACTCATCGGGTTCATCAGGACTAATGGTACAGTTCGTTCAGAAACCTGCGGCAAGTAAGCAAAAATGATGAAAATTCTAATTTTTGATAAGTAAATACCTTTCATTGTTTTTAAATATACACTCACTTTATGCATATTTTTAATGCCTAAAAGTGATGGATAATGCTTATATTTCAAAGGAAAAATATAGTTTTTAGAGCACCTATATATTGCTGATTCTCTGTGAAAACGTTCGATCCAAATTAAAAGTTGGTAAAATCAGGTTTTTATGCATTTTTTGCTGATTTTAAAAAATTCATAGTTTCTCAAGGAAGCATTTTTCACCATAGACATGGATAGCAGCTTTTTTAATAAAATTTTGTCCACGTTAAAAAGAAAGTCATATATTCATGTAGTAACTATGTTATAATACATTTATGCCTTAATAGTAGCAAAAGTGGAAATTCGCTCCAGACTACGACTACCAAAAAATTCGTGTAGATACCTTCTTTAAGTACAAAAGAGCCCGCGGAACTTCTAGAACAAGATGGAGCTACTCTGATAAGCTATAAATAAAAAAATCACGTGTTAAAACGAAACAATTGGATTTCTTATCTGAAAAAAATAGATTTAAATAGTGAAAAAAATTCTAAGACAAAAAGTATTCTTGAGATTTTTCTGCTTCGTTTCTAAGCTAGAAATCGACGAACACGTAGAATTTTGGCATAAAATTTATTATAAGAATTCTACATTTTCATCCATTTTTAGCTTGGAAACGAAGTAAAATTAAGAAAAATCTCGAGAATACTTTTTGTCTTAGAATTTTTTCACTATTTAAATATATTTTTTTCAGATAGGAAATCCAATTTTTGGGTTTGATAAGCGATTTTTTAATTTTTAGCTTATCAGAGTAGTTCCACTTATTTGAGGAGTTTCGCAGGCACTTTTGTACTGAAAAAAGTATCTTCAGGAATTTTTTGGTAGTCGTAGTACGGAGAAAATGTTCACTTTTGCTACTATTGAGGCATAAATGTATAAGTATAGTTATATTATAACATAGTTGTAACGTGTATATATGACTTTTAAAGTATTTTTTTAAAAACTAGACAACATTTTTTTAAAAAACTCCTATCCGTGTCTATAGTAAAAAATGCTTCCCTGAAAAACTATGAATTTTTTAAAATCAGCAAAAACTGCAAAACCAACTTTGACCTCTTGTAGCTCAGAGTAATCGATGCAAAAAATCTGAAAAAATTCAAGGAAGTGTATTACATATATTTGATGTGAATTACTATGGTTTGAAAAAAATTTAAATGTGGATCGGTCGATTTCATAGAGAATTACCAATATATATTAATTTTTGACAACACTAATAATTTTTCCTTTTTTCAGGTTTTAACACTCTCATAAACCTTTAACGTAAGATAAGATTATTCTTAAAAGGGCATCCAATCACGTTACATTAACAAAAAATGAAAAATTGAATATCATTTTTATAAACAGTTAAAATTGTTTCAAGAATAATATAGAAATATAAAACAAACTTTCGATATATCAGTAGCGGGGCTCCGCGCCCCTGCGCGTTCAAATTGATGAACGTATTGCAACGTACACGGACTCTATCCCTTATTAAAATTTTTTATTTAAAGCATTTTTCAATTAAATAGTCATATGCATGAAACTAACATGCATACGGTCATGTGTATAACATTATTTTATCAGTTATTAATTTAATTATATTTTTTATTCGAGTTACAAGTTGGCTTGCCACTTGGCCGTATGTAATGTACGGGGCACGACACCAACTTGCAACGTTCATATCAACTATCTAAATAGTAAATTTCTAAAAATAAATGCTCGTATGAAATTCTGCGATTAAGAAACTATGTAAAACGCAAAAAACCCGGTTGCGATTCGTTAATTTTAATTCGAAAAACATCGTTGTAAGATTGAAGAAATACACAGCGCGCGCGCGAGAAACGAGCTAAGTTTGCCCCCGGACACAAGATTATATGTTTCATTTTATATATAAACTTGTCAAATATGTACGAAATAGACATTTCACATGCCGAATATTATTATCTGAGGCACTTTTGCTATATAAATTTGTAACGTACATGATCGTTAGTTCATCAGCTTTCGACTCATTATAGCTTTTAGAATGAATCATTAATTAACATTGCAAAAATAGCAAAAAAAGCGTGCAAGTCTCGCGACCAGCATATTTGTATGCGTGTTATTTTGTTTTCCATAGCTTGTCATTAGCAACAAACCATTATTTATTGTTAATTATACATCGATAAACATTCGTACGTTCTTATTTTTGCGAAAACTAATTATTTATAGCGGTAAAATATGTAAATTAAGATTCTACATGTACCAGTATATCTATAGCGATACTGGCGCTCGGACGACTGGTGGGGGTAACTCACTGCTTCAGCGTCGGAGTAGATCCGCTCACCTGTATAAAAGAGCGCGCGGTTCCGGGAAGAGCATTCATTCTTCCTCTGAAGCTGGAGCTAGAAGGAGCATTAAGTCTCCTAGCAAGCGGAAGCATACAGAGTAGCGCTGGCGCTCCGGAAAGCCCTAGATGCGGAGCATTGAGTCTCCCATAGGGAATCTGAATAAACGCGGAATTACAGTAAAGTCTTTAGCCATGTATAAGGCTATGATTTTATCTTTTTTAATAAAAGTAAAGTTAATTTAAAAATCTTAAAATTTTTTCTAAGTCCCCTCAAACAGCGAGATGCAAAAGTTCTGCATTAAGTCAGACTAAGCGCTTGCAATTCCTTTTATATGCGCTGGACTACCCTTGGACCCAGTACGTGGTCTAACAGGGAAAAAGCGGTTTTTAAAATAATAATAATAAATAAAATAACCAGATTTTAGTGAGTCGCAAACACATAGCATTTCGTCTATGTTAAGCGCTCATGCAATTTTCAGCTCAGTTCTTCTTTATCAGGCATTGCGTCCTAATAAAGAAGAATTTTCAGAACGAGAGGATCAAGTAGAAGTCCAAAATCAAAGTCTTCTTTTGCCTGAAGGCGCATTGCGTCGTCTTAAGGAATAAAGAAGCATCGTGCAGTGCGTCACGATTATTTATTTTGTGTTGCTGGATATATACAAGGCATTACGTCCTTGTATATAGAAGTAACTATTTATAATCATTTAACTTCAATTTATTTATTCGCCCGGTATCCCGGACCACATAAAATCAAGATGTAATTTTTATCAAAATCTCTCGCCTCTTTTCATTATCCGCTGCGCGGAGGCGAGGGGCGTTTCAGTATAGATACTAAAAAACCACTTTTGGATAAAAAATGTTCCATAGCTTAATTTATTTACAATAAAAACTCCAAAAATGTCGTTTTTTGTCGATAATTAAAAATGTAATAGATAGGATTATTATGAACTGAAAAAACTCAGAAAAACGAGAACATTCAACGTTTACTTAAAAATTCATAAGCCCACGGTTTTACAAATTTAATAGCCAAAATTGGCATAAAGAAGCTATTAGCTTGCACTTATAGTCCGAGAGTCCTGGTACCGTATAGGAACATTTTTGGAAGTTCGTGCCACTCGCAACTTGATTGTTGGATCCGGTAGGTGTTAGTGTACTGATGATGACCTTAAGGGATTATGACAGTGTTAAAACCTGAAAAACAAAGAAAAATTATTAGTGCTGTAAAAAAGTAATATATATAGGTGCTCCAAAAACTAAATTTTTCCTTTCAAATATAAGCATTATACATCACTTTTATGCATTAAAAATATGCATTAAGTGAGTATAACATTTAACAACAATTAAAGGTATTTACTTACCAAAAAACATCATTTTCATCACTTTTGTTTGCTTGCCGCATGTTTCTGATGGAACCGTACCATCAATCCTGATGAATCAAAGTGCCAAATCTTCCTTATGAGTCTGGTCTCAGACTAAGCGGAACAGATTTCTGAAAAACACAAAATTAATGTAATTGATTAAACATATATTGACAATATTAATAATTATAGTGAATGTTACATATGTAAACATACGTAACATTCACTTTGAACTTATGTTTGCCAATTCTGCTCCGCCTAGTTTGTGACCATGCTCATAAGGAAGGTTTTCCACTTTGGTTCATCAGGACTGATGGTACGGTTCCTTCAGAAAGCTGCGGCAAGTACACAAAAAGCATGAAAAAACTAAATTTGAGTAAAAGGCATTTAAAGTTTATTATGTAAATCATACAAATGAACTCAGCTATACTTACAGAAACTATCTGACATACCTTGATTTGCTTTTGGTACTCAAATATACATACAATTAAGTATATTTGGTGTTACGCGCCTATCATGCTGTGTGATAATAGCATTTATAAGCTGAAAATAAAATGAAAATTATCGTTAGCTATTCATAATCAAGTAATGTTTATGAATTACAGTTACATGCAATACTTACCATTATTAAATAGACTTCAATATGTTAAAAAGTATGCCAAATAATACTCCAGACGGTCATTATAAACTCCCATCTTGCTAGCTTGCACCCGTACACCTAAAAGCAAAAAATAAACCAACAAAGAAAAAGCTCATTATGAACACAATTATTACAAATTAGTTTCCAATACTTATCTGAATAATGTTTGTACTCTGCAGAAGCTCTTGCACTTTTACAACACCACTGAGGTTATAAACAGTTATAGCAGCTGGCAGACTAACTGCACCAATCTAGTGTCTTGAATGAAAAAAAGCTGTTTCGCTGCTTTCTGCTGTTTTATAGAAAATTCTACTATACAGTAATCTTCATTCTCGACTGAACGCTGTGAGACAACCTGTTCGAGTGGCAAATTCAAATTTGTTGAATGCCTTTATTTTAACACATTGAGTTTAGTAACATAAAATGACACATAGAAAAATTAATTTTACGGATTTTAATTATTTTACGGAAATAAAGTCATAACTCTTGAGAAAAAAACGGTTTGTAAAACGGTTTTTAAGTCGTATTTTCAGTAAGATTTCTCATGAAATTACTCTGTAAAAAGTGTGGTAGAACAATCCTTTCCACGAATTTGGCCTAATTAAAATATTTAAAAATCACGATTTTTAAAAAATTTACTTGAAACAGATTTATCAGTTTTTTGTCGATATCTTCGAGGCAAACTTTTTTTAGCAAAAAACGGCTTTAAGGTCCATATTCTACGGACTACTAACTGTGAAAAAAGTGAATAAAAAAAAATGGATATTTTCAAAATTTTAACACTGTCATAACCCCTTAAATTTCCAAGGAAAATTTCCAATTGACACATATTGATTTGCAGTGAGTTTATATATTTGTAATATAATGAAAAGGGTGTCACTTTTAAGAGGGAAGGGTGTACACTTTCGAAGATACGCACAAACAAAATAATAATTTTTATATAAAACTAGATCTTTCAAAAGTCACAAAAAAGTCGCCTTTCAAAACTCAAAGAGTAGGTTGTTAGTTTACATATACATATATATGTTATGCGGGTGTAACGATTATAATATTTTTAGATTCAAAATTATGTATATTATGCTCTTGGTAAAAAAATATTAAAATTTGTGCAAAAAATGACAATTTTAGGCATTTCTGTTAATTTAATGATAATTTAATTAACAGAGCAAAAAAGCTGAGAAAAAAACACATTTAATGAAATAAAAAGTATTGCAATAGCTGCTTTAGTTGCCGAGAAAATAAATTTACAATTAAGGTTCACGAAATCCTGTCCACCGCCGCAGTGGCACTCCCCTCATCGCCACGTCGCACGACCGGACGAGTTGCGCGGCCGCGTGCGCTGATTTTGCCTTTTTCACCAGTCGTTTTAGCCGAACCAAAGACAGACATGATCTTCTGGAGTATTTCTTCAACAAGCACTAATAAATTTCATCTAAAAATATTAAGTAGTTTCGGCGTAATTGGCGATTAAAGAAAAATTGTTATCTCGACTCCTATTTGTCCGATCTTAATATTTTTTATATGAAAATTCATAGTTTTTTACACACTTTACGATGGATTTTACAGCGTTTCTCTAACCTTAAAATTGGCCGAGATACAAACTCAGAAATGGACATTTATTGCTAAAAATGTTGTTAAATATTAGTTCGATGAAAAGTTCTTTTTAGCGTTTATTAAGTATGCCATAAGCTAGCAATTGCAGATGGTCGCATCGATTTATTGTTATATGCGACAAATAGAGATGCATTTGAAATAATAGAATAACAATTTTGCAATAAGCCGCCATTTTAACTTAGCGAGATCGGCCAAGCATTTTTATATAGTATGAACTGTCAAGACCCGGACTATAAGTAGTGAACATATTTTAATGGTTTTTTTTTAATTTGAGGGTAAGTTCCGAATTGCGCGTAGTATTATTAAATAACATTATCTCCCCTCTTCCCCCACTACTCGTAAACTTCCACGCGCTCGATCGTTTTTGATGATATTTACATCGGCTTTTTACATATTTAAATTACCTTTATCGAAAAACCAAAATATACGTTTTGTTCTATTTTCAAATCCGCTTTCAAAATCTTCCTGGGATCATTTTCCCAGAAAGTTATTGTTTCACAGCGCCAATATTTTTCACATATTAAATGCATACTAAGAGCTTTATTTGTCAGAATTTCGGATCTTAAGTTTGAAAAACCGTGGGCTTAAGAAGTTTTAAAGAAACGTCGAATTTTCTCGTTTTTCGAGTTTTCTCGGTTTCTAGTAATCCTATCGAGGCGTTTAACATCTCAAACTCTGCAGAATTTTCTCATCTACAATTTTGCATTTGGTACTTTTAACATAAATCTATTACTTTTTTAATTATAGACAAAAAAATCAAAACAAAACAATTTCTGTAGTTTTTAGGCACGACCGCAACGCGGGAATGCCTTATAGTTTTACCATCGCAAAAATTGTAACCAGCAATATCTCAGCCAATTTTCGACCAATCGAGCTGAAAATTTATGAGAGTGCAGTTCTTATATATACAAAATATATTTGTTTCACTTTTGCGATTACCGGCCAATTGTTCAAATGGGAGCTCTTTATGCTTAATTTTACATGTATTTTTAACCAAATTATTTTGGCACAAGCTTATCTCAATCAGATAAGTCCTAATCAATCCAAAGTCTTTTGTAAACTCTACCTATAATAACAAAGTACCAGTATGAAATTGGGTTTGATCCCATTTATACAAAAAATATGCTGGCATTTTTTCGATTTTTAAAAAACGGTTTTTTGGACATAACTCAAATTATAAGCATTTTCAACAAAAAAGTTAAATAGGAATATTGTAGACCTCCAAAAGATACAACTTTTTCCTGTTAACATGAAAACTCGAAAATGCTTAGAATTGAAATTAACAAGCCAAAATCGAATTTTACATTAAATTAACACTGAAAAAACAGTTTTTTGTCTATAACTGAAATTATTATCATTTCACACAAAAAATTTAAACGGAACAGTTGTAGATCACAAAAAAATAAAACTTTTTCCTATCGACGTCAACCCTCAACAATGCTTAGAGTTCAAATTAACAAGCTAAAATCGAATTTTCATATGAAAATAATTCGTTTTTTATAATAAAACTTTTTACACATACGTTTTACATAAAAACCTTCAACATAAAAGTTGAAGATATTTAAAAAATATAATTTTTGATTCTGATAAGTTCAGAATGATTCAATATGTTGAATATCCTAAAACGGAACGGACAGGGTTAAAACGTGAAAAAAAAGAAAAATTCTTAGTGCTGTAAAAAATTAGCATGTATATGTGCTCTAAAAACTATATTTCCCCTTCAATATATAAGTATTATACATCACCTAATTCGGAAACCTATTCCGAAGGTTTCTTTAAAATTTCAGTCCAATTGGTCTACTCGTTGCTGCGGCAAGTGCAAAAATATCATGAAAAAACTAAACTGAGTAAAAGGCATTTGAAGTTTATGATGTAAATCATATGAATAAACTCAGTGATACTTACAGAAACTATCCGACATACCTTGATTTCGTTTCGGTATTCAAATATACATGCAATAATGTATATTTGATGGTGCGCATACCTCATGATGGTTGATAATAGTATTTTAGAAGCTGAAAATAAAATAAAAATTATCGTTACCAATTCATAGTTATATTAAACTAATGATTATAGTAATTTGCAATACTTGCCATTATTAAGCATGCAAAATTCTACTCTATACAGTTAATCTAACGGTCCCATCTTGCTGCCTTCCACCCGCATACCTAAAAGCAACAAATAAACAAAGAAAAAGCTCTTTACGAATAAATTATTATTATTTATTAGTTTCCAATACTCATTTGAATAATTGCTGTACCCTGTAGAAGCTGGAAGCTCCTGTACTAAAAGCACCATTGATGAGATTATAAACACTGGTAGTTGTTACAGCAGCTAGCAGATAAATTGCACTGATCTATATCAGTTGTTTAGCTGCTTCACATAAAATTATACTGTACCGATCATATAGTAATCTTCATTCCCGACCCGACGATGTGGGACGCAACATGTTTGGTGGCGAATTCAAATTTATTGAATGCCTTTACTTCACAGAGTTTTCTAGTAATTCAAGAAATTATATAACGTCATAGTGTGGAGTAAAAATTGATGCGTCTCTTTGAGCCAAGTTCTTTATTTAAAATTGCCAAACGTTTCGGGATATTTTTATCCCCTCTTCAGTGGCTAATATGCAAAACAACTTTCGTGTTTTACATTATTAGAAACGGACCAGAAAAAGGATAAATCGCATATGGTGGGCCTAGGACTCGAGAATTTTATTAAAACAGAACGGATTCACCGGTGCCATAAGATGGTAATGCGGCACCGTTCGAGGCAGGACATCAACTCATACTTACTCCACACTATTCCATCATCGAGCGATAGAGTCATTATTAAACATATATAACGTCATGTTTATAAAATGTTAACCATTAAAAGACTTAACGGTGAACCAACAGAAATTCTAATTCCTAAAACAGTACCGTAGGAGGACTGGGTGAGCACGAAGCACAAACGTAGGGGGATCGGGTGAGCGAGAAGCGCGAACGTAGGGGGTTCAGGTGAGCGCGAAGCGCGAGTATCGGTCGTTAAATAAAATTAGGTATGGGCAATTTTTTTACCAAAACTGGTTTTTTATTATCAATACTTCATTACCTATCGATTTGTATCCTTTCCTACCTGTAATTTTTCATCTACAAAAATAGTCTCCATTGCTTGGCCTATGAAGATCACATTTTCCAGTAACAAAATTTTTCCTTAACATTTTTCAATTTTTCATTATTATGAAATTTTTTTAGAAATTATTAATCATGTTTAAAGTATACTAATAATCGCAAAACTTAAATCGTGATATTCAAGTGATGTGTGTGTAAAAATCATCCGATTTGCACGATTTAAGTTTTGCTATTCTTATTAAACTTTAAACACGATTAATAATTTATACAAAAATCCATAACAATGAAAAATTGAAAATTGTTAAGGAAAAATGTTGTTTATCGAGGGTGTAATCCTCGGTGTGAAACTCATTAGAACGCTATAGCTAAGGGTCTATCCACATGTCATATAAGGCTAAGTCCTCTCTCTAGAGGTACATGTGTGGGGGACATTATTCAAATAAACAATATTTAAATAAATATAATTTTTGACGTACAGACGTTGATGCGTAAATTTTCCTTACAGTTATAAAATTTGAATCATGAAAATCGGATCATTTTCACTTTTATCAATTGCGACGTAGCAATAATTATTGCTGCGTCGTGATCATTGTTGCACGGCCAGCTGACTTACTCTCGGCGAGTTGACAGCTCCTGGAGCGGAGCCAGCGCTCGTCGGCGCTCGCAGGAGTTGCCTCTGACCGGCCGCGTGCGGAGCGCAGGATGTGAGCTCCCGAGTCCCACCTGCGCGGCGCGTTGGCGCTCGGGAGGGGGCATGGCAGGAAGCGAGCCGGTGGCCGCGCACGCGGTTACATGCATGCGGCGGTGTGTAGAGGGGAGAGCGCGAGTGTGAGCGTGAGCGAGAGAGTGGGAGTCGAGCGTGTGTGAGATAGAGAGAGAGAGAGAGAGAGAGATAGTGCGCGCTTGAGAGAGAGAAGAGATGAATATAGCGACGCGAAGTTGACGGCGTTTGGAGCGCTCAGAGTTGACTTTACGTTAACTCGCGGACGTCATAGAGACGTATAGAGGAATATACGGGCTAGGACTCGATATATATATCCTATGGTTTACTCGAGGATGATAGAGGATTTTTGAATGTCGCGCGCCTTGAGGATTATCTATAGGTGGAGCCACTGAATGGATATCGACATGATTGATTGATTGATCGATATCCATAAAGGGGGCGCGAATTTGCATATTAAAGGAAATAATAGAGGACGTTAATGGATTTTCTAACCAATGATAAAATTGGATTTGGAAAAGAGGGCGCTGGGGAAAATCACGGATAGAGGAATGAACTAGTGGTGGTCTATTAATGGCCAATAGAGGATTTATTTCAGATAAAGGACCAATTGGAAAATTCGGTGATTAGATCGACGCTTCCGTGAAGAAGGAGGCCGGGTGGGAAAAACGCGGCATCCTTTCTCGGACGAAGCGTCGACCGCGTCACTCTGTCGGCGAACGCCTTGGTGGTAGTCCGCACTCTCACTCCGTCACGGGCCACTGGAATAGTCAGTCGTTTTTCAGCAGTCATTGTTTCTATTCGCTCGTATTCTCCCTTGGGAAGCCATCTTGGTGCTGCGGACTTGGTCGAGGAAGTTGAAGGAGGTTTTTCTTTTCCCGTTGGAAAACTTTTGTGGAGGAATTGGCGGCAGGAGAATTCTGGTGGAGTGATCATAGAGGGATACTTGGTAAACTTTATCGTAAATTTATTTGTTCTTTTATCTGGTCGTCTATTTCGGGAATTAGGTAGAGGATTAAGAGCGTAGAGGATACTTTCGCGATTTATAGGAAACGAGCAGTTTTCCCTTTTGATTCGATCATTATCGTAGAGGTAATTTCGCGCCCATTTCAGTTGCCGCCAACCACGAGGTCTCGGAGATAGTTATAAGGCCTATGGCCCATGTTTTATTTCGAGTTGGATAATTTGTTTGCATATGTGAATTTGTAAAGAGATAGCCATAATATATTTGTGATTTATTATTTTAAATATTGGTGTTAATAATTTGTCGACCTGATTGCCACCACTGTCCCGTTTTCCACCGTTGCAGGAATACCACGAGCCAGAGTGAAGGAAGAAAGCCGCGTGTTTTAGAAATACTTTGTACATAACTGGAATCCCCGTGCGGGCGGGAAAATTCCACGTTACACAATTTACAATACTGTAGGTGACGATTATCAAACTAGTTTCATTATCAAAAAAGAATTTGATTCTGTCAGCCATTTCTAGTTTTATACATGGTTTACATTCATCAAATTTTTTATTAACCTACTAATTTAATTTAAATTTAATTTCAACGATCAAAATAAGCCCTCATAAAAAAATACGATGGTAGACGACCCCACAGCTTACCCACAGGTCAAGAAGTATGAACTGCCGTGCGGTCTAAGCAACGTTCGTTTGGTACCAGGTGGTGAACACACGTATCAAGTTGTCGCCATCTTTTACTAAGACGTAGTGCCGTTTGTAATGCAGTGCCTATCTACGTGCATCTCCGGTAAAATGCACGATCCTGAAAGTGTGGGTATAAAAAATTTGGCATAAAAAACTATGGTGAAATAATTCGTTTATTTTAATCGTTTTATTCTTTCGTGTCGCTCTATAACTTACTATTTTTGTGACTATTATGTACTGTTACGTATGAAACGTATGAATGTTGGAAGGGATAGGAAAGCGTAAGAAAAAGGTAGACGACGGGACTCGAACTCGAGGACCCGAGAGCCAGAGGCCTGTGCTCTAACCACGGAGCTAACGTTTACGATGCAGTTTTGTGCATTGCAGCGCTACTCCTCTTAGCACTTAGCCCGTCACGTTGCACCCATGCAGGCGCCTTCAGTCCGTGACAGTACCTTATATAAAGTAGTTTATGGGTGAACTCTGTTTTTATGCATTCTTTTCGTCAAGTAATTTTTATAATGTATTTTCTTGGATGCATGATACGAATATACTGCCTTTTATCGCCTAACGGAGGAAAGCGGAACTTATTTTTTATTATTTTTTCGAAATTTTTTAAACATTCTTGCCATGTCGTAGTTTACGTCTTTATGAATTATTTTCCAAATTATCACATCGACCGTAGCAACACTCTCGGAGTGATTTCGAATATACGAAATCACTGCATTTTGAACGTTCTCGATCCTCTTAAGGGACGCATAAAAACAGAGTTTACCCGTGAACTAATTTATATAAGGTGCATAATAGTCACAAAAATATTAAGTTATAGAGTGAAATGAAAAAAATAAAACCGAATCTTCGTGTAGCAACAAATTCTTCCGCTTTTACCTTCAGAAAGGGTAAAAAGAAGGTAAGAAAGGAATTTAATTTCTGAAGTCTTCCCTAAAGATTGGTAATGCAGCACGAACAGCACGCTCGACCGACCCGAGCAAAAATTTTTTCACCATAGTTTTTGATGCTAAGTTTTTTCTACCCACACTTTCAGGATCGTGCATTTCACCGGGCGTATACGTACGTAGCATCTGCGTTACAAAAGGTACTACATTCTTAGTAAAAGGTGGCTACAACTTGATACACGTGTTCACTACCTGATACCAAACGAACGTTGCTTAGATCGCGCGGCAGTTTATAATTCTGGACCTGTAGGAAGGCCGCATCGCCCGCCGTCGTATTCTTTTTATGAGGGCTCATTTTAATCTTTGAAATTAAATTTGAATTAAATTAGTTGGTTCATAAAAAATTTGACTCTTATAAATGATGTGTAAAACTAAAAAAGGCTGTCAGAATTTGAATGATGAAAATCGAATAGTAATTAATAGAGATAATCAAACTAGTTTAATAATCGTCACTTACAGTATTGCGAATTGATAAAAGTGAAAATGATCCGATTTTCATGATTGAAGTTTTATAACTATAAGGAATCTTTATGCACGAACGTGTTTACGTAAAAAATTACATTATTTAAATATTGTTTATTTGAAAATTGAGAGAGCAAATTTTTTTCTAATGTCCCCCACACAGGTAGCCGTACCGAGAGGACTTTTATGACACCGGTGGACAGACCCTTGGCTAGAGCGCCATAATGAGGATCACACCGAGGATCACAACCTATATAAACACAATTTTTCCTTAACAATTTTCAATTTTTCATTTTTATGGATTTTTGTATAAATTATTAATCATGTTTAAAGTTTATTGAGAATAGCAAAACTTAAATCATGCTTTTACATACACATAACTGGAATTTCACGATTTAAGTTTTGCTCTCGGTTTTGCTGTTATACGTAATCTTTAAACATGATCAATGATTTATACAAAAATCCATAACAATAAAAAATTGAAAAATGTTAAGGAAAAATATTATTACTGGAGGTTGTGATCTTTATAGGTCATGCAATAGAGGCTATTTTTGTAGACGAAAAATTACAGGTAGGGAAGGATATCAATCGATAGGTAATGAAGTATTGATAATAAAAAACCAGTTTTGGTAAAAAAATTACACACAGTCCTAATTTTATTTATAACAAAAACTACAGAAATGATTTTGTTTTGATTTTTTTGTCTATAATTATAAAACTAATAATGTTAAAAGTACAAAAAGCAAAATTGTAGATGAGAAAATTTTTCAGAGTTTGAGATGTTAAACGTCTTGATAGGATTACTAGAATCCGAGAAAACTCGGAAAAACGACAAAATTCGACGATTCTTTAAAACTTCTTAAACCCGCGGTTTTTTAAACTAACGATCCGAAATTCTGATAAATAAAGCTCTTAGTATGCATTTAATATGTGAAAAATATTGGCGCTGTGAAAAATAACTTTCTGTATAATTGCCATTTGCATTTTTGCACACTCTTAATTGTTTCTTATGTACTTTGTGAAAAAATGATCCCAGGAAGATTTTGAAAGCGGATTTGAAAAGTTAAGCTCTTATAGAACAAAACGTATATTTTGGTTTTTGGATACCCTGGTAGAACGCTAACAGGTTTCGCCCGTTAAGACATTAATAAGTAGCTAGAATGGGTAGCTAGAAACCATGCAGATTTCCAGTTGGTTTACCGCTAAAAACCCGTTAATTTTCTCTTAACCTCAAACAAAGTAGCTAGAATCGGTAGCTAGAAACCATGCAGATTTCCAGTTGGTTTACCGCTAAAAACCCGTTAATTTTCACTTAACCTCGAACATACTTATTTTGGGATTATACACAACATTAATGACAAGATATTTATAAATAGTATACGAACTATAATATTGACTCATATGAGTTTGAATTTGCGTTTAAAGCACGCGAAGCAGCGTATGTAGCAGGCCAAGTCGTGCTCCAAAATTCAGTTCGTTTACCGCTGAAAACCCGTTAATTTTCAATTATCTTTAAACATACTTATTTTGGGATTATACATAACATTAATGACAAGATGTTTATAAATAGTAAACGAACTATAATATTGACTCATAAGAGTTTGAATTTGCATTTAAAGCACACGAAGCAGCGTACGCAGCAGACCAAGTCGTGCTCCAAAATCCGCGCCAAAATCTGCTCCAAAATATTTCTGTTGCGATAAACCATTATTTTGCTGCTTTTAAAGTATCAAATTGAAAAAATTTTCTGAAATGCCAGGCAAAAGAAAAAAACTGGTGTATGAAGAAAAATTGAAAAAGCAGAAGATTAATGTGTTGTTTAAAGAATTTAGTGAACTTGATCATGACCATGATAATAATGGTGATAAAAATGAAATTTATAATAGTGATGAATCCAGCGATAGTGATTGTAAAACAGCAGTGGTCAGTACCTTATGTACTGAACCAGAGGAAGTAAATGAGATAAAAAAGTGGATTGTGACATGTAAGATTCCTCAAACACATGCAGACAAATTACTAAAAATCTTAAAGCATAGGCTTCTTCCATGTCTTCCAGAATCTACAAAAACACTTTTACAAAGTAATATTCAAGTTAAAACCACAAAGATGTTAGTGTCCGATGGCTCATATGGAGAGTTTGTTTACTTTGGTCTAAGCAGCACGTTACAGAAGATTATAAATCCAAGTTTACATAGTTCGGGTACGATAGAACTGGTTGTAAATATAGATGGATTTTCTCCATTTAAATCAAGTATTTTATCAATTTGGCCAATATTGTGTAAAATATATACAGAAGAAGATTTATACAAACCTTTTACAGTTTCAGTGTATGCTGGAAATGGTAAACCAAAAAGTCCAAAAGACTATTTAAAAAATTTCATACAAGAGGTCACACAACTATTAAGCAATGGAATAGATATAAAAAACCAACACTTTCAAATTATAATCAAATTCTTCGTATGTGATACACCTGCACGCTCTTTTTTAAAATGTGTAGTAAGTCATGTTGCATTTGCAGCATGCGAGCGTTGCCAAGTGGTTGGAAGAAAGGAAGAGCGTGTCACAGCATTTGTGGACACAAATGCTAGAAGAAAAACTGATGAAGATTTTAGACAGTTTTCTTATCCCAAGTCTCACACTGCTGCATCTCCTTTACTTGCTATTGAACCACCACTTAAAATGGTATCGCAATTTGTACTAGATCCCATGCACATGTTGTACTTGGGATGTACAAACAGAATTTTGGAATATCTACTTTCAAGTTCTACACATCAAGTGAGATTGAGTCCAGTGCTAAAAATTGAATTAAAACGTCGAACACAAATAATACAGAAAAACATTCCATCTGAATTTTCTAGAAAAATGAGGCCATCTGATCAATACACAAAATACAAGGCAGTAGAATTTAAATTCTTTTTACTATATGCAGCTCCTGTTGTGTTGTGTAATGAAATAAACAAATTTCATTACGAAAGAAATACAAATACGTGAACAGATACGCAACAACGAGGAAAATTCACGACTATTGCGCACTAGCCGAAAAACTCGAAGAGACCTCGAGAATAGGAATTGCCCTTAATGCAGCACGCAACACGGGCAGGTAATACGCAGATGCGGAAGGCCGACGCCTTGAGGAAATCAAGAGTGGAAGATTGAAGAAAAGCGTAAACAAGTGTCATCATCGATAGAGAAGCGCCGAGAAAAACCTTCGACGGTCACGTAATTAGGCGTGGCAGAGGAAAGTGAGAGGGCCCAGCGCCAAAAATCACCTACCTGTTTAAATAGAGAAGATAAGCGGCGGCGCGGTCACTAAGTTCACAGACCAAAAACTGATCAGTACGATCGATTGACCGCAAGTGCGTGATCTCTATATACGCAGACACAAATAGTCGACAAGTACTCGAACCTGTATAATTGTATTATTTTGAACACGCGCCGAAAAACCAAAACAGTAGTGCGCGAGTCTTCCGTAATTAAGTAAACGGAGAAGACATTCCGTTCGAGAAAGAAAAGAGAGAGAGAGAGAGAGAGATAGATACGGAGCATAGAACGGACCGACCGAATACCTGTAAAAAGGCCCAGACGCGGCGGCGCCGTATACTCTCTCTCTACGAAGGAAGACCCTCACGGCGGGAGATTACCGAGCGGCAGCATCCAGCATCGACTTCTACATATACATAGATATAGATATACACGTACACATACAACACACCGAGAGTAGCAAGCTACTTTTTCTCTTCCTAAAATATCTGAGTCTTTCATTTCTATACTGGTCTCGTATTTTCCGACCCCTCATCCGGTAATGCGATCGTACAACGATCGCAAAGCAAGGGGCAATTACTGTAAATTCATGTTTAATAAATGAATGGATAAATATATACATATATACTTTTCACATAACGTATACCAGAGTCTTTTATTTATTTCCCTTGGAACCATTGCGAATTAAGAAATTGTATATACATGTTCAGACGTAACATATATATATAATTTTAAATTGGTGCATCGGTAAATGGAATAGGGAAATACGAGATCATGAGCGATGGTTCCCAATAATGTCAGAGGCGGACGCGTTTAGAAATTGGCGCGAACCGGAGATTTCAAACGAAGACTCAACGATACTCAATAAATTCAGACAAACTAGAGAAAATATAGACACAGTTGACGAAAACGATAGTTTAGCCGTACAAAGATTAATCGGAGACGCAAACGGACTCGCGAAAGAAATTACGGAAACTTGCGAAAAGTACACGATCGAGGAACCGAAAGACTTTGACAATTTCCCAAAATCACAAGAACAATTCTACAAATACAGAGACAAAAAGAACGAGACCGACGACGACAGTGATAGTGACAAAGATACAAAGATCACGAAACAATTACGATTGAAAAGAGAAAGTTTCCTAAAAAGCAAAGAAATTTTTGACAAAAAACTCAATAATAGGAAATTTGATGCGAGCACTCCGATAGTCAATAAGAGCGATAGTCACAGAAAATTAGTTTCATATCTAAAAAGCGCACAAACAGATGAGTCGATAATAAGCGAAGAAAAAGAGTTTGAAGATATAAAAGCGCATTTAAGTAAATTCGTGGGAACGGAAAAAGTCGAAGAATATTTTTCAAAACCCGAAAATATAGAGGAGGTAAATAATACTCTCAGAGACAACCCAGGGTACGGGGGAATAGAATTTATTACAGGAGTTGTTGACCGAATAACTGAATTTTTCAAATATCCATCAACCACACAAAACTTACGTAAAATCGAGTCATTCTCAAACTCAAATCCTACATTAGAAAATAGTAATATACTCTATTTTACTACGAACGAGTGTAAAGGCGCAGATTTCGAAAATACCGATAACGAAATGGCAACCGACGGTATGAGAGGCATGTCAATTTCGAATATTTTAGATATCATTCCACGGTATAACGGACAAAATATCGCATTAAATGTATTTCTTGACGGTTGTAGAGAAGCGAAAGAGATGGTTCCGGCGGGACGCGAAACGGAATTGGTTAAATTCATACGAATGCGTTTATACGGAGACGCACTTACGAGTAGCCGCGGTCAAAGTTTTAAATCGATAACAGAAGTAATAAATTTTTTTGAAAAAATATACGGTTCGGCAAAAACGTATCATGATTGGACGGGAGAATTAGCAAAGAAACGTCAAAAAAGAGGAGAGTCGGTAATTACATTTTTCAATAAAATCAAAGAAATCCAAAAAGAAATACTAGCAACCGCTTTACGGGAAGAGAGATATGACGCGGAGAACGAAAAAAGTTTTCGAGCTGAAATAGAGAGAGACTGCATTAAATTCTTTAAACGCGGCGTGAAATGGGAAATTCGAGGTCGGATGGGCGACTACGAGACGCTAGACGAAGCGCGTGAACAAGCGATAGAGATAGAGAGAGAATACGCGGGCTGCGGTAACGAAGACGAAAGTCCCTCGGAGGACGAAAAAGGGAAAGTACCGGAGACGCGTAAAGTACATGCAATCGAGCCTTACACTATAATAGTATGTAACTTTTGTGGAAAGACGGGTCACGTCATGATGAATTGTCGAAAAATGATGCAACAACAAGCGCAATCGAGCGGAAGGCCTTATAACAATCCGAATTATTATAACAAAAATAATCGAAATTTCGGCGGTTGGAACGCCGAAAACAGGCGTCGGGTGGAGTTTTTGCCGAATAATAGCAACAATGACAATAATAATATTAACAATGGTAACAGCAAAAATAATAGAAGCAATAATTCATATGGACCCAGGGGGGCCCAACCTAATATAAGATTGCCCCATAATAAATTAAATAAAGATTGCTATTATTGCGGAAAAACGGGCCACATGCAAAGAGATTGTTATAAGCGCCAACGCGAAGCTCGCGCTAACAATCAAGGGCAGGGAAACGAGAGTGCTCTTTCGCGGGAGGGCGCCCCGAGGGAGTCAAATACAGGAGGACGCCCGGGAGTTCCGCGACAGGGGCCCATACCCATTGCCGGATCGAGTCAATAAATCTTAGTCGAATAAGCGCATCCCCAACGATTAAGATCGATGCCGGAGGTTTTCGAAGGCCACTGGTATTCATGTTGGATACCGGCGCGGCAATTAACCTAGTGCGTGAGTCGGAGGTAGCGCCCTATGTTAAAATTGACAAGCGAGAGTACATAAAGTTAAAAGGGATAACCCAGGGATACATCGGTACACTCGGCAAAATAACAATTGATTTTAATGACATTATTACAGAGTTCCATTTGGTGGAAGATAATTTCCCAATAGTTGAAGCAGGTATTTTGGGTAATGAATTTTTTCGCAAAGGTAATGCGAAAATAAATTTCAATGAAGAGTACATTGAAATAAATGGACAAATAATTCCGTTCACGAAAAATCGAGCAGCCATCGAGTCTACAGAGCAACGGGACGCCGTGAGCTCGAGCGCGATGACTGGGAGGGGCACCGAAAAGAGAAAGGTCTCCGAGCGGAACCCCGCGGAGGGGGAACCGAGGACGGACTATGACGAGACAGACCGAAGAGCGGGAGTATACTTGAATCGGGAGAAGCATTCGATAAGCCGGCCGCACGAATTAATTGAATATGAGCAAAACGAAATTACGAGAAATAATAATTCGGGAATGTACCCGGTAAATGAAAATTTCGAAAACGCGAAAGAAACGGTTCGCGAAGAATTTGAGAAAATTGATCAAGCAAATGATGTTTTGAATACGAGAAAGTCGACAAAGGAAAGCACGCGCGCATTTAAGAACGAAATGATAATTAATGGTAGAGTCATGACTAATAATGAAATTGCAATAAATACGGAAATTGCAATGAGGAATAATATTGAAATTGATGATGAAATTAATGATGAAAATGAAACCTACAATGATGAAACAAATGGAAGGGCCATTGTAGTAAATGTTGTAACTGATATTGAAATTGATAATGAAAATGAAGACTACGATGATGAAATAAATGAAAGGGCCATTGTAGCAAATTATGAAATTGATAATGATAATGAAATTTGTGAAAATAAATCCGAAGATGAAATTCCGGATAAAGATAGAGAAATTGATGAGCTCATAATTGACGATACGATTCAAGGACACGAGACGAACGACATTACGGAGAAACATTTTGTGGGAGCGGAAGTATTTGAACATTTATATGGGGATCGTAAAGATGATAAAGCGGATAATTGTTATTTTATTAAAAATTATATTGAAAAAAGTCATATGGATAACCTTTGCTTCAATTATATGGAAATTTCAGAGAAAGATTATTATTCTGCCGAGATGCCAATAGGGATGGACAAGTCTATTTTTAAGATTGAATTATGCAACAATCCCGAAAACCATGAGAGTACTCGAAATGAGAAATTAAAATCATTATTGAAATTAGATCATTTGGTGAAAGAGACTCGAGAACCGATTGAAAAATTAATTGAAGAATACGCCGATTGTTTTCATTTAAAAGGCGAACGATTGGGAACAGCCAAAGTCCCAAGCCATCGCATTGTGACTATGGACGATATACCTATATACGAGAAACCGTACCGGCCGGCGCATCTATTAAAGGAGGAGCTCGAGCGGCAGGTAACCGAGTTGCTTGAAAGCGATATAATACGCCCCTCGAACTCACCCTTTTCATCCCCAGCATTTTTAGTCGCAAAGACGCCCGACAGTAAAGGGAATAAGAGATATCGATTCGTGGTCGATTACCGAAAATTGAATGACAAAACGGTTAAAGATAAATCTCTACCGAATATTTTGGATATAATTGATCAGTTGGAGGGAGCACGATATTTTTCGGTATTTGATCTAGCGCAGGGATTTTTCCAAATACCCCTACATGAACCCGATCGGTACAAAACAGCGTTTACCACTCCGCAAGGGTTATTTGAATTTAACAAACTCCCAATGGGTCTTTGCAATAGCCCTGCCACGTTCCAGAGAGCCGTTGAGCTAGTATTCAAAGGATTACAAGGGCGTGAAATATTCCTATTCCTAGATGACGCCGTGATCTATGGAAAAACAATTGAAGAACACAATGAAAAGTTTGAAAAATTTTTGAAAAGGTTGCGAGACGCTAATCTTAAAATGCAACCTGACAAGTGCAAATTTTTGCAAACCGAAGTGATTTATTTGGGGCACCTGCTAACACCAGAAGGAGTTCGCCCAGATCCGAGAAAAATTGAAGCGGTCAAAAATTTTCCGCGACCCAAAACGCAGAGAAATATACGCGAATTTTTGGGATTAGCGGGTTATTATAGGCGATTTATCGAAGGCTTCTCGAACATCGCAAGACCTTTAAGCAATCTTTTAAAAAAAGAATCGGTTTTTCAATGGTCAGACGAGACCGAAAAGGCTTTTGAAATTTTGAAAAACAAACTTTGCGAAAAGCCAATATTGCAAATTGCTGATTTTTCAAAACCTTTTGTTGTTACAACTGATGCCAGTTTGCACGCCATTGGCGCCATCTTGAGTCAAGGGGACATAGGAAAGGATCGGCCTATAGCCTATGTGTCCCGAGTGTTATCCGATACCGAGAGCCGATACGATTCTTATTCGAGAGAAGCGCTAGCTATTCTCTACGCGGTATCTCAATTTCGACCATATTTATTGGGTCGACATTTCACAATTGTTACAGATTGTAAACCATTGGTGTGGTTTAAGAAATCTACAGATCTGACGACAAAGGTAAGCCGATGGCGAATAAAATTGAACGCATATGATTATGATATTGTGTACAAAAGTGGTAAGAGCAATACCAACGCAGATGCGCTTTCACGAAATCCGGTCACCGACGACAAACCCGAGGAGGAGGAAATCCACGAGAAGCTAGTCTTAGCAGTACAAACCCGTACGAGGGCGGGAAAAATACCAGTTCCTAATTATAGGGACAAAAGACCGAAGAAGGCAAATCGATCACGAGAGGAAATAAACCAAGAAAAATTAATAAAAACAAACGAAGTGAATCGATTGCCACCGTTACCCGAGGCAACTATGGAGCAAGAAAATGACAATGAAAGTGTTGACGAGAACGAAAGTCCACCACTATCAGGCGAAACGAGAGGTGAACCTGTATTCGAGAACACCGTTTGCAACGAGGACGAAATAAGGGAGCAAAGTGATCACGAAGTACGAGGAGAAGAGAAATTTGTGGAATGCAGAGAACAATTATACATGCGAAAAGACAACTACATATATTTCATTGACACAAAAGGTAATCCGTGTGACACAGGAGCAGAACAATTGTTATCGAGAAAATTTTTACCAAAATTTGCAAACCTAGAGTCAGGCGAAATCAAGTGCACTACAAGAAATAATCGGCAACTTTTCGCAGCAGTAATAAGGAGCACAACATCCGCAAGTACTACAGAAATTCGAAAGAATTTGATTGATACCTTTGAAGTATTGAAAGCATTGATAATAAAAAAAGGATTACGTTCTGTGAGTATAGCAAAAAGTCATAACGTTGAAAACGTAGAATGGAAGGAAATAGTACAACTAATGCGTAAGGCTCTGGAGAATGTGCAAATAAAGATCATAATCTGCCTGGGTATAATCAAATACATCGAAGAGCAAGATCGAAGCAAAATCATTAAAGAAATGCATTGCACCGCTGTAGGAGGACATCGAGGAATCACCAAAACATATCGACGAATTAAACAGCGATATTTTTGGGAAAATCTCAAGGAGGACGTGCAAAATTTCATACGTACGTGTGTTACGTGTCAAGTGAAGAAGTTAGTAAGGGTTAAAACAAAACAACCCATGCAAATCACCGATACTCCACACTCACCTATGGAAAAAGTAAGTCTCGATATTGTTGGACCATTTCCAGTAACAGAAAATGGCCACAACAATATATTAACAATACAGTGTAATTTTTCAAAATATTGTATGGCAATACCTTTGAAAGATGCAACAGCAACGTCAGTAGCCGATTCATTTGTCAGAAGATTCATATGCATTTTTGGAGCCCCAGTGACAATTCTAACCGATCAAGGAAGCAACTTTATGTCAAAATTATTGCAGAGAATTGCAAAAAGGTTCAAGATTAAGCAAGTAAAAACGACAGCCTATCATCCACAGGCTAATGGTTCGCTAGAACGCTCACATCATGCATTAGCGGAATATTTGAAAACAATGATGACCAATGAATCGTGGGACGAATTATTGGAACTGGCAACTCTATGCTACAACACAGTTCCACACGAAGGTCATTCTTTTACTCCGTACGAGTTAGTATTCGGGAAAATGGCCCGATTACCCTCTAGTGATCCACTAGAAAAAGAGGATCAACCCCCAACTTACAATGATTACGTTACAAATCTTAATCAAAAGTTATATGATTTGCAACGAATTGCCAGAGAAAAATTAATTGATTCAAAAATCAAATCCAAATATTACTATGACCGCAAAGTAAATCCGCAAGAGTTTAGAATAGGCGATAATGTATGGCTATTAAAAGGAGGAAAGCAATATAAACTAGGAGATCAGTATGAAGGTCCATATACCGTCCTGGACATCTTCAATGGACAGCGCAATATCAAAATACAAATGAAAAATAAAAAAATAAAAACAGTCAACGCCAATAGACTCCGAATTTCGCATATCGAACCATCGCAAAATTAGGAATTTATCACCTACAAATTTCCTATAATCAATAATAAATTTTATATATATTGCCACAAGTATCAAGGTGAAGGGAAACAAATATAAAGCAAAAAAATTTATACTTAGAAAAAAATATATAGCTATACGATATAAAGGGAAAAGGAACTTCCAAAGGAAGGAATAGTAAGAATAGGGTTATGATGTTAAATGAAATCTTTTATACTATAAAACTAACAATAAAAAAAAGGGGAAAATGCAAAATTTGAGGAATTTCTTGTTTAAAGTAAAAGTTTATTCTCTAATCTTAAAAAAATTTCACGAAATTTCTTTTTTTTTCTTTTGAGAAGTTTTGATTTGTTTTTGGACGAATACTGTAATGACATTACGATACGTCGCGATGGGACGGGCGACGAATTTTCGGGCCGAGAGGGAACCGTTGCTCTGGTCGAGTGAAAGGCTGGAGATGCGAATGAGAGAAAAATTACTTAGAACTAACAAACACTACATTTTTCTAACACTATTATTAAGAAATATATGTACTTACCATGAATTTATTTACAAACTTTGTTATTGCAGAATAAGAAGAAATACGTATACCGTGTGTCCCAGGTGAAACTGTCGATGCTGAGAGTGTGGGTGGAAAAAATTTTCAGCATCAAAAACTATGGTGAAAAAATTTATGGGGGTGTAGGGTGATCCCGGCGGCTGAGCGTGTGCAAGCCACATGTTGTC
>JACCIB010000509.1:0-134199 GCA_018906965.1 Philotrypesis tridentata
TTTTTTTCAGGAAGAAGAAAGAAAAGAGTAGTAATAATGTGAATATTAAGACTCGTACAAATGGAATAGATGTAATTTTAAGTGATGCGCCGTCGATTGAGTTGCGTGAGAACTCGAAATTGGTAGGGAAGAAATTGATGAACTGGTCGGAATATTTGAGGGAAGCACGTTCAAAACAGATTATAGAAGACGAGGCTATGAATCAAAATATTAACCGGCTAGTTAATGGTAAATATTTGTTGGTAGAAAAATCATCTGGAGGCTCAATGAAGGATCCATCGTTGGAGATAGTAAAGGATGTTTCTAAAGGAGCTATTCCTAAGAACAATACTTCATCGAAGCGATGGTTTCAGAAAAGTGTGGAGGAGCCTAATTTTGATTTAAGGTGGCGGTTGCCGAGTCCTGTCGATAATTCACGAGAGCTGCAGGAGGATGGTAGGAAGAGGATGTGTGGGAATGATGATCATAGTTCTTCCGAACCGTTGGTAACTTCTTTCCGAGATGTTCAGAAGCAAGTGGACAAATTTATGGAAAATCAGAAGATGAATGAGTTAAAGCAAAAGAAGAATAAATCTCAATTAATTGCTCAGGGTGCGGAGATTACCACTAGAGAAAACAGAAATTTTCTTTCGGTTAATTTTGGAGGAAAAGAGTATGTAGCGTTAGTGGATAGTGGAGCTATGGTGTCATTAATTAAGTCACATATAGCTGAGAGATTTCCTTCCAAAATGAGTAAATGCAATAAATTCATACGAGGAGTAACTGGAGACATTATCCCTGTAAAGGGGAGCATGAAAATTACTCTAGAAATAGATGGTGTATCGAAAGTTCTGGAATGTATAGTTATGGATGAGCCAGGCCATGATATGATTCTAGGTATTGATTTTTGTAGAGATTGGGAAATCCAAATGAATTATAAGGAAAATTTATGGAGAATTTCTGGTGGAATTTGGCATTCTTTTGATCAAAATGGTAATTATGAGAAACCTTCTTTGATTGCGGAATGTGCAGGATTATCGGAATTGAATGTGGAGGAACATGATAGGATTTTGAAGATTGTGAAGAAATATTTACCAGAGGATACGCCTACACGGTTGAATGCGACTACTCTAACGGAGCATAAAAATTGTGTATTTAGGGGATGCTCCTATTCAACATAAATTTAGGAGGTGGTCTCCGAGGCGATGGAATGCTGGAATGAAAGAAATTGAGGAAATGTTAAAAGCTGGAGTTATTGAGAAATCGGATAGTGATTTCAGTAGTGCTCCGGTAATTGTGTTTAAAGAAAATGGTGAGGTGCGTTTTTGTATAGATTATCGGGATGTCAATAAATTGACCAAGAAAGATGCTTATCCACTACCTTCAATTGATGGAATATTGGATAAATTGAGGCATGCGAGGTATATTTCAAAGATTGATCTGAAGAAGGCCTATTTTCAAGTGCCTATGGAGGAAAGTAGCAAGAGATATACAGCATTTGCAATGCCGGGTAGTGGATTATGGCAATTTACTCCCATTTGGGCTTTCCAATGCTCCGGCCACTTTTCAGCGTCTGGTTGACTCTTTGTTTGGTCCGGAATTTGAACCACACATCTTTGGATATTTGGATGATGTGATAGTGGTAGCGGACAACTTTGAGGAACATTTGAAATGGTTGGAATTAGTATTGGGAAAGATTACGGAAGCTGGATTGACAGTGAACAGAAAGAAATGTGAATTCGGCTGTTCTAGAGTCCGTTATTTGGGATATTTGTTGGACAGAAATGGTCTCAGGCCAGATCCTGAGAGGATTGCTCCGATTATGAATTATCCGGCGCCAAAAGACAAGACTCAGCTTAAAAGATTCTTGGGTATGATTGGCTGGTATAGTCGTTTTCTGGAGCATGACACGGAGATGAAGGTGCCTTTATTGAAAAATGTTAAGAACTTGAAGGAATGGAGTTGGAGCGATGAGCAGCAGCAGGCTTTTGAGGACTTGAAGTTGGCGTTAACTAATGCTCCGGTGTTAGCTCGTCCAGATTTCTCCAAACCATTTACGATCCAGTGTGATGCCTCGAATTTCGCGATTGGGGCCGTTTTGACCCAAGAATTGGAGGATGGAGAGCATCCAATAGTGTATCTCAGTAGAGTACTGTCATCTGCGGAGAGGAACTACACTACCACTGAGAAAGAATGTTTATCCATGATATGGGCAATAAAGAAATTGAGGCCATATGTGGAGGGTTATCCATTTAAGGTGGTGACAGACCACAGTGCTCTAAGATGGCTGCAAAATTTAAAGGATCCAACTGGTAGATTGGCCAGATGGGCTTTGGAACTACAGCAGTGGGATTTCGAGATAATTCACAAAAAGGGAGCTCTTCATCATGTTCCCGATGCACTTTCTAGAGGTTTTAACATAGAGGAAATGATATTGGTTATAGAGGATATCAAAGATGAATGGTACATTCAGAGGATGAAAGAGGTGGAGGAGACTCCAATGAAATTTTCTTCCTGGAAAGTGGATAATGGACTTCTATACAAATTCAGAAATGATCCGTTGTTAGATCCTATTAGTTTTCCAGAAGAAAGCTGGAGGTTAGTAGTACCCTGTGATTTTAAACAGGAAGTATTGGTGGAGGCACATTGTAATTTTACTGCTGGCCATTTGGGATTTGAGAAGACCTATGATAGAGTGGCTAGAGAATATTACTGGCCAGGTATGTGGTATGAAATCCGGAAATTTGTGCAGGGTTGTGAGGTTTGTCAAAAATACAAGTCTGTGCAATCTGGACCTATGGGTCTTATGAGTAATCGTATAGTGGAACGTCCATGGGCGGTGGTGGCGGCAGATCTTATGGAATTTCCATTAAGCAAGAGTCAGAATAAATATCTTATAGTGTTCCAGGATTTGTTTACCAGGTGGATTGAAGTTAAACCGGTGCGGAAAGCTACTGGTCAGGCGGTGGCTAAAGCATTTGAGGAGTTAATTTTATTGCGGTGGGAAACACCGGACTACCTGCTGACAGATAATGGGAAAGAATTTATTAATAAGACTTTGATGGATACTCTGGAGGAATATGGAGTGAAGCATGTCACCACGCCACCGTACCATCCTCAGGCGAATCCAGTAGAAAGAAGTAATCGGACGTTGAAGACCATGATTTCTTCATATGTTGGAAAAAATCACAGATTATGGGATCAACATATAATGGAATTGAGGCATGCCTTTAATACGGCAGTTCAGGCAACGACGAAAGTGTCTCCGGCGTTTTTAAATTATGGAAGGCAGCCTCAATTAATGAAGTCATGGCGGAAGAGTGTGGAGGATAGAGGAAGTGTAGTGGTTATAGATCCGGATTTATGGAAGGATAGGATGAAGAGGTTGGATGCGTTGCGAGATTTAGTGGGAAAACATATTGAAGAAGCCCGTGTTAAACAAGCTGGTCATTACAATCGTGGTAGAAAACCGGCAGAATTTAATGTAGGGGATTTAGTTTGGAGGAAGTTACATACGCTGTCAAAAGGTGTTGATGGAATTTCTTCTAAGCTTAGTGGTAAATATGATGGTCCATATCGCATTATAGAAAAGAGATCGCCTCTAGTGTATATTTTGGAAACTAAAGATAAGCGAAAGAATGCTAAAGTTTTCGTTAATGAGTTAAAAAGGTATATTGCTCCCAGGGGTAGGAATTTTTCTTTTTCAGATGGTGGTATGGGGGTTGGCGGAAAGTAGCGGATTTCACATTGATAGCGGTTGTGTTGTCCGAATGTTGGTGGTATCTTTTGTTTTGTCTAGTAAGTCGTTTTGTCTGTGACGTTTTGTTTAGAGGGGGGGAAGGTAGAAATTAGTTATACTAATTCCTATGGTTTGTATGTTTTTTTGTAGAAATGGCGGACTACACCCCTTCGTATTCCGATGAATTGGAGAGGGAAATCCTCCGAGAGATGGAGGTGGAGCGGATTCGGGAGGAGCGTCGCCGCAGTCGGCCGGTCAGCGACATGACGCGGGCGGCTGATGCGTGGGCGCAACGGATGGAGGACTTGCGAGTGTCGGAGGAGGCCGACCGGAAGTGGTCACGGGGCCCGGCCTCCGGTGCACCCAAGATCTTACGGCGTCCGCACTCTCTTAACCCTCAGCCGGAAACGGTTGAGGTGGCCCCGGTTCAGATGTTGTATCTCCCTGGGGAGACCGGGAGCGAGCCTGGTGAGAGTGCGGAAGCCGAGGCATCGAGGGAGGCTGTGGCGGAGCTGGAAGCTCTGGTGGGCCGGTCGGAGCCTCAGCTGGTGGAGGAAAGCGCCGCTTCGGCGGCTGCTGTGGAGGTAACCTGGATTGAGTTTAGTGGGATTTTCTGTTCTTGTTTTTTTTTTAGGTTTTTATAGTACGGATTTTTTATGTGTAGGTAGAGGCAGTAGAGGAGGTGGAGGAAATCTCATTGGAGATTACTATCTCCAATGAGAGGGCAGTGGAGGAGCCCTATCCGATGTTCCGGGGGGCAAATGGAAAGAGGAGGCGGTATAACCCGCGGCGGCAGCTCGTGCTTGATGACTATGAGTCATCGGTTGAGCTGCCGACCCGGGTTCGTTCTCCTTCGCCTCCCGGACCTCCCGCCGGACGGGTGGCGGCCAGGGGTGTCCAGCCCAGGCCCCTCATTCCATTCTACAACCCGGAAGAGGCCCAGGCCAGATGGCGGGCGGAAAGGAGCCGGCCGAGGAAGTCTCCGGCGTGGACCGGTAAATAAGTTATTTTTTTTTGTGGAGTGAATTTGGTGGTATTATTTTTATTGTTTTGTTTCAGTGGGACAGTCGCGCCGTGAGGAGCAGAGGGAGGAGTCTCCGAGGGTGCGAGAGTCTACGGGGGCGGTACCGCGGACTCCCCGCGAGGGGAGGCGCACCCGGTGGGGATCACCGGTTAGGTCAGAGGTGGCAATCGGTCGTGATCGACCTATTCTCTCTGGGGCCTTGTTTGGAGAATTGAGGCCAATTCCAACCGACCCGGAGGTCGACCCTCCCTTCGGGTCGTGTTTTAATTGTCGTGGCCGAGGGCATCGTTGGGAGCGATGCCCCAGAGAGAGAAGGCGGTTTTGTTTTAACTGCGGCAGGTTGAATACCGACCTAGTAGATTGTGCGCGGTGTGGGGAAGCCCACAGAGTGTATCTGGAGGCGCGAGCCAATCCAGGTCGCTCGGGAGTAGCTCCTAGAGCTCCAGTGTACCCTCGGAGGGCCTCGGTGGAGGTAGAGGAGCAGGGTGCACCACCCTCTTATGAGGAGGCGGCAAGGCAAGCTCGGAGGGAAGGGCGACCGAGACGGGAGGTGGCTGCGGCTACTACCACTGCTACCACTGCTACCACTACTGCTGCAATTGGAGGCTTGGTTGGAGGGATCTCCGAAAATTATTTATTGGCAATAAGGCAGTTGGCCAACGCTCCTGCTGATATTCGGGCCTTGCTGTTGGCGGCTCTGGCCCCAGGGCCACGTTAATTTTCTTGTTTTTTTTAATAAATAGTTTTAAATTTGAAATGGTGGTTTTAGTCGTTTTATCGAGTAATTAAGTCTTTCTATCTGGTGGTGGTAATTGAAGAATCTGGTTGTTTCAGGTTTTTGGAGATGGTTGGTTCTAGAAGTTGTTGTCTTGTTGTTTTCTTTGTATTCCTGGTTAGTTTGTAGAGGTTATGGAGGTTTATGGAGGAAAACTTGGATATTCAGGTATATCCAAGGTTTTGTGGGGGGTATTGCGACGTAGCAATAAATATTGCTGCGTCGTGATTATTTATCGTGGCCAGCTGACTCACTCTCGGCAGACTGACAGGCACTGGAGCGGAGGCAGCGCTCGGTGGCACTCGCAGGAGTTGCCTCTGATCGGCCGCTCGCGGAGCGCAGGATGTGAGCTCCCGAGCCACACCTGCGCAGCACGTTGGCGCTCGGGAGAGGGCACAGCAGGAAGCGAGACGGCGGCCGCACGCACGCGGTCACATGCACGCCGTGGTGTATGGAGGGGAGCGCGTATGTATGTGTGAGAGAGAGAGAGTGAGCATGAGTGCGAGTGCGAGCGAGAGAGTGAGGGAATGAGAGTGCGAATAGGAGAGAGAGGGAAGGCGACGCACATGTGGTGTGATAGAGAGAATATGCGGCGCGCGCGGTAGCGGGGAGAGGGAAAGCGCTCTCCGTTATCGACCTCTATAGATCGATCGAGAGGGCGCCTGCTCCCGGGCGATTGATTTATGATTTATATGGAGGTTTTCTAGTTACAGGATTATAGGGGGATAGAGGGATAGTGGAATAATGTTTGGTTTCCACTATCGGCTCTGATGGAATATTAAGGTTATTTTCCAAACAATTCTTTATGTTTTTCTGTGAATTTCGGAATTAGCGCGGCCGTTTAATACTATATTGGGGGAGCCACCTTACGGTTATCGACATTGATTGATTGATTGTGATCAATAAAGGGGGCGCGGAATTTGCATATTGATGGATGATATAGAGGGCGGTAATCGATTTTATAGCCAATGGGAAAATTAGAAATAGAAAAAGAGGGCGCTGGGAAATTTCATAGATAAGTGATGAGTTAGTAGTGGTATTCAAATAGGCCAATTGCGGATTTTGAAAGTTTTTAGGACCAATGAAAATTTGCCAGCCAGGACGACGCTCCTGGGAGGAAGGAGGCGAGGTGGGAAAATCGCGGCTTCTTCCCCGAGCGGAGCGTCGTCCTCGTTCACTCTGTTCCTGGATCCTCATAGTAGCAGTTCTGCCGTTTCCTCGGTTTTCTTTGAGTTTCCTGGCCTTCAACGGACTTTGAATTTGTGGGTGCATTTTGGCGGCCATTTTGGTGGATATTGTTGGAGTTTGTGGTCCGGGATTCTTGTTGGAGGAGTTATAAGGAGCAATTGGAGAATTAAGGAGGGAATATTGGTGAGAATTATTAAATACAATTTGGAATATATTTTGTAGTGGTAACTGGGAAAGTGGTAGGTAGAGGAGACTTTTCCCATTTCAGCGCCGCGGTTCTTTTACGTTTCCAGCAGGAGGTGGATTCCCCTTTTGTTATTCCTTCTGTAAATTAGATAGTTGGCATCATCGTAGAGGATTTTCGCGGCCCTTTCTTGTGTTTAGCAACTCCCGATCCAGCTACCAAGGACCTAGTTATTTGGCCGTTGGCCCATGTAATATTTAAAATCATAACCACTATGTTTGCATATATCGGTTTGTAACACGAGAATTACAATATATCTGTTTATGTGTTAATTCTAATTCTTTCTTGTGTTAATATTTATTTCTTATTAGGCCTATTGCTACCAAAAATTCCCTGCGTGTACCCGTTTTTCCCGTTTTCAGAACTCCGGACTCCGAGAGTGAGGAGCAGCCGTGAAATAAAATATCTTTGTATAATAACTGGAACCCTCGAGCGGGCGAGGCAAATTCCATGTTACAATCTAAACAAAACTTATCGAACTGCACACAAGTATTCGTATAACTATACCTATTACATGAAGAGTTCATAAATGAATCATTAGACGTTTATTTTAGAAATTAATTCAATTTATTTTATAATAAAAAAATATGTACAAAATTTCATAATTCAGTATGGTTTGTAAGGCCCCTGGTGGTACTGACGGCCTCTACGCCCGTACCAATATCTGCGGCTTCTGCCAGCCGCACTCCTCCATCGTTGATCTAATAAATAAAATGATAAAGTTAAATTATATATAATTTAAACAAAAAGGATATCTGTATTATTAAGTAGAAAATATGAATTTTGTCAAAAAAAGGTACTCACTGTTACCATCATACCAATTGGGGTATGGCACTACAATGACTTGTGGCTGCTGTTGCTGCACCGACTGCTGCAGCGGCTGTTGCTGCAACGGCTGCTGCAGTATCTGTTGTTGTTGTAGTGGCTGTTGCTGCATCTGCTGCTGCAGTAGCTGTTGTTGCTGCGGCGGCTGCAACGGCTGTTGTTGTTGCAGTGGCTGTTGCTGCATCTGCTGCTGCAGTAGCTGTTGTTGCTGCGGCTGCTGCATCTGCTGCTGCAGTGGCTGTTGTTGCTGTGGCTGCTGCAGTGGCTGTTGTTGCTGTGGCTGCTGCAGTGGCTGTTGTTGCTGCGGCAGCTGCAGCGGCTGTTGTTGCTGCATCGGCTGCTGCATCTGCTGCTGCAGTGGCTGTTGTTGCTGTGGCTGCTGCAGTGGCTGTTGTTGCTGCGGCTGCTGCAGCGGCTGTTGTTGCTGCATCGGCTGCTGCATTTGCTGCTGCTGTGGCTGTTGTTGCTGCGGCTGCTGCAGCGGCTGTCGTTGCTGCATCGGCTTCTGCAGTGGCTGTTGATGCAGAGTCTGTGGCAGTATCTGCTGCAGTGGCTTCTGGAACAGTAGATTAAAAATTTTTTTGCAGATCTACATATAAATAATTTAGTAATAAATACATAAATAAACTTACTCGCCATGTATGCCATTCAAATACTTTCTCGGATTGCTGCTGTTGTGGCTGCTTTGTATTATTCTGCTGATTTCAAAAAAATTAATATTTAATTCATTTAATATATTAAATCGTAAACTTTTAGCAAGACAGATTATTTGCTACTTTTTTGCAAGAAAACAGTCATATTTTTTAGAAAGCAAAATTTTTATGAAAATCAAAACTATAAATTATTAGATAAAGTTGATTGCATTTATTGTTTTAATATGTTAAAACAAATTTGTATGCCGAATTTCAACCCTCTAGCTATAATAGATTTTAAATTGGTGCGAAGAATATAATATTCCAAAAATGCAATTTCGTAACCGATCGAATGGTTACTTATTTCAATTATATTATTCGCACTTATTCAAAATCTATCATAGCTAGAGGGCTGAGATTTGGCATACAAATTTGTTTTAACATATTAAAACAATAAATGCAATCAACTTTATCTCATAATTTATAGTTTGGATTTTCATATTTGATACATAGCTGAAAATTTAAATGCTAAAGTCATAAAGTGACAATATGAGTGAGATTTCTGTCTAGTCTATTTAGATGATGTTATGGTTTTAGTTAAGTCTTTTGATGACATGATTTCTAATTTAAGAAAGGTGTTTATTCGTTTTCAACATGCAAGTTTATGTCTTAATAAAAAGAAATGTGTTTTCTTTAGGAGACAGGTTGAATATTTAGGTTATATTGTCTCTGAAAAAGGGAAAATTGCTGAACCTAAGAAGATCGACTTTGTTAAAAACTGGCCTATTCCTCAAAAAAAGAAAGATGTTCTTAGTTTTGTTAGTTTTTGTGGTTATTATAGGACTTTAGTTAAAGGTTTTGCAGATATAGTTAAACCTCTTTATAAACTCACTGAGGACTCGACTAAGTTAATTTAGTCAGAAGAATGTCATAATGCTTTTTCTAAATTAAAAGTAAAACTCATTTCTCCTCCCATTTTAGCATTTCCATCTCTTGAGTCTGAATTCACTTTAGATACTGACGCTTCTGACCATGGAATTGGTTCAGTCCTTTCACAGATACAGGATGGTAAAGAACGAGCGATAGGCTATTATAGTAGAGTCCTCTCTGAGTCAGAAAGAAATTATTGTGTGACTCGTCGAGAACTTCTTGCTATAATAGAATCATTAAGAAATTTTCATCGCTATCTTATTGGTAAACCATTTCTTATTCGCACAGATCATTCTTCTTTAACTTGGTTATTATCTTTTAAAGAATTAGATGGTCAATTAGCTCGATGGTTAGGTAAATTTGATCAATATGATTATAAGATCGTTCATCGTAAAGGTAGTTTACATAAGAATGCCGATTCTCTTTCACGTCGCCCTTGTGAAGATTCTTCGTGTAAATGTTTTCAAAAGTAGAGGATAAATTTTCTGAAATTGAAAAGACAGTTGCCCGAATCATTTTTGAAGAAAATTTACCCTCAGACTAGAAGACATTTCAGGAAGCTGATGAGAGTATTTCTTTCATTCGTCGCATGAAAGAATTAAACACAAAACCAAACTGGCAGGATATTTCACCTTTAAACACTATCGTTAAAGTCTATTGTTCTCAATGGGACTCGTTAGTGCTAGTTGATGGTATTCTTTTTAAAGAATGGGTTTCTACTAATCTTAATGACAAGATTAGCCAATTAGTTATTCCTAAAAGTAAAATCGAAGAAATTTTGGAGGAAGCTCATGACTCACCTTCCGGTGGTCACTTTGGAGTTAATAAAAATTTAGAAAAAATTCGAAAAAGATTTTATTGGGCGTCTTGTAAATCAGATGTAGAAAATTGGTGTAGATCTTGTAAAATTTGTGTTGCAAAAAAAGGCCCTTCTGATAAGGGAATTAGTCAAATGAAGATTTATAATTCAGGTGTTCCATTTGAGAGACTTCAAATGGATATCCTAGGTCTCTTTCCCCTTTCTTCTTTAGGGAATAAATACCTTTTAGTAGTAACGGATAGTTTTACTAAGTGGGTAGAGGCTTTTCCTCTCTCGAATATGAGGACTAAAACAATTGCTGAAGTTTTCGTTAATGAAATTATTTGTCGTTATGGAGTCCCATTAGAAATTAACACAGATCAGGGTACAAATTTTGATTCTCGCTTAGTAAAAGAATTAGCAGTTTTACTAGGAGTTAAGAAAACTAGAACTTCATCTTTACATCCTCAAGCAAATGGTCAGGTAGAACGTCAACATCAAACACTTCTACAATACCTCACAAAACATGTACACGAAACTCAAACAGATTGGGACCGTTGGGTATCTCTCTTTTTGTTAGCTTACAGATCCTCAAAACACGCAACAACCGGAGCTACACCAGCAGAAATGTACACAGGCTTCGACCTCCGACTTCCTTTGGACTTAATTCGAGGGTGTCCACCAACAGGAATCCTGGTTGAAGAAGACAGAAATTATGTACATCAGCTACAGAAGAAACTCCACTCACTACATCACCTGGCTCGAGACAAAATATTCTAACAATCTGCAAGAACAAAATCTTGGTACGACCAACGGGCTCGCAACGTCGAATACACCCCTGGACAGAAAATTTGGTTCTTCAACCCTCAAAGAACCAAAGGGAAAGCACCCAAACTATAATCGAATTGGGTTGGTCCTTGGGAAGTCGTCAAGAAGATCAACGACGTAGTTTACTGTATTCGTCGTTCCCCAAGAAAAAGGGAGCAATGTTATGACCAGCGCGATTCAAGATGTTCGAATCGCGCATAGCAACCGCTGCAACTTCGCGGTTGTTATTGTATTTGTTTACTAGTCTAGTCCTGACAGCTGTTCAGTATAGACGTGTTATATTCGCGCGAGTTAATAAAGTCTTTAAGTAGTTCCTTTTCTAATAAGACGTGTATTTATTAACTCCCCGGCCTGATCATAACAATACTTATATTATAGGGATTTGCAGCCATTTACGTAATAGTAAGTAATAAGACCACAACTTTTTATGATGCAATGTGGGACAAGATATTTGAAATTGTACCCACATTGCAGAATAATGTAACTGCAATAATGTCAGATTTCGAAAGATCAGAAATCACTTCTGCAAAAAATAAGTTTCCACAGGCAAGGGTGACGGGTTGTTTCTTTCATTATAAACAGGTAATTTTTAACAATTCAGTCAAATTATTTATAACTTCTTACCATATATATATACGACCCTTTAAACGACGCAAAATAAAGGTTTTTTCCCAACTCCCCAATGATACCACTTTCAATTCAGGGCCGCACACCTATCTCCCCCAATCACAGAAATAATAGTTTAACAAACCTTCATCCCTGACAGACAATTCAGTATTTCACAACCTTTGCGCAATTATGTTTTAACAACAAAACGTCAATTGATAGGTCTTGAAAATTCGAAAAAATCTGGTGGTCCCTACATCAAGGAAGCACTCCCTTGAACACTAAAATCAGCAATTACTGAATTTTGATATTTAAGCCTGCATTCATTAAAAGATTATAAACAATACTTTGTGCACTTATTTCCAAACCTTCGAGAGCACAAAAAAAGTTTATTCTTCAAGCAATCAGATGACAACTTTTTCCATTCCGGGTCGCACCCCGATCTCCCACAATCACGGCATAAATCGTTTAGCAACCCCTCATCCCTCACAGACAATTCATTATTTCACAACCTTTGCGCAATTAATGTTTAACAAGTAAAACGTCAATCGATAGGTCTTAAAAATTCGTAACAATGTGGTGGTCCATATATCAGGGCCGAACCCCCTTCAACGCCAATATCAGCAATTAATGATTGTTGATATTTAAGCCTGCATACTTTAAATGTTTATAAACAATCCTTTGTCTAATTTTTTCCAAACCTTAAAGTGTGCAAAGAAAAGGTTATTTTCCCAGCTATCCAACGACACCACTTTCCATTCCGGGGTGCACCCCGATCTCCCTCAATCAATAAATTTTAATGATACTAATTTTAGTTTTACTCGTTTAGTTCTTAAAATGGTATATTAACTGTGTATATACTATCTAGTTTCCTTCTTACATGTTTTTAATTTATTTAACCCTTTACCAAACTACTGCCTATGGAAGATCTATAAATTCTTGCAACAACATTACTAAATAATACTGTGTGGATAAGGCCGAAATAAATATAATGCTCACACTTATCTATACATATTAATATCCTGGTCAACGTAATGCTGGACTGGAAGGTGTAGAATTAGATGCTGAACGAGACGAAAACTTGCAAGGTATTCAATCACAATTCTATCAACAATGTTACGAAAACACCTAGTCCGAGAGTCAGAGAATTCAAAAGTGGAATATCATTAATTTTCTTCCTTAAAACGCACTTTCCTTTAGTTTTTGGTGAATAAATTTTTTGTAACTCATATTATGTAAAAGAATGTATAGATGAAAGTTGTTCAAAATGTAATTTTATATAAGGAACATGTATTCCTGATAGCAAAATTAAGTTTCTTCATCGTTAAGTTGTTAAATCATAAATTATTTTGTTTAATTTTAGTATTACCACAGATTTGACGAAAAATAATTTTTTTTCCATCTGACAGCTCTCGACAAAGGATTTTAGTAAAAACAATGTAAAAATCTTTGATCTGAGATTTGACATATCGAGATCGTCCTATCTCGATATCTGAAAACGGCATGTTATTGCAAAATTATTTACCCAAAAATTTCAAACTCATCTGAAAATTTCCATGGTCCTGAACAAGAAGACCCAATCAATCAACCAGAAAATCCAGTCAATGAACCGGAAGATGAAAATCAACTGGAAGAACATGTAGATGCTGTACAATTAGATGCTGAAGTAGATGAACACTTGCAAGGTATTCAATCACAACTCTATCAATAGGCCTACAATGACACTTTCTCCGGGAGTCAGGGAGTTCAAAAGTGGAATATCATTAAATTTCTTGAAAATGCACTTTCCTTTAGTTTTTGGTGAATAATTTTTTTGTAACTCATATTATGTAAAAAAAAGTACAGATAAAAGTTGTTCAAAATTGAAATTTAGATAAGGTACATGCAAAATTAAGTTTCTTCATTGTTAAGTTGTTGAATCATAAAATATTTTGTTTAATTTTAATATTGGCACAGATTTGACGAAAAACGATTTTTTTTCATCTGATAACAACTCGACAATGGTTTTTAGTACAAACAATGTAAAAATCTTTGATCTGAGATTTGAGTTATCGAGATCGTCCTATCTCAATATTTAACATTTTTAAAAACAAATAGTTATTATTTCCACCAATTTTGAAGTTATAAAAACGCGATGAAATGCATCTTAAAATATGTACAAATCTATAAATTTTGATTATAATTTTTTTAACATTCAACCAATAGGAACCGAGATAAATTTTTTTCAATCAACGAGTATGCCAAAACTACTTAATATTTTTAGTTGAAATTTGGAACAAAGCTCAAAGGAACAAAGAAATGATAGATAGATAGATAGATAGATAGATAGATAGATAGATAGATAGATAGATAGATAGATAGATAGATAGAGAGAGAGAGAGAGAGAGAGAGAGATATCGTTTAAATTTTTAAATCACCAGAATGCAATTTTGAAATCAAAAGAAGTCGTCGTTAGTGTGAGTTCTTTGGTAACAATAGTTTTTATTAAGATTTTATATGCCTCTGTGAGTTAAAATTAGCTATTTTGATAAAATTTTGAAACTTTTGTTCCATTAAATAAGGTTCAGCACTGATGTGTAAGAAAATTTTAAATTCACACGATTTTTCTCAATCGCTTCGCTCTTACGAATACCGCATGAAATAATAACAACCTTCCGCATCTACATCGAAATCTACTAATCTTTACTCAGGATGTTTATTATGATTTATCTATTCACAGCTTAGTAAAATTGATGGTCTCACGTCTGAGTCTCCGATAGCGTTAACACGAGGTGGAGAAAGTACGCTTTCAAACATAAGCTTCAAAGAATCCATGAATTCTCTATTATTTGAAGAAAGTCACGAGACCAATAAATTAAAGAATAATTTTGAAAACAATGGATCTATCGAAGCAGAAATCGACCAAAATTCAAACGATGGTCAAGAATCAGAGAAGATGACGGCCATAAAATTATGTTTCAATTGAGTTTTATTTATTTACTTTGATTTATTAATATTAAATAAGGAAAAAATTATATAAATCCAATTTTAAATGGACAACAAAAGACTTCGCTGTATAGTCGATTTTAGTAGGATTCCCTGAAGTAGACTCAATGCTCCGTTCAAGGGCTTCCGAAGCGGCAGCGCTTCTTCAGGTACTTCAGCAAGGAAGGGAACACATTGCTCCTTCCCGCTCCAGTGCTACAGGAGGAATGAACGCTCTGCTCCGAAACGCGTGCCCTTTTATACATGTGAGCGGAGCTGCTCCGACGCTGATGCAGTGAGTCTCCCCCACGAGAGCCACGGTGGCTTGACGGTAGGATTGTGAACTAGTAACCCGAAGATTTCGAGTTCAAATCCCACTGCCGTCGAAAAAAGTTGGAACTTCTGACTTGGTTTTTTAACCAATTACGGGCATCCTCTGACTATCGGTAGGTAGGTTGCGCCAAAAAATTAAATCTAAAAAACCCAAGTATGTAAGGTGGTGCATCGGTGTGGCAGTCCATAATAAAAATATTGAAGAAGAAGGGTCCCCCACCAATGGCCCGAGCGCCAGTATCGCTATAGATATACTAATACATAAGAAATGTTAGTTTACGTGTTTTATCGCTGTTAATAGTTAATCCCTCTATAAAAAGGAGATAGCGATTATATATCGAATAGAGCAAATTCAGAGCGTTATATAAAAATTTCATTGGTCGATTCGTGTGGATCGTGTGGAATGGTGAAACGAAGTAGAGCCAATTCAGAGCGTTATACAAAAATTTCATTGCTGGGTTGAGTGGACAAACAAAAAAAGGAAAGGTGGAATTCTATAGGAGCAATAGTGAGTCTGTTCGGTTATGCGCTAACAAACTCTGAAACTCTGACAAAAGTAAATATTCATTACCCAATGAATTTTCACTAATTATTAATTAAGAAAATTCTAATAAAATTACTTTTATTGTATAGTATACAGCATGTATACTAATTAGTATAAATGAAAAATTAGAGGTCCAAAGAAGAAGGACGTGTTAAAATATAACCTGCGATTTCGGTCAGCGGCGGTTATAAAAATTACACAAGATACGGCTATATTTTTTGCTAAAAAAGGTTTTTTATTTTTTTTATCTAAAAAGCAAAGGCATTTTGAATCAGTTACTAGGATGACTGTTTCAGTGCCTGTCCATTTAAGAGTTCAGTGTTTCAGTTACCGACAATTTAAGTTAAGTTAAAAATAAAATAAAAAGTCATATAGAGAATACATACAGCAACCTTTAACCTCAAAATAAAAAATAGTATATTTATTATTTATATGATAATATATGATAAAAAAGTATAAAAATGACTACTATAACTCTCTGCTCAGTATATATGAAATTAAGTTTATTTATTTATTATACATATAAGTTTATTAATTTTATTTATTCAAAATTATTAAAAACTATATATCAACTATAAACAATAAGTTAATGTAAATATTTTTTGTATTGTTGCAGATCACTCAAGGTCAGTGTCAAGGATATTTTAAAGAAGATTACATCAAAGGAAAAATTTTAAAGGATAAAATTTTAAAGGGCAAAATTTTAACTCAAATAAATCGAAACAAAGTCAATTAATGATTTTATTATAAATTAAATTAAAATTATTTTAAGATTTAAAGAAAATATCAAATTTGAAGGAAAATAAACATTTTTTTAAAAAAAACTCAACAAACAGTATTATATTTATAAGAATAAAAATTTGTATTGCTTAAAAGTGTATTTCATTTGCTTTTATCTTATTCTTATTTATATCAATCCTTGATTACCTTACAGTATATTTGATTATAATATATTATATCTACAATTTTCGTATGCACATAGTAATTATAGTTAAAAATGGGTCGTAAACAAAAAATTAAGACCGATGAAGAAGACGAAATATCTAAGAAGCGTAAAATAGAACAGGTAAGATTGAATCAGCAGAATCATAGGAAATGTATTTCAGCATGTAAGAACGCTGATACATCTACAAATGCGAATCAAAATTTGAATTTTAATAATTCTGCTTTTCATGATCATTGTTACTTCAATAAAATAAATATTAAAAATGTTTCATAAGAGATAAAAACTCATTTTAATATTAATCATGATCATGACTACTGTCGTCAAAATAATAATGATTTGATAAATATAATTAATCATCACGAAGACAATGTTGTACCACATGTAACAGAAAACTATATTGGAGAAATGAACGTTGAATGCATTCATTGCAAAGCAAAATACTTTGCAAGTGACAGAGTTTCGCATAAAGATAATTCATGTAACGATTGTTGTAGTCATGGTAAAGTTGATTTGATGCTTGATTCTGAATTTCCTACTAAATTAAAAAAGTTATTCAATTTAGAGCATGAGTTTTCCAATCATTTTTTTCAAAATATTCGTCTTTATAATAATTTATTTTCTTTTGCGTCTTTTAATGCAAATTTGATAAATTTTGATAATCGATGTCCTGGTCCCTTTTGTTTTAAAATACAAGGACAAATTTATTACCAAATAAATACTGCTTTGCACCCAGCAATTAATGAAAAACCTTCGTTCGGTCAATTTTTTATAATGGATTCCAATGAAGCCGTTGAGCATCGAATGGCGGCTTTTAATGCAGATATGCACATTGATATTATAAAAATGCTTGAAGAAGTTATGCGCGAATACAATATTTTTGCTCAATCGTATGAAATGATGGGAGAAGAATTAAGAAAACAAAATAAATCTCAGTGTCCACAAGAATTACAATTAATTTTTTCGTTAAAGCCAGGAGTTGATAAAAGACGTTACAATTTCCAAAGAGTCAATGAAGTTGCTGCAATATTTTCTACAACTGCAGATCGAGAAATACCCGATGCTTACGTAGTTGTACGTGATAAAGGTACCAAAGAATTGCAATTTGTCAGTGCAATGAATCCAAATGTGGTGCCATGGATATACCCTTTATTTTATCCTGATGGTTCACGAGGATGGCATAAAGATATGCTATAAAAAGATGGTAAACGTAGAATGTCAAGGGCTGCATATGTTAAACATAAGATTGCCATTAGAGACGATCATTTTAATCCAATAATCAGAGGTCGAAGATTATTTCAACAATATTTAGTTGATTCCTACGTTAAAATCGAAAGAGACCGTATCGAATATTTAAAGTTAAATCAATCAGATTTGCGAGTTTCATCTTATAAAGGTGTCATGAATTATTTACAAAGAAAACGAATAACGATGAAAATGTAAGAGTTGGCAAGATTCAAATTTTACCATGAACTTTTATAGGTTCTCCACGTTATATGCTACAATGTTACCATGATGTTATGGCACAAACACAGAGAAAGGGTCCACCTGATTTGTTTATCACACAAACTTGTAACCCACAATGGAAAGAAATATAAGATAATTTATTGCATGGTCAACAAGCTTCCGATAGACCTGATCTTTGCCCTTGCGTATTTAATTTAAAAAAGAATGCCTTGATTGATTTTATTATTAAGAAAAAATTGTTTGGAGAAGTCATAGCATATCTCTATGTAATCGAATTTCAAAAGCGTGGTTTGCCACACTGTCATATATTAATAACTTTAGCTAAACATTGCAAAATTAATACTGCACAAAAAATTGATACGTTTGTTTCTGCTGAAATTCCTGATCCCAATGTTAATTTGGAATTACATGAGATTGTCATGAAAAATATGATTCATGGACTTTGCGGAGATTGGTGCATAGTTGATGGAAAATGTTCGAAGAATTTTCCTAAACAATTTCAAAGCGAAACTTTAATTGATATTAGTAATTATCCTACTTATCGTAGAAGAGATATAAAAAAAATGTATACACGACCAAATAATTTTAAAGTAGATAATCGCTACGTGGTTCCTTATTGTCCAATATTATCTTTAATGTTTAATTGTCACATTAATGTTGAAATTTGTTCAAGTATAAAATCGATAAAATATTTACACAATTACATATACAAGGGACACGATGCTGCATCGGTAGTTATTACTAATTCTGAAAATGAGGCAGTAGTTGAACATGATGAAATAAAACAATTTATTGATACTCGCTATGTTGGCCCGTGTGAAGCAGTTTGGAGAATTTTATCAAAATTATTACATGACAAAAGTTATGTTATAATTCGATTACCAGTGCATTTGCCATTTTTGCACAATATTGTTATTCACGTATCATGTGATTCAAATGAGCAAGATGTAAATGATGCATTGGGACATATTACAAACATTTTTATGTTGACATTCCTACACATTATGTTTTTAAAACAGAAAAAGTTAATGGAAAGAAAGTAAATGGTGTAGAAGGAAAAAATAGACTGATTGTATATGTCGCATGTATACAGTTAGTCCAACACAACCTGAACTATTTCATCTCAGAATTTTATTAATGAGAGTAATAGGAGCTACATCATTTGACCATTAAAAAACAGTAAATGGGAAAATAAAATAAACGTTTACAGCTGCTTGCTTAGCTCTTGGTTTAATTGAAAACGATGAAGAATGGGAAAATGCTATGAAAGAAGCTACAGTCTTTATGATGCCAAATCAACTTCGAAGTTTATTTGTTCGTATCTTAATGTTTTATAATCCACTAGAACCATACAAATTATGGGAAATGTTTAAAGATAATATGTCTGAAGATTTTATCAGACGCTTCTCTAAAGATGAAAGTTATATTAAAACTATTTTTGATATTCAATCTATGCTTCAACAAGAAGGTAAAAACTTAGCAGATTTTACACATTTTCTAGAATTAATGACAACAATGACCAAACATTTATTAAATCTTGGTAATAATGTTAATATTATCCTTTCATTCGATGACTATTTAAATATTGGTTATCAACGGAAATCTAAATTGAATTTTATGCAAAATGAAATAGCAGAATCAGTTTTAAATGCAGTATTGAATAAGAACTGTCATGAGTCAGAAAATGGTTATTGTTTTTTCGTCGATGGTCCTGGAGGTTCTGTCAAAACATTTTTATACGAATCTCTTTGGTACTTAATACAAGGAAATACTAAAAATGTATGTGTGGGCTGCTCTCCTGAGCAGTATCGCGATCAGGGTTGAAAAATAACGAAATTGGCTTTATTGAAATTTAACAAAATTGCAGCTAAATAAAAATGAAGGAAATTGAATATGAATGTAATCAAAATTAAAGGAAATACGGGAATTAAGCTAAAATGAAAAGAATTTAGAAATCGGCTAAAATTGATGATATATTGTGAGAAATCTCTTGGCATACGCACGATCTGAACGGTACCGTGTCTGCTTCGAGACTGCCCTGTGAAGTCCACGAGGCGAGCTGCTCGCCGCAGTCGAACCCCCGAAAAGTGTCCCTTTGTTTTTATATTACTCGAATTTTCCGTATAAGTACGCCGCGTCGCGAAATCATAAAATTCGACCCGAGCGCCGGAGTCGCCGCGCGCTCCGCGCTGAGCCGATGCAGATGTCGCGCAGGCGCTCGCCGCGCGAGTCCGAACCTGCGCCGAGCTCGACGCAGTAACGTAAACAAACCGCGCGTACAAAGGCCCTTTTTTCTATATACTCGTAGCCACGAGTGGACTTCACAGCCGAGACAGTCTTTACAAAACCTACACTGTTCTCGCATTCGCTCAGATTTCCATCCGCGGCATGAAGAAAACCTCGTGAGGAGAAAACCCATGCCAAGCACAGTGCGGAAATCTACGGCCAGGTGTCAATTTTTGGGCGAAAAAGTGGAAGATTTGCAATTTTGAGGGCACACTAACCGGGCTAGGTTTTTTTTACTCGTTAGGGCATACAATACAAGAAAATTGACCGAAATATATCCGCGCCCTATGCCAATAAAAAGTTACGGGCCAAAAACTGAAAAAAAATATGCTAATTTTTTTCGCGTTTTTTCCATTCTCCTAAAAATTTAAGAGTACGCCGTATGTTAAATCAAATTTCTAATCAATTAAAATAAAGTACTTGAAAAGACCTTTCATTTGGATATAAATTTGTCTAAATCGGATGCACTGATCAAAAGTTTCGCATTTTAGAAGTGGATGAACTTGAATTTAAGATTTGCGAAAATGACCGCTCTTACCTTTTTTTTCTTAAAATCCTTATAACTTTTGATCCAAGCATCCGTTTGCAACGTTCAATACGTCAAATTAAAGGTCTGTTTTTGTACTTTTTAATTACTGGGCGGGTTTTTTCTTTTCGCTTATGATGAGCTATATATATGCTTTTCAAAATGATCGTTCTTTGAAAGCATATATATAGCACACTACGAAGAAAAAAAATTTTTAGACTCAATATCATAAAAGTAGAAGAAGAGAGCTTTAATTTAAGCTATTGAACTTTGAAAACGCCCGATTGGATCAAAAGTTATTAGCATTTGAAGAAAGGGAAAAATCTCCGAATTTTCGAAAATCGATTGATTTCATGGAAAAAAAGCGAAATTTGCCATTTTTTAAATCCTTGTGCCTTCCGATCCAACCGACCGATTTCAAAGTTTAATAGCTCAAATTAAAGCTCTTATCTTCTACTTTTTTACTAATTCAACTGAAGTTGAAGTTTCTCGTGGGATAGGCTATATATATGCCTCTGAAAATCAGTAAAAAACGAACAACTTTAGAAGCATATATATAGTCCATGAGATTAGAAAATTTAGATTTTGATCAGCTAGATTGAAAGTTGAAGAAAAGAGCTTTAATTTGCGGTATTAAACGTTGAAAACGCACAACTGGATCGCAATTGAGAAGGATTTGAAGAAACGTAAAATTCTCTGGATTTTGTCAAGCTTGACATGGAAGAAATCGTTAAAATAATGGTTTTTCTTTTTTTATTTAATACCTCATGATTTGCGACCCAACCAATCGTTTTCAACGTTTAATACCGCAAATTAAAGCTCTTTTCTTCAACTTTCAATCTAGTTGATCAGAATCCAAATTTTCTAATCTCATGGACTATATATATGCTTCTAAAGTTGTTCGTTTTTTACTGATTTTCAGAGGCATATATATAGCCTATCTCACGAGAAACTTCAACTTCAGTTGAATTAGTAAAAAAGTAGAAGATAAGAGCTTTAATTTGAGCTATTAAACTTTGAAATCGGTCGGTTGGATCGGAAGGCACAAGGATTTAAAAAATGGCAAATTTCGCTTTTTTCCATGAAATCAATCGATTTTCGAAAATTCGGAGATTTTTCCCTTTCTTCAAATGCTAATAACTTTTGATCCAATCGGGCGTTTTCAAAGTTCAATAGCTTAAATTAAAGCTCTCTTCTTCTACTTTTATGATATTGAGTCTAAATTTTTTTTTCTTCGTAGTGTGCTATATATATGCTTTCAAAGAACGATCATTTTGAAAAGCATATATATAGCTCATCATAAGCGAAAAGAAAAAACCCGCCCAGTAATTAAAAAGTACAAAAACAGACCTTTAATTTGACGTATTGAACGTTGCAAACGGATGCTTGGATCAAAAGTTATAAGGATTTTAAGAAAAAAAAGGTAAGAGCGGTCATTTTCGTAAATCTTAAATTCAAGTTCATCCACTTTTAAAATGCGAAACTTTTGATCAGTGCATCCGATTTAGACAAATTTATATCCAAATGAAAGGTCTTTTCAAGTACTTTATTTTAATTGATTACAAATTTGATTTAACATACGGCGTACTCTTAAATTTTTAGGAGAATGGAAAAAACACGAAAAAAATTAGCATATTTTTTTTCAGTTTTTGGCCCGTAACTTTTTATTGGCATAGGGCGCGGATGTATTTTGGTCAATTTTCTTGTATTGTATGCCCTAACGAGTAAAAAAAATCTACCCCGGTTAGTGTGCCCTCAAAATTGCAAATCTTCCACTTTTTCGCCCAAAAATTGACACCTGGCCGTAGATTTCCTCATATACATTCTAAGTATTAAATTTATTGCCTACAACTCGTCGTCAACCAATATCCTAACGCTATTAAAAAATATTCTCGAACGCATAAGCCGAATTGGAGTCTGCCGCATGTGCCCCTGTGTTACGACAGCGAGCCATCAGGACCGCCCGTCTCGTGGCCAAGCGTCCGCAAAGAGAATTCGAGGCTTTCTCTTTGCCCCGCGTCTCTCCTATTACCGGCTGTCATCAGCCGATGGAGAGGAAAAATGCCATTATTTAAAGTGAAGCTGCAATGCCTCCTTAGACACTGCACTCACGCAGGAAAAGTGGTGATTTTAGACAGTTACTTCCTGTTAAAGTTAAAGGAACTCGCAGTGAAACTATTGATTTATCCATCAACCGAAGTCTACTTTGGAATCAATTTACCAAATTTTCTTTGATATAAAATATGAGAGCTTTACCTACAGAAATTCAATTTGCAAAATTTTTACTTAATGTTGGAGATGGAAAGCTAAATGATTTAAATGACATGTTAAATATTAATTACTTTCCTGCTAATTGTATTACTCCGCCAGAAATTGATATTGTAGATGACATTTATGGTAATGTTTCTGCAAACAAAGAATATCGAAAATCTATTAATTATGCTATTTTATATCCAAGAAATATTGATCTTAACGTAATTAATGAAAGAGTTGTAAATCTGCTCGATGAAACAAGAGAGACAATTTATACAAGTATAGATAGCGTAGAAAATTGTGATAATACTGGATTCGATAATACGTTATTATCAATAGAATATTTGAACACCTTATCTCCTCCGTCACTTCCTCCTTATGAATTAAAATTGAGATTAAATTGCATTATTATGCTTATTCGGAATCTAAACATTAGCGAAGGATTGTGCAATGGTACTAGATTACTGATTTTGAGTTTAAATATCAATATATTGAAATGTGAAATATTAAATGGTGATAAAAAAAGGAGAAATTGTTTTTATAAATCGTATAACATTGTACTCATCAGAAAGTGATTTTCCTTTCATATTTAAGAGAAGACAATAAAGCTCAAGGTTAAACTTTTGAAATAATTGGAATAGATTTAAGAAGAGAAGTTTTTAATCATGGGCAATTATATGTCGCTTTATCTCCAATGCGAAGTTGGGATTCCTTAAAAATTTATTTAAATGATTCTGATAAAAAAGGACTTAAGAATTTTGTATTTAAAGAATTATATTTATAATATTGTTAAATGAACACAAATACTTGATTTTGCGAAGCCTAAAAATTAAGGTGACTTCAGCGACTTTTCTCTGAAATAAAATAAAAATGTATAAGTTCCTAAAACTTTCAAAATTTATGTGCAGTATATAATATCTTTATATTGTATAAGGTGCAGTGTGCGCTCTCAAAGTTCGCATTCCTAAACTATTCGTATTTTTGTAGGGACACAGCCTGAATGGCGGCAGCACCTCTCGAGGATAGTAGCAAGGAGAGAAAGAGAGAGAGATATTTTCTTATCACTCGTTGGATTTTGCATACTTTTTTGGAGCAGTTGTCAATAGTAATATTTAAATGTGTTTTATTAAAAATTGAAGACGAGCGAGGAACTCCAATTATTTATTTACCAAACTTTTTTCGAAATTTAACGTTACAAAAGCGCCTTGACATCTAAACTACGAAATACAGTTTGATAACCTAGAGAAATTGCCCTGCACATAAAACGTACAAAAGAAGTAACAAATAGAATCAATTGTTCGTCCATCGTTTACTGAATTATACACATGTACATTCTACGTACAAAAAAAGTCTAACTCGAAAAAAGTCTATTACAAATCTACGAGTGATTTTATACTGTATAAGTATTTAATTTGTATTGCCTTGCAAAAATATCAGAATTAACAAAAGAAGATTTTACATCAAATGAGTTGATTGACGGCATTGAATTAGGTGATCCAACTGTGTAAGTATAAATTATTATTATATATGCTAATTTAGAATTATATAGTTTTGTCATTTTCAAATTTTTACTTATTATATGTCTTCATTAAATTTCTTTCAGTGACATTATAGGTTATGTTACTAAGATCAGTCAAAATTTTGACTCTATGAGTAGAACTACGTTTTACAAATTTATTATTAAGTGCAAGTGATAGCATGGAAGAATCTAACAGAAATAATTGCTAAGGTTAAAGATATGGGAAAAGTAAGAATTACTTATTTCATTTACACTAATATATTTGATTTTAAACATTTAGTTAACAATAACTTTTAAATTGCAGATTGTGTACATCAGTGCAGTAAAAGCTTCTCCAATTAAAAACCCTAAATATAATAATGGCAATGTCAGTTTTGAATTAGTCAAGGAAAATTCTACAATTGAAATATTTGACATGTACAAAGAAGTAAACAATTTAGCACCACAAGAAGTATCTATACTCGAATCTTTTGACAAAATTGACAAAACAGTAGGTATTTATTTAAAATAATCACAGATATATATTTATAATACATTATTTTCATCATTTTTATGAAGGTTATTTATTTTTTAGTTATTGAAGCTTATATTAAAACTGAGCTTCGAAGATATCAAAACAGAGATTTTGATTATATGGTAGGATCAATCACCGATGGATATTACAAGCTGGAAATTAAATGCAGCGTTAGTGACAACATTTCAATTTTAAATCCCGTTTTGAATAAGGGATACTATGCTCGCATTACAGGAACTATGGAACATTTCCCACCAGGCCCACCTCTACTAAAAGTTAAGTCTGCGGAATCTATTGCAGAAAAACCAAGAATGTCATTTGACAACATTCTTAATGGATTTAGAAATAAGGAGTAATATTTTATTATTTATTTTAATTATTATGTAGTTGTAAAACTTTCTCTTACTTGTAATTGATAAGATTTTTGTATTTTTATAAAATAAACTACACATTAATACAACTTCTTGAACGTTTAATTTGCGATAATACATTATTTATTACAATAAAAAAATCTTCTCTTCTGACAATAGATTTGTCTTTTTTATAATTAAAAAGTAAAAAGTACAATTTCAAAAAATAATAACTTTGTAGATAAATAAACTACAAAGAATGTTAGCATACAACTTTGAAAGTAAATTGAATACAAATTATATTCTTATAGATAAAAATCTACTCGAACAATTTTTCATTTCCATATCTCGAAGGTAATGTAATAAATCTAAAAATATTCATATAATTAGTTAAATTATGTAGAGATTTTACCTATGAAAAATACAAATGTTACTTGCAAAATATATAGTTTCTAAATTTTAACTTGAACTGCAAGTTTAAATTTTTTGGGAAGAATTTTTCCCTTAAAAAATAAACAAAAAAATAAAATTTGTACAAAAAATTTCATACAATACACTTCTTACTGTCTTCTCAAAGCAGATTTCTTGATGACTGTAAAAATATAAGAAATTAATATGCAACTTATCACAATTATATCAATATTGACAAAAATATTTACCAGTTTTATAATTATGCATAACTGTATCTAATGAAAATACATTAGTATTTCTAATCATAACGAACACAATAAAATCAATGAAAATACATATTTGTAACGAACACAAAAAAACATTTTATGTATTAAGTAAACACTGCATCTTATTTTTCTTTTTCAGATTTCATTACTTTCTTCTAAAACATAAAAATATAAGAAAATGTTAATATCATACAATTTTTTTAATTCAATATTTCTACTTACATTCAATGAAAAATTAGACGACTCTTTTAAGGGGTTATGACAGTATTAAAATTTTGAAAATATCTATTTTTTTTTATTCACTTTTTTCACAGTTAGTAGTCCGTAGAATATGGACCTTAAAGCCGTTTTTTGCTAAAAAAATTTGCCTCGAAGACATCGACAAAAAACTGATAAATCTGTTTCAAGTAAATTTTTTAAAAATCGTGATTTTTAAATATTTTAATTAGGCGAAACTTGTGGAAAGGATTGTTCTACCACACTTTTTACAGAGTAATTTCATGAGAAATCTTACTGAAAATACGACTTAAAAACTGTTTTACAAACAGTTTTTTTCTCAAGAGTTATGACTTTATTTCCGTAAAATAAATAAAATCCGTAAAATTAATTTTTCTATGTGTCATTTTATGTTACTAAACTCAATGTGTTAAAGTAAAGGCATTCAAAAAATTTGAATTTGCCACTCGAACAGGTTGTGGCTCACAGCATCCAGTCGAGAATGGAGATTACTGTTTGATCGGTATAGTAGAATTTTCTATAAAACAGCAGAAAGCAGCCAAACAGCTGTTTTTCATTCAAGACACTAGATCAGTGTAGTTAGTCTGCTAGCTGTTGTAACAATGTTTATAACCTCAGTGGTGTTGTAAAAGTGCAAGAGCTTCTGCAGAGTACAAACATTATTCAGATAAGTATTGGAAACTAATTTGTAATAATTGTGTTCATAATGAGCTTTTTCTTTGTTGGCTGATTTTTTGCTTTTAGGTGTACGGGTGCAAGCCAGCAAGATGGGAGTTTATAATGACTGTCTGGAGTATTATTTGGCATACTTTTTAACATATTGAAGTCTATTTAATAATGGTAAGTATTACATGTAACTGTAATTCATAAACATTACTTGATTATGAATAGCTAACGATAATTTTTATTTTATTTTCAGCTTCTAAATGCTATTATCACACAGCATGATAGGCGCGTACCACCAAATATACTTAATTGTATGTATATTTGAGTACCAAAAGCAAATCAAGGTATGCCAGATAGTTTCTGTAAGTATAGCTGAGTTCATTTGTATGATTTACATAATAAACTTTAAATGCCTTTTACTCAAATTTAGTTTTTTCATGCTTTTTGTGTACTTGCCGCAGCTTTCTGAAGGAACCGTACCATCAATCCTGATGAACCAAAGTGGAAAACCTTCCTTATGAGTATGGTCACAAACTAAGCGGAGCAGAATTGGCAAACATAAGTTCAAAGTGAATGTTACGTTAGTTTTTGGAGCACCTATATATATTACTTTTTCACAGCACTAATAATTTTTCTTTTTTTTCAGGTTTTAACACTGTCATAACCCCTTAATGGCCTTTTAAGTAAAAATTGTTCTTTCAGCAAATCTTTAAAATCTTTCTTTTCATTAGACTTTAATTGAATATCATTTTTGTCTGATACCCAAATGTACGGATGCTGAGAATATTTAATTATGCCAGTCACTACTACATGGGCTCCTCGAACAAAATTACTCATGTTCAACTCTGATGACATTCGAATCTCTAATTTGTAACGCTTACAGTCTGTGATACAGCCCTGATTTATTTTAGCAGTGGGTAAGGTGATTTCAGAAATTACATCTTTTATATATCCTGTGATTCCTAAATTAAAATAAGATGTACAAAAATTACATAATATATATGTATACATGTATACAAGAACTACTACTTTTGTAATAATATATTATAACAAAAGAATATTTAATGTTCGTTGAAAAATAAAATAAAAATAACATAAAATAAAATTAGACATAATACAATTTTAATAAAGAAAGTTATGGAAGTTTCTACTTACGCACAGTTCCTGAATGTTTACAACAATCTTCTAAAGATATTTCTTTAAGTGATGATTTTATTTCATCTACTTCAGAGACAAATCTAATGGACTGTTTCATCAAACGTATTTGAGTACTCATTGCGATGTTTGGCAAAACCTCTATCAATGCGAAGAATCTATCAAATTAAATTATTACTATTTAGTGACGATTAATCATAAAACGATAATTATAATAATAATAACATTAAATTACATTTTCAGTTTGTATAATAGGCTTAAAGTTTTCCATAATCGTTTTATCACAAATCAATATTTGAATTACATCTTTGGCTTTATTATGAAAACTAAATTTCATAAGATTGGATCGCATTTCAGTTTGTCCTACTATACCAATCAATTCACTGAAAAATAAGTCATTATTTATTTATTATACTAAATTTATGCTGAACAATATAATTTTTTTACACTGTCTTTTCATATATTATTATCTGTTGAACAGCTTTTTTTGTAAATCATAACTCATTGATATCGGATGCATCATCTCTGCTATAATAACTGTCTAACTGACTCATATTGAAAGGACCCCGCACATTTTAAATGGAAATTGGTTCCCTGTCAAATTGGCTGAAAATTTGATATATTATAGATTATGATCTCCTGAACAAAAGTCTCCACGGGCGCAACTGGCGGAGAGCCACCGTTTTTGAGAAAAAAATCATTAAAGATTGGATTTTTACGTTGGTTATGGCGCGCTTCGTATATATATAGCACTATAAACAAATACATATAGATATAGCGCGACTTTACGGGTTTAGAAAAAATTAAGCATATCGATCATACGCACTGCAACTCTGAAAGTTATGCAGGTAATCTAGCTGCCCGATGACGGAGTCCAGGTTGCGCTACCGCCTATGCATTTATATAGCGCAGCATTATCTCTAGACAAATAGAATGATTAACTAGCGCGCCACATTCGACCTTCGGCCCTTCGGGCCTGCAGGTCTCAGTGGCTTGCCGCCTTGCATCGCGTTTTGCATTTAAGGCACGACCGACGCTCGCGCTTCGCGCTCGCCTAAACCCCCTACGTTCGTGCATGCTTCACGCTCACCCAGTCCTCCTACGGTACTTTCCTAGGGATCAGAGTTTCTGCTGGTTCACCATTAAGTCTTAAAGTCATAAACGTGACGTTATATAATTTTTTGAATTGCTAGAAAACTCTATAAAGTAAAGGCATTCAATAAATTTGAATTCGCCATGTTTTGAATTTGAATTTGACATGTTGCGTCCCACACCGTCGGGTCGGGAATGAAGATTACTATTTGATCGGTACAGTAGAAATTTATGTGAAGCAGCCAAACAGCTGTTTTTCATCCAGTTCACAAGACACTGTATAGATCATACCAGTGCAATTTGTCTGCTAGCTGCTGTAACAACTACCAGTGTGTATAACCTCATCAATGGTGCTTTTAATACAAGAGCTTTCAGCTTCTACAGAGTACAGCAATTATTCAGATGAGTATTAAAATAAGTAATAATAATTTATTCACAAAGAGCTTTTTCATTGTTTATTTGTTGATTTTAGGTATGCGGGTGAAAAACAGAAAGATAGGACCATTATATTGACTGTATGGAGTGGAATTTTGCATGCTTTCTAAGAACTTAAAGTGTATTTAATAATGGCAAGTATTGCAAATAACTGTAACCATTAGTTTAATATGAGTATGAATTGGTAATGATAATTTTTATTTGATTTTCAGCTTCTAAAATACTATTATCAACCATCATGATGTACGCGCATCATCAAATATACATTATTCCATGTATATTTGAATACACAAACCAAATCAAGTTATGTCGGATAGTTTCTGTAAGTATCACTGACTTTATTCATATGATTTATATCATAAACTTCAAATGCCTTTTACTCAGTTTAGTTTTTTCATGATATTTTTCCTCTTGCCGCAGGTTTTCTCAGCAACGAGTGGATCAATTGGACTGGAATTTTAAAGAAACCTTCGGAATAGGTTTCCGAAGGTCATGATTTTTGGTAAGTAAACACCTTTAATTGTTTTCAAGGATTATACTCACTTAATGCATATGTGTAATGCATAAAAGTGATGTATAATACTTATATATTAAAGGGGAAGTATAGTTTTTAGAGCACATATACATGTTAATTTTTTACAGCACTAAGATTTTTCTTTTCTTTTTTCAAGTTTTAACCCTGTTATAATTCCTTAATTTTTCAGAGATAATCAAGACTAACTGAAATTTTTCTTTAAAAAATCAGTTTTGGGGTTTTCAACATATTGAATCATTCTGAACGTAGAATTATTATAGTCAAAAATTCTATTTTTAAAATATCTACAATTTTTATATTTAATATTTTTATGTAAAATGTATACCTGGAAATTTTTATTATAAAAAACGAATTATTGTGATGTTAAAATTCAATTTTAGCTTGTTAACTTGAATTCTAAGCATTTTCGACTATTCATGTCAACAGGAAAAAGTTGTATCTTTTCAAGATCTACAACATTTCCATTTAACTTTTTGTGTGAAATGCATAGAATTTGAGCTGTGGGCAAAAAACCGTTTTTCCAAAATCTAAGAAATGACCGCATATTTTTTGTATATATGGAATCGAGTCCAAAGTTATTCTGTCGCGATATTAACATAAGAAGAGTTTATATAAAAAAATTTGGATCGATAGGAGCTAATTTCGTAGAGATAATCGTGGCCAACTGAAATTTTAGTTAAAAATACATGTAAAATTAATCATAAAGAGCTACCATTTGAACCATTGGTCGGTAATCGTAAAAGTAAAAAAAACGTTGTTTTGTATATATAAGAGCTGCACTGTCATAGATTTTTAGCCCGATTGGTCGAAAATTGACTAAGATGTGGCAGGTAACAGTTTTTGCGATGATAAAACTATAAGGCATTCCCGCGTTGCGGTCGTGCCTAAAAGAGAAAATAGATAGTACGTCGAATCAAGGTGGTACACACTGTCACGTGTTCTTTGAACCGGCATAGTAGCTATGTCACCAGGGGGGTCAGGGGTATCTCGGTGAACAGGGTCGCCGATTACGCACTCTAGGTGATGCGCTCAGTAGCTCTCTGACAAAATGCGTGCACCAGGTATCGGCGATGAGTCTAGGTGAACAGGGTCGCCGATTACGCACTCTAGATGGTGCGCTCCGGGGCTTTTTGGAAAAGCGCATGCACCAGGTACCGGGGAAGTATCTGGGTGAACAAGGTCGCCGATTACACACTCCGGGTGGTGTCCTCCGTGGCTTTTTGGAAAAGTGCGTGCACCAGGTACCGGCGATAAGACTAGATGAACAGTGTCGCCGATTACACACTCCAGGTGGTGCGCTCCGTAGTTTTTCAACAGAACTTGTGCACCAGGTACCGGGAAGGCGTTTAATTAAATAAAGTCGGCGATTACGCACTCCAGGTAGTGCGCTCCGTAGTTTTCCAACAGAACTTGCGCACCAGCTGTCGGGAAGGCGTCCGGAAGCTGGCCGGAACAGGAACCTACTTCTCAGTGACTCTAAATAACCAAACGCGGCACGCGCCGAATAAGGCATTGAACGAGGCTCTTTTCGACCTCTCCCCAGGCACCATAAGCTATGGACTTGGACTACAGCAACACCTCACAGACTACGACGAGACTCTTTCGACCTCCCCTCAGACACCATAAGCTACACATCGCAGACTTGGACTACAGCAACACATCACGAACTTGGACTACAGCAACACCACACACCCACGGACTTGGATCACACGCACGAACAGCCTGATCGAGCATCGCAACAAGGTGAGTCCCGATCAATCCATTCCTAGTATCCTCCCGTATAAACTTCGACTTGAGTGTAAAGGATCATCCTCACCATGGATGATCTCAAAAAGACAAGCATTAGTGAAGGGCTCACTAACTCGATTTATAAATTACGTGGATTAATGTGGTGCCGGAACCGACAAGGAGGTGATACGAGCGGGACTAGCAAAAAACGAAAATTTGAACGACAGTGAATATGCCGTACAAGTCGAAGATCGCGAAACATTTGAGAATGCATACTTTGGTGTAATAGTAGAAGCACGTAGGCTCATTGCACCGGCCGCGGCCCGTCTACCATCACCACGAATAAGCAACTCGGAATCATCACGGGATAATCGCGTCGGTACCGTAGCAATTAATCTTCCGAAAATTAATCTCCCCACTTTCGATAGAGCATACGGAGGCTGGCTAAAATTTCGAGACACTTTTCAGAATTTGATACATGAAAATCCGAATCTAACTGATATTCAAAGATTTCACTACATCCACTCTTCTGTAACTAGAGATGCCTTAAACGCTATAGACGGACTAGGGATTTGCGAAGCTAATTACCATACTGATTGGAAAAATATTTCCGATAATTACGAAAATTCAGACGCTCTAATCCATAATCACGTGCGCGGAATATTTGAGATAAATCTACTAACTCGCGAACTATATGCGGACCTATGCCAACCCCTTGACGGAATAAAAAAACCACTTATTAGCTCTCAAAACATTAGGTGAAAAAACGGAGCATTGGGATGTATTAATTATATATATTATAACATCAAAACTGAATCAATCCGTGAAACGGGAATGGAACAGAGCAATAACTCATGTAACCGCGAGGGTCAAACTTGTCAATATGATAGAGTTTCTAGAGAAGTATTGCCATTATCTCCATAAAATGACAGCTGAAAGGCCAAATGCTCCGGAGCAAAGAATTAATAAAAACCAAATTTTCAAACGTGCTAGAATACGCCGGAACTACGCAGCTCTAATCTGTGGTGGCACGGGCCTCCCTGGCTAGCACGCGACTCAATAAAATGGCCCACATCTAGCAACCCTAGTATCTCTGAGGCACCCAAAATGAAAAAAACAAACGTTTACACTCGTGGCTCAGCGCATTGATAATGAATGCTTAGAAAAAAAAGGAAACCGCGTAATACGAGGGACTCATATGACAATGATTATAATTTTATAAATTATTTTATTTTTCAGGGAATAGCGGTATTTTGTTTCCTTAATCAAAATAAGTATTAGCTTATTCAAATCAAATGTAAAAAGAAGGTTTCTATCTTGTAAGATTTTTTTTATAAGCAATATATCTGTTAAAATGCCCGCTGAGTCCTAGTATTTAGCCATTTTTAGATGTACTTTGTAGTGCATGTGTAAGCGCGATGTGTAAGTGAGTGCAAAACACACCGTAACCGACCCAGCAGTACGCGGCGCATAGTTGTATACTATACACGATATAGAGTATAGTGTAGAGTGTTACAGCGACGCGAGAGACTATGGTATAGTCAGATAAGCCAGGACAGCTCAGCGAGTAATACGTGCTCTATAACCGTACATATAGTGTAATAAAGAGTTCACGTATTACTAATTAATACGGGCGTCCTTTATTTCCTATATCCGGCTATCTCACCAACATGGCATATTTGATATATAAAAAATCAAACGACAGCAGAAACAATTTACTTTCAAAAACTCTCCTTTCGATGAATTATACTTACCGGAATGTAATTACCGGAAAATATCAACAAGATAAGCGTAACGTTCATCCGATACTCGCTATAACAACAGCACTTCCACCTTCTGGTAACTACTAACAAAATAAGTAGAGAGATATGACTAAACGATTCATTCACGTTTTTTTATCTCGAGTGCGTAAATATAAACGGCTTATCAGAGTTTTATCGGGGCGCGGGGGAAGGAGGGCAACACCGTCAACAGCAGCAGTAATGCAACAGCCTGCGGCATCACGAACTCGTGGCCACTTGATTATCAATAGGAAGCTACCTGTTCTCTTATCGGCGACCAGCAGTGAGCTTGGATTTCAATGTATGTGCGTATAAGCACGATTCAGCCACACGAGGCCTGCATTTACGTGAAAATTACTGAGATCTTGGGCTGCCTTGAAGGATTGACCCTTTTCGCGGTTACGTGAAGATATATGCAGGATAGACTATAATGATTAGTACTTGTACCAAGAGTGAGTGTATGTTTTTTTTAATTGCACGCGTTAATTTTTGCGGCGGTATGCACTTTGAACCTACAATTACGCTGGTAAAAAGTGAAGTTTCGAAGGAAAACGAAATAGAATCAATGGTTTGCAAATAATTTTAAACTAAAGATAGCAGTGTCGTTATACTACTGCACTAGAAAGAATGAGGACACATTTTGTTTTTTTTTAATTGAAATATACTTACATTAGAAGGCTGCATAATGCGAACTTGCGCTAAATAATAATTTTGCAATGGTGTAATTATGTGCATCATGTAATCATGAAGAAACAGTACATTCCAAAGATTGATATAACGTTGAATGTGACATTTTAGTACAAGTTTTTTAGATATTAACTTCTTAATAAATTGTGAACGAAAAATTTAAATTAATTCAAACTGATTTCTCATAATCATGAAAATTTCGATAACCCTATCAGATGAAAAATGTTTTCGAGACACCTTGGAACCGTTGCTCTAATATTAAATTTTCTAAAAATCTGAAGGATTCTGAACAATGAGCGACACTACTACTTTAATTTTAATAGGAAGTTCCTCCTCGCCCAATTTATAATGGAGTTTTTAAAGAAAAACTAACACCCCAGTTACCGCGTACCTTATGGTATACACGGCAAGCCCGCGATTCCGCGAATCCAGCAGAGGACTCGCTCGGTCGTAATAACTGAAACGCATGAGTTATTAAATAACAAGAGACACGCGGCGTCTTCCCCAGAAATAAAGAACAGCAAGAAGAGTCGCGCGCTGCACGCGAGCTCGTGTCTTGTGATAAAACGAGAATCTCTCTCTCTCTCTCTCGCTCTCTCTCTCTCTCTCTCTCTCTCTCTCTCTCTCTCTCTCTCTCTCTCTCTCTCTCTCCGCGGAGGATGATCAAATATTTCCGGAATAATATATCGGCAACGGTACTACGCTGTACCGCGCTGCATCAAAAGAGAAGTGCTGGATGTGGATAGGAATTTAATGAGCCATCATTAACACTGACCTGGCGCGTATATACTTAGCTATACGGGAAGCTCTCGCGCGAGAGGGTACTTAGCGGGCTGTAGCGGCCCCCAGCTGTACCGCGCAGAACCTGCAGCTGACCTATCGCTGGATTTCCGAGTCATAAAGTCCCGCACGCCGCGCACGAGGATCTTGCGATTTCGCTGGTATACAGTACTGGATCTGATGCGTCTCCCTATGGTCGTGATGATCCTCTACTCGATCTGGACGATATGTGCGTTCTGGATGCTTGGTACTGTTGAATAACTAATTGTTTGATTTGCCGTGCGTGTCTGCGGCTGAGAGAAAGAGAGAGACTTTATGATATATAATTAACGCGCGGCTAAACATTAAATAAAGCAATTATCCGTGGAAACTGTTTGCGAGTCTGTCGGAAAACTATTTCTTTATACGGTTGTATTAATCCAAATTGCTAGTGTAACTCTCCTCGAAACTTTGTATTGCCGTATTAAAATTTATGCTATGTGAGCTGGTTTTTGAAATTATATTTAACTCTATACAGCTTGCTACAATGCACTAGCTGATTACAGTACCAATAAAAACCTGTTTTTAATTTACTGGCGATTTTTCGTCTATATAGTAATACGTTAATTATCACAATTTTATAAATAAAACATTTTCGAAAAAATAAAATTAAAGTTACAGGAAGATGAAAATTATGTTAATTAATACAATAGTTGCAATAATCAAAGCATCCTATTCAGTTTAATTAAAATGCATAACTTGCAAGCCCACCGATGTATAAGTTAATCAAAGGGGCTTGGATTCGATTCCTGTTTTTATTTATTTTAATGACAACACAGATTCATACACTTGACAAATTTAAAATAATGCATTTAAAAAATTGTCACAGCTCATAAATAGTTAAATATGAATAATTTAACATTTTATTTCACAATCATTGAATAAAGTTTAAGTTTACAATAATTGCAGGACCGTGAATAGTTTTAAAAATGATTATGTACATTTTCTTGTATTTACAATTTATTTTTATATAACTTACATAAGAATATATCAGTATATTCGAACATTTTTCATAACATTAGTTATAATTAACGATACAATGAAATAATAAAGCAGTTACACATCTATAAGTCCGTGATTATTGGAAAGAATTTTTCGAATTAGAACGAATGAAACATTTCAACGAAATTAAAATTTCATTAAGCTCCAACAATGCAAGCAGCCGTCTCAAGACCCCAGAGGTCCTTCTATAATTGAAACAAATTTTATAAATAGTTTTTCACAAGGTATATTTCTCAGAAACTTGCAATATAATAAAAGAAAAACTTACTGCACATTGGATGACTTTGGATGGATTATACCAGTGTTTCTTGCATTTATTGACAGCTGCCTTGAGACATTCTTCACTAGCGTGTTTAAAAACTTTCTTGAGAATTTTCTCCACCTTTCTACCCTATACGCCATGTAAAATAAAAACATTAAATATAACAGCTTAGGATCAGTTTTACATTTTAAAGGAACTGATACACTTTAACCCATTAACGCCCAGGATGTACATTTTTGACATAAAAGTTTGAACCGTCAACACGTAATGAATTCGCGCAATAAAAATTCGGGACCCACTGTTTCTTATGTAAAAAAGACTGCTCTTTCCAATGGTGTGGATTAAATTTTGGTAAAATTCAATTTTATTACCCAAAAATGAAAAACAATGACAAAAACGCACTTTTTGAAAAAAAAATTTTTTTAAATCGATTTTTCGACCGCTTTTGATTTTTCTATGTATAAAAAAGTCATATGTAGTCTGGCATTGATACCTATACTTAAAGACTCCGCGGTGAAATTAGCGCCAAAATTTTTCTTTTCAACACAATGGCGTCCTATATGCAAATTTTTTTGTTTCATATTCACCGATTTTTTTCTGGAAAACTGTCAACTTTTATAAAAATTTCATAAGAATAAAAATATCCTAGAATTCGTCAAGAAATACTCTCAAATTTTTTCAGATTGATCCGGGAAAAGTTTTGATTTTTCGAAAATTCGGAAAATCAAAATTTTGAAAAACGTCCGGAAAAAATCTGAAATAATTGAGAACATTCCTTGATGAATTCTAAGAAATTTTTATTCTTTGCAAAATTTGCTAAATGGCTAAAGACGCATTCTGCACGTCCTACACAAAAATGTAACTAGTCTTATACAATTTGGTTTCTGATTTTTTTCTTAAAATCTATAAGGTTTATGCAAATTTTGCAAAGAATAAAAATATCTTAGTACTCATGACGGAATGTTTTCAATTTTTTTCAGATTTTTTCCGGACGTTTTTCAAAATTTTGATTTTCCGAATTTTCGAAAAATCAAAAATTTTTCCGGATCAATCTGAAAAAATTTGACAGTATTTCTTGACGATTTCTAAGATATTTTTATTCTTATGAAATTTTTTATAAAAGTTGACAGTTTTCCAGAAAAAAATTGGTGAATATGAAACAAAAAAATTTGCATATAGGACGCCATTGTGTTCACCGCGGAGTCTTTAAGGGTTTATGACAGTGTTAAAATTTTGAAAATATTAATTTTTTTTTATTCCCTTTTTTCACAGTTAATAGTCCGTAGAATATTGTCCTGAAAGCCGTTTTTTGCTAAAAAAATTTGCCTTGAAGATATCGACAAAAAACTGATAAATCTGTTTCAAGTAAATTTTTGAAAAATCGTGATTTTTAAATACTTTAATTAGTCCAAACTTGTGAAAAGGATTGTTCTACCGCACTTTTTACAGAGTTATTTCATGAGAAATTTTACTGAAAATATGACTTAAAAACCGTTTTACAAACCATTTTTTTCTCAAGAGTTATGAATTTATTTCCGTAAAATAAATAAAATCCGTAAAATTAATTTTTCTATGTGTGATTTTATGTCAATAAACTCAATGTGTTAAAGTAAAGGCATTCAACAAATTTGAATTTGCCACTCGAACAGGTTGTACCTCGCAACGTCCGGTCGAGAATGAAGATTACTGTTTGATCGGTATAGTAGAATTTTCTGTAAAGCAGCAGAAAGCAGCCAAACAGCTGTTTTTCATCCAAGACACTAGATCAGTGCAGTTAGTCTGCTAGCTACTGTAACAATGCTTATAACCTCAGTGGTATTGTAAAAGTGCAAGAGCTTCTGCAGAATACAAAAATTATTCAGATAAGTATTGGAAACTAATTAGTAATAGTTGTGTTCATAATGAGCTTTTTCTTTGTTGGTTTATTTTTTGCTTTTAGGTATACGGGTGCAATCCAGCAAGATGGGAGTTTATATTGACTGTCTGGAGTATTATTTTGCATACTTTTTAACAACTTGAAGTGTATTTAATAATGGTAAGTATTGCATGTAATTGTAATTCATAAACATAACTTGATTATGAATAGCTAACGATAATTTTTATTTTATTTCCAGATTCTAAATGCTATTATCACACAGCATTATATGCGCATACCACCAAATATACTTTATTGTATGTATATTTGAGTACCAAAAGCAAATCAAAGTATGCCACATGGTTTCTGTAAGTATAGCTGAGTTCATTTGTATGATTTACATTATAAACTTTAAATGCCTTTTATTCAAATTTAGTTTTTTCATGCTTTTCATGTACTTGCCGCAGCTTTCTGAAGGAACCGTAACATTAATCTGGATAAACCAAAGTGGAAAACCTTCCTTATGAGTACGGTCACAAACTGAGTGGAGCAGAATTGGTAAAAATAAGTTCAAAGTGAATATTACGTATGTTTACATATGTTCACTGTAAATATTAATATTGTCAATATATGTTTAATTAATTATATTAATTTTGTTTTTCAGGAATCTGTTCCACTTAGTCTGAGACCAGACTCATAAAGAAAATCATGATTTTTGGTAAGCAATTCCTTTAATTGTTTTTAAATGTTACACTCACTTTTTGCATATTATTTATGCATAAAAGTGATGTATAATACTTATATTTGAAAGGAAAAATATAGTTTTTAGAGCATCTATATATCTATTAACTTTTTACAACACTAACAATTTTTCGTTTTTTTCAGATTTTAACACTGTCATAACCCCTTAAGTGTAGGTATCAATGCCAGACTACATATGACTCTTTTATGCATAGAAAAAACTAAGGCGGTCGAGAAATCGATTTAAAAAAAATTTTTTTCAAAAAGTGCGTTTTTTCCATTGTTTTTCATTTTTCGGTAATAAACTTGAATTTTATCAAAATTTAATCCACACCATTGGAAAGAACAGTCTTTTTTACATAAGAAACTGTGGGTCCCGAATTTTTAACGCGCGAATTCATTACGTGGTGACGGTTCAAACTTTTATGTCAAAAATGTACATCCTGGGCGTTAATGGGTTAAAACACATCTAAAATTGAAAATTTTAATTTTATTTTTATATTTACTTTAATTTATTTAAACAATATATACAGTAATAGAATAAAAATTACATAATATGTAAGCAATAAACATTTTTTAATTTTTTTACAAAATTTTGTATTAAATCATCTTTCAAAATATGTTTTTAAAGTAGATACAGTTTATTAGGAATACTTTTTGATAGCAAGATACAGTGGAAATATGTGGTAAATGAAGAAATGAATATTATGAACTTTGATTTTCAAAGACTGCTTGCACGGTCATACACGACTTACATAAATTATTTTCGACTTGTTTACATAATTTTTTAACATATGATATAATTATATTATTTAAACTAATGAATGTCAGCATAAAAATAAAATCCAAATTTTCATTATTTTTAAACTTTTGTAATTTTATCAGTTCCCTTTAAGCAATAACAAAATTTTAGAAATTGTAAAGATTGCTACTCACGAAACTGGATCTCATCTCAAAAGACAGTGATGAATGGTCAAAATCGTATTCTTCATTCTCTATACTGGCGGTTACCAAAGCAATGGTTACAACCATAAGGCACAAAGTTAAAAAATAGCGAGAAAACATTTTGTTCATTTATTGTGATCAATAATTTTAGTACTAAGTCGAAGATGAACTGTGTTTAATTGAAATCGTTACCTGCTTTTATACTAGTCACTATGTTCATTAGTATGGATTGAGTCAATGAGTAATGAATTCTGTACTTACCCGTAATAATCGATACAGATAAGCAGAAGGTATGACTTTAAAAATAAAAATGGGAATCACAGTTAAATTATATATACTATACTGTTCAAGCACAATGACGTAAGTTGTTCAATGAAATTCTGCTTCCTTCTTGGCAAAGCAAAAAAAAATGTACTGTTCGTTTCACTAAGATTTTGTTTGATTGTTCAATTAAAATAGAAAACAAAAGAAACCATTAATTTATTTATAACAAACAATATGAAAATAAAACTACGAAAATAAACGCCATAAAAGTTTCCTTCTTTATATACAAAGTTTGAAGTCAATATTTGAATATTTCACAGACGGTATTTTAATCGTAAATTAAAATTTTTTTTTAAATACAATAATAATATTATTATTCAAATTTAATTAACCGTTTTTTCTTCGCGTAAAGAAATGATGATGTTTTTTCCCGACTTTAACATTGCAGTTGAAATACCAGATAATACCTTTACACCTTAAACCACTTCAGGCTTTGATAAATTGATCTAATCGGCATATCTGCCTCTTTTCGATTGACTGTAATGCAATAATGATAAACATCTACATAGCTGCATTGATGGAAATAAATAGCTTCATTGTATTCAACGTAAAATTACTCAAACTCTTAAGAAGTCAACAAAATTTCCTTCCGCCACTTTTTGATTCCCTTCTTCGTTGTATTGTCCACTGTGGTTGTTGGTATACCAGTGTCGAAAGTAAATCAATAATACATCTCTTTTCATTGAAGAGTGATTCAAGTTTTCTGAGAACTTGAAATTTTTAATTTCATAAATCAAATGAGTTACGAAACGCATTTATAAAATTCAAACGATGAGTGTTAAAAATTAATGCTATAAAATGTTCGTGTTAATAGTTTTACCATTTGATAAAGAAACTATGAATTTTGAAGAGCGTACATTAGTACTTGTACAATCCTTGTTTCTTTTTAATTAAGAATGTGTCTTATTAAATTTTTAAAATACGATTATTTATGTAAAATTTTTATTTTAAATTTTAGAAGAACATGTGCAAAGTTAAATATTAAAATTGCCGATAAGTTATGATCTTAAAAATAAAAATTCGAAATATCTCGTCGCAACTAATTAGCGATAATAAAGCGATTAGTTGCCGACAACATCGTCAAGACAGTATTTTAGGTAGAATGGTTCCCATTAAACTACCGATCATATCCTATATTTCGTTTGGTTTTAGAAAAAATATAATTTTTATTTATATTAGTGACTTATAAATTAGTTTAAATTAAATTATTATTTGAATTGCTGATGTACACATACATATCTTTGGTTTGCAGGAAGAACCACTTACGGGGACCCACCACTTTTCAAATCTGAAATAAAAAAATTTTTCAAATAATTTTTAAATTGTTATAGTCAATTAGAATTGAACTAAAACATTTTTAATCTAAAAGTATATATAAAATATAGTAAGATTAAATTTTTATTGTCCTACTTTGAGCCTAATACACATTCATGTCAGCGTAGACACTGTTCGGTGATTTTTGGCACTGTCCGTAAGATTCCAAGTGTACGCATGGATGAAATGGACTCAAATTTTATTAACAAGCTTATTATAGTATTAGTTTCCGTATGAACAGAGGGATTTTAATTTGAATGAGTAAAACATTTGAAAAAAAAATATGTCAATAAATTAAAAATCTAATGGTTTTGAAAATATTTTTTAACACATTTTATTTTTTTTCAAATGTTCTACTCATTCAAATTAAAATCCCTCTGTTTATACGGAAACTAATACTATAATAAGCTTGTTAAAAAAATTTGAGTCCATTTCATCCATGCGTACACTTGGAATCTTACGGACAGTGCCAAAAGTTATCGAACAGTGTCTGATAGTTATCGAACACATCTGACATGAATGTGTATTAGGCTCAAAGTAGGACAATAAAAATTTAATCTAACTATATTTTGTATATACTTTTAGATTTAAAACCTTTTAGTTCAATTCTAATTGACTATAAGAATTTAAAAATTATTTGAAAAATTTTTTTATTTCAGATTTGAAAAGTGGTGGGTCCCCTTAAGTGACATTTTGTGAAAAATTTTTTTATGTCGAATACGAGGTACTCAATACCCTTTTTCATTGTACAATAGTAGGATTTCCGAAATGCACAAATATTTTAAATACTAGCCGATTGCATAATAACTTAACTGCGTCTCTCATGAAAATGTTACCGCAGAACCACTTAAGTGCACTCGTTTTTTTTGTTTTTGTGCTAGATAACCCGTGAGGAATACATTAAAGCTGTATAATATATATCTAATTACCTATACCGATATATTTGTCGGTTTTTTAAAATTTAAAAAAATTTTTTTTAATGTTTTTAAATTTTTCCAAAATTGTTAATTTGCAAAAACAAAAAAATTACTGGAATCGCTCTGATAAAATTTATACGTATTCCTTAGCTGATTATAAGAACTTATTACTCTTGAAAATTTTTTCCAAAAGTGCGTGGTTTCTGAATAAAAAATTCGTAAAACTCTTGGACAAAAATTTTCAATTATAATATGCGCCAGTTTGACCACACCGAGGTTCAAAATCAACCCCCAAATCACGTATCTTTTAGGTTTAGAAATTTATTCCATTGGTTAGTGGGGTTCTAGATACATTCCAAATGAAAACGTTCTTGAAATCTCGAATTAAAAATAAATTGTGGAAAAACCATGCTTTTTTCCTTTAAACCCTTTTTTCTCATTGTTAATAACAATTTTCGAAAACTTCAATTACACCATTGGGAAGGGCATGAGTTAAGCTTTGAAAATATGTCCCGCCCGAATTTTTTAAATTGCAAATTGCATTAGTTACGAGCCATCAAAGTGAGTGACCGCAATAAGCACTTATCTGCAGTTCCCGCAGAACCACTCAACTCGAGTAATTTATTTAGCTTGCGCGTCGAGAAAGAAACTATTTACAAATGTAATACTACGGTTGTATTCGTATTAGATACCTAATGAAATGAGCCAATACTTAGATCTTTTCTCTGACATTTCGATCTTATGTATTACTCCAAACATTCCCACGTAAAAAAACATATGAAATCTGTATATAAAGTATATGTAGGCGCTTTATATACTTTTTGTGTAGATTTCATATAATATTGGCATTGCATAAATTTTATATCATTTTTATAAAAATGCATAGAAAGTATTGTTTCATAAAACTATACACTTTTTTAAAAAATTATTTATTTTTTGTTGTAATGACAATTACATAAGTGAAATATAATGCATAATAAATTTTAAATTTTTAAACTCATTTTTTTCGTGGACTTGAGCTCTTGCAACAATGCTCGTAGACTTATTTTTATTTGCTGCCTACTCAAGTGAGGCCAATTTTTTTTCTCTCCAAATTCCTGCGCGTACGCTGTAAATAATATATAAAACATCAAGCGAAAATGTATCAACACATTTTATATAGATAGTATAATCGTACTTATAATAGTTTCCGAAACGTAAGCAGGCAACCCTGGACGAGAGTCAGAATGAATCATGGAATTTTTCGTCTTTGTTCCCGTTAAACAGTGGGTTTGCAAAGCCTCATCAGTAAAAATGTTTTTAAAAAGGAACCGACTCTAAAATTATTCAAATGATCAGTAGAAATCCTTTTTCATGTTTAGTTCTTTGAGAATGTCACGTTCTAATAATCCAGTTTCATGTCTTTTAATTTTAGGAACCTAAATCAAATATAAAATACTAAATTCATATTCACTCACGAAAATGAAATGTTAATCAAGAAAACAAAAAGATATATTAGAATAATTTTTTAAAGTAAAATTTAATTACTTGCCTCAATTACTCGAGTTTTGTTTACATCGTTTTTCTTTGAGAATATCCCTTTTTTGGATTTTTTTTTTGACTTTTTATTTCAGCCATTTGTCTCATTAAAGTTTCGAGTGGTTCAGCATCACCTAAAATATAAAGTATGTAAAGTAAAATGTAATGTAAGTATATAAAGTATATACTTACTGTCGGATGCGAGAATGGTCCCCTCATACTGCTTAGATTTCGTACGGTTCTCGGGTCACAGGAAACGAACTCTGCGTCCAGGAGTAATTTCCTCATCCTCGTCGTCTCCAGTAATTATTGACTTTTTATAAATCACACACAATGACGTATCATCGCAATCAATTAAGTACTGCAGCATCTTTACTTTTTTCGAGCGTAAAGTTTTTTTGTTTACTGTCATCGAAATGCGTATGCCGTATTGATAAGCAGAAAACTATTTGTTTATAAATAGAGGAATCGGTTGTATATGTTTGTAAACAACTTCATCGCATCCGAGACAAGATCGCAATTTGAATAACTATAAATTTCACAAGATTGAAAACCAAACTGGATTTTAGTAGTCTGACAAGGAGAGAGTTACCGAATTACCTGTAACTTTCGGGGTATTATTTTTTCTTTTTCGTCAAAAGAGTTTGTTCTTAGCTTTTTTTTGGAACTATTCAGACATCTCTACAATGCCTAGATCACAAACTATGGGCGTTACAATAGAGTCATATATTTTGACCATTTTGTTAAAAAGAGCCCATAACTAAGCAAATATTGAGCGTTACAGCGTATGGTTATGGTTTCTTACTTCTTTCTACACTTAAAATATATCCCCAAAGTTACAGGCAATTCGGTGACCCAAAGGTAAGACTCTCTCCTTGTGAGTGTGCTTTAGCAATTAGGAAATTGGAACACTGGATTATTTTGTTAAATCTCCAACAAATACGTGCAAATACGTACTTGAGTAGCCAAGTTGCACCAGCATATTAAATTGCGATTTTTAATATGGATATTTTTTTATGATTGTATATATGAAAATACTTATCCATATTAAGGGGTTATGCCTGAGTTAAACCTGAAAAAACAAATTATTAGTTAACATGCAAAAAAAAAATTATTTATAAGTAATATTTAAAAAATTCTTTTTCCTACTTAAAGTGTACATATTAATTGTAATTTTACATATTTTTAAACAATTATATATTATAACGGTCGCGCATATAATACGCACGTTATCGCCTCTCCGGGCGTATGCCGTATTACTTGCACTAATACATTTATTGTTCTAGCGGCCACCAGCGGACACTAGCCTATGAGAGAGACAGAGAGAGCGAGAGAGTGCCTATGTTAGGCCTAGTCTAAGAGAGAGAGAGCGCGTCCGTCCGTCCGCGACGTTGCCGACCCATTACTCACGCGTTGGCCAAAATATGACAACACAGGGTCAGGGGCCGGAGCGTCCTTCTGTATCGCGCGCATTTATAATATTCAGTATTGCGGTAGCGCCTGACCGATACGGACGACCCCCCGCGCGTACTTACTTAGAGACCGAGCGAAGTCCGAGAGACGCCTGCTTCGTCCGACTGCATCCGAGTCACGCTTTCCGCGACGCCCCGATTGCGAGCCTGGACGACTGCAGCGATCCAGAGCGGACTGCGACCTCCCGGCACCGACGTGCGACTGTAAGTGCCAACTCTCATTCACTCTCGGTATTCGTATTCGAGCGTATATATTGCGAGTGTACGTATTACTTTGACAATATATTTTTCCATTTAGTTCTCATTAATTCACGCGTAATCATTTATACGTAACCCCGTCCCCTGCCGCCTTCGCGATCCCCGTACGTCCGTACGACGTACGCGAGTCTGCAGAGCCGTGCTAGGCTTAGACGACATACAACGCGAAAATAATAAACGTGGCTATTCTGGCCACGGTTGTACACGGCCGATCGTGCGAGAACAACAATCGCACCGCTACAATATATATACTTACTCTGCAAACAATTCCACGTGTAATAGTATATTATGCACCTAGGGAGTAAAAATAAAGAATGTCCCAAATCGCATGTAATTATCGCCCGAGCCGAAGGCGAGGGTGATAAATATGCGATTTGATGCATTCTTTATTTACTCCCATGGTGCATATACGATTTTTTTTCACGCACAACCTTAAAACGCCAACTGTCTATTCCATTCCAGGGAATAAAGTTGGCACTTTATGGTTGGGTGTGAAAAAAAGTATTAAATTTGATCATTTTTCTCCCTTTGCCGTAAGAATTCTCAGCATCCGGGTGATGAATTCAGACCAAACTGGATGGAAAATCTTCCAAATGTAATTCTTCTCAGCTTGAATGTAAGGGATTACTGAAAAAAAAATTTTAAATATTTAGTAACGCTTAAGTTATAATATAAGTAATTATAGTGAATCTTACGTATGTTTACATACATAACATTCACTTTAAACTTATCTTTGCAAATTCTGCTCCGTTCAAGCAGTGAAGAAGGCTTTCAGCTTGATTGGTCTTGGGAATCCTGCGGCAACTGACCTAAGATCATAAAAATTCAAAACTTGAGAAAAAGGCATTTAAAGTTTTCTTGAACATTTAATTATAAAAAATATACTTACAATTTTTTTTCACACCTGGACCTTTTTTAAATGAATGATAAGTGTATCCTGGTCATCTTTGTAAATTTTGAGGATGGTCCAAAAGCTTTATTCGTGTCCAGTCATCTGAAATAAAATAAAATGAAAAATCATAAAAAAATGTAATTTTTCTAAATTTGAAACATTTTTATAATTAAGTTATAAAAATGCTTTTATTGTTAAAAAATAAGTTTAGATACTTACATGTGATGAACAGAAGTAGTAGCACTACCATTAAGTGTCAAGTTGAAGGTTAGAAAAAATAGTCCAGATAAGCTGATGGAAAGGAAGCAGACAACACTAATCAGCTGTTTAGCTTGCTCTCTCTAACTCACTCTCTCTCTCTCTCTCTCTCTCTCTCTCTCTCTCTCTCTCTCTCTGACCTATATCCATTCCAGCTACAGACTGCTTACAAAGCTGATGCTGTTATGTGTTTTTTTGTTTCAAATTGAAAATTGTTTGATTTTAAAATTAAAAAAAATGAAACAAAAAATTAAAAAAAAGAAAAACAATATTTTAAAAATATTTTTTGGGGGGGCCCAAAAATTGAGTGCTCGATTTGTCAGAGAATCGCCCATGTATAAAGATTTAATTCAAGGCGATTTTTAAAAATGCTGTCAATAGAAAAGTAACCTTTTCCAAAACACAATAAATGAGACAATCCAGAAAAACACAAAATTCTAAAAAAATGTATTAAGTCCGGAAACCTCTGTGCAAGAAGGATTGTCCATTTTGGGGCAGGAGTGCGCTTTCAAATTTCCAGGGGAATTTGATGATTTTATTAATTATTTTAAAAGGTATTATGGTAAAACTCGGGCCTGATATATTCTGTGTATATAAGATGAAAGTAAGAAGCAATAATTTTCAAGAATCTTATCACAAAGCATTAAAGACTATGCTTGGCAAAGGGCCAAACATTACTAAGTTTTTCCGTTTGATTTTCAATTTGTAAGAAATGAGAGGTAACATGATTAGATTTCCCAATATTTCAAAAAGGTCTCACTCATTATGTTGTTCAATAGTTACAAGTAAAAATAAATCAATTCCCACTAATAAAAAGTCATGACCGGATGTTTTGAAGCCGCTGAAGACGAATTGTGATTGGTTGATGTTGTGCGCATGCGTCAAGACTCAAGAGCCAATATGTTCATGTGTCATGGCTCATGTGTTTCCGGTGAATGCGTTAGATTGAGGTTAGAGCGCGCGAAGCCCGCTGATGTTGATCTAACATTCTCGCCTAATATAATGGCAAAAAAGATCTGCGTGCAAGCAGAGTGCAGGTACAAGAAATCGAGAAAGATTTGTTTTTATTTTATACACAATAGAATCGACAATGGGTTCATGAGTTCTTCATATATAGATATACCTATGCACAGTTCGATAAGTTCTTTTTAAAAACTGTACTTTAAAAAATAACTTTTAAAAGAGAAATAATTCTTCAAAATTTTCAAAATAAAAATCGAATTTGATTATTTTAAGTATTTCTGAGTACTATTAAATTTTGAACAAACTGCAAGAAAAATTAGAGCGCGCGAAGCGCGCTGCTCTTGGTCTAGTATCCGATAAAAGGAAACAATTATAACCACTAAAATGAATGAGAATCACAGAAGACTTCACAGTTGCTTGAATATTACCATCAAATATGTTGTTTCCAAACAGAGATTATATTATATAAATATATCTAAAGTCTGACTAATGCTAGAATCAACTTCACTACACAAAGAACAAGTTAGAATAACTTCTCTCCCCCCCCCCCCCGTTTGTCTACATGCACGTACGTGTACATTTATAGGATGACATATTTACTATAGGGTACCTTTAAAATGCTTGTTACTTTGATATTAGCATCGAGTTTTGACGATGACGATGACGAACATGATGACGACAACAATAACGATGATATCAGATTTACAAGTTACGTGAAATAGTTAATATATTAACATAATATAAACTTATCTTCAAAATTATTTTGTTTTAAACTGCATAACATTTTTTACAAAAACGGATATCCATGTTTGTGAAAGCAAAATTATTCCCCGCGGAGCTATGCATGAATCAAAATTATTATAAAAATATTTAATAAAAAGATATTTAGGTAAAAAAAAACTTAAGTTGACCCGACATCGATAAATTTCACAGAGGTACACGCAAACTTTGAATAAGTTATTGGAAGGTGCGCAACTGTCCAATTTATTATTTAAAGTTTACTTTCTAGAAAAATAGAATAAAGCAGTAGATACGAGCATAAGTCAAAACAAGGTGAGCAGAGGTAGTCTTCCTCTGACTAAACATTATTTCATTTACTTTGCTTTCAACTGAGCTTGAAATAAGTGCTTTTTCTCGTACTCTCTTACTATAAATTGTATATTAATAAACAAATTAGGATTTTTGATTCACCGTTACTTTTTATTTATATTATATACTATCTACCGTAACATTGTATAAGTTTACAATATCGAAAAATTAGAGTTAAGTTAACACTCTCATTGATATCCAAATTTTTCGAAGATTTTTGAAGTATAATCCACACAAGAGCTGCAAACGATTGATACCACTTTCTCATCAGGTAAAGCATATAAAATGTAGTAATTGTAACTTAGTAGAACTTTTGGATTGCACCAATCATTAAAATCTTTCTTGGATTAAAAGAATTAGAAACTTTCTTGCGGAGAAAAAGCTTCTAACTATTTTCAAAAGTAAATATTTTGTAATCTCTTTAAAAAAAGTGATGGCCTTTGTTATGAAGCATTTAAGGAGGTATGGTAGTAAATAGAATTAATGAAAAAATTATGAAAATTGGTGTATCATCAAGATAAGTATAAGTATAAGTAAGTTGGCTTATGTAGGCCGCCTAGCCTACATATACTTTGAACTCACTTTTTGCCAACCTCAAAATTTTTTCAATCGACAATAACTTATGTTTATCAAATGCACATGCAGTCTATAGCATACATTCTAAATGATATTCATTCAACGTTTCATGTAAAAAAAGAATCAGCTAAAAATATTGAACCGTTCGTTAAATAAAGCTGTTTAAATTTTCGGAGTGCGTATTTCCTTTTCCGAAGATTTTCCTTCTCCACCCAATATATATAGCTAAACACACTGTACATATAGCTAACTGCGCTATATATATATATATATACATAGACACACACACACACACACACACATATGTATGTAATATGTATGTATATCTGTACGTTTCTCTTGTATCGGCCTGCGGGCCCCTAGTGTTTTCTTCGTCAGGCAATTTCTTCTTATGCTATATGTATATATCGTCACCCCGTACGAAGACTACAACAACTCAAAAAAGACTTAATTTAATTTGCCATTTTTAGAGAGCCCGGATCGAGTCCAGTGTCAGGAATTTGAAAAATTTTAAATATACGATCTTATTTCAAATTTATCATATCTTTGGCGAATTGATTGATCCTAACTATTTAAAAATAGCAAATTAGAATAGGTCTTTTTTGAGTTGTTTTCGTAAGGAGTAACGATATATATTTAAAAAATTATAATATACTTAAAATAGAAAATTCGAGACATAATTGAAAAAAGAATTTTATAAAAATTTGATAAGAATAAAAGTGAATTGGAATTAATCAAATAATAGTCTCAAATTTTTTCAGTTTTTTTAAGGCCATTATTTGAGATTTCGATTTTTTGACTTTTCGAAAAACCAAAAATTGTACCTGATCAATCTGAAGAAACTTTAGAGTATTCTTTGACTAATTCGAAGGTAGTTTTATTCTTATTAAATTTTTGTAATCATCTAGTTTTTGAAAAAAAATGATCTATAAACATAAAAACAAAAAATGCCTATTAGGCCATCATTTTGAAAAAGTTTTTTCGGACAAAAATCACCATGCATTCTTTTAATTTGGATCTCTATGCTACTTTATAAATTGGTTTTATGTGTATAAAAAATATGAAGAGACTAAAAATCGATTGATAAAAAAATTTCGGACAATTGAATTTTTAAAAATTTTTTTCGATTTTTATTTGACAAAATTAAATTATAGAAAATTTTAGTATATATTATTGAAAAAAGTACCCTTTAATACACAGAAAACAGTGGTTCCATAATCTTTCCCGTGTGAAATCATTACATGCTAGATTACACGTGACAATTCAAACTTAGGTGTCTAATGAGTGTTAATGGGTTAAATGCTAGTTTTTAATGAAATTTTCAAATACTTTGCGATTAACTCGTTTATATAACTATTTTTAATATTAAGAGTAGCTTTAGTTTGTATTAATGTTTAGAATTCCATACAATCGTTTAAGCAAAAACGATTCTTAAAACATACTGGAGACATATTAGGCATCAAAATACATGCATCGAAATAACAAAATATTTAATGATAAAATCATTATTTATTTAATAAAATACATAACTTTTCATAATTTAGTAAAACTTCGGAAAAAATTCAAAATGGTAAAATATTGATAAGTATAAGTTTTATCTAAAACGAAAATTTATTAAGGTTAGATTGTATTTTTACGTGTATTGATTAATAATCTGTTTGTACATTCTATTTTTTAAATACTAGAAAAATATTTAAAAAAATATTTTTATATTATTAGAATTATTATTTTATTATTAAAATTAGGATTTTAGGGTAGTCCAAAATATGGAGGGTGAGGCAAAGTAAAAAGAGGAGTGAAAATTAGGAGAAGGGAAGTGAGGAGGAGGTAGGGGAAGTGGAAAGGAAGTGAGGAGAAGTGAAAAGAAGGCGAGGGGAAGTAAGAAGGAGAAAACGGGATGTGAGGGGAGTGAGAGTGCCGGGGGCTCTTGAAAGAACAAGCTAGAAGAATTTCTTTACCCTTTTTTGTCTACATACACGTACGTGTATATTAGGGTAACATATTTACTAGTATACCTTCAAATAAATCATTGTTACCTTGATATTAGCATGATCGTTGTAAAAATCCAAGTCCGAAAGAGTTTTGACGATGACGATGATGATGACGTGAAATAGTTAATATCGTAACATAATAATATATACTTATCGTCAACATTATTTTGTTTTAAACTATAGAAATTTAAATTTCTTACAAAAATGCATATTCATGTCTGTAAAAATGAAATTATTTCCCGCGGAGCTATAAATTAATCAAAATTGTAAAAAAAAATATTTAATGAGAAATTATTTAGGTGTGGTTTAAAGAAAAAAAATTAAGTCGATCGATCTCACACAGAGCGTCCGCAGAGATACACGCAAATGCTGAATAAGTTATTAGAAGGTACGTAATGCATAGCCTTTATATTTAATTTATTATTTAAAATTTGCATTCTAGAAAAATATAATAGAGCAGTAGATACGAGCATGAGTCAAAAGAGGATGAGCACAGGTAGCCTTATTGCGGCTAAACGTTATTTCATTTACTTTCATTTCCACTGAGCTTACAATTAGTCGATGCAAGGCATAGCTTGATTCAGAGAAAATTAATTAGCAATGCCTGCATACTATAAGCTTTACTTTTCGTGGAAACTTATTATAAAATCGATTACATTGAACTTGTAAAATTACAAGTTCATGCTACGTGTACTTTTATTTTTTTTATTACTTATAAAAAGCTATTTTCATTCAATAATCAGAGGGATGGGTCGGGTTGGGTAGACAATTACAATAAAATTCACGGCATAATGTCTCTGTCTTACGAATTCTATGTGTTAAAATTATTACAGATTGTAAGAACAACAATATATTTCACTCTAAACCAATCTTGAAATGTTTGGAAACAAGTATATTGTGTAACGAGGGGTTGATGTGTGATATTCAAATATCGCGCACTCGCTATATCGCACGATGCGCAGGTCATGGCAGGCGTCGCTGTCCTGTAGAGGTGAGAGACGCGCGGGGAAGCGTATGGAAATTAGGTCCGCGCGCGTTATACGTTTAGATACAACTTGACCGTGCCGATGTGAGGATATAATCTTGTTCGATAACATCCTATATTGGATACCACTAGGGTGCCCTAAGTCTCCGATAATCAACGAAAAGCGGAGTTTTGCGATCCTTGCCGACTGCATCTGGTGCGAAAGAAGGAGTGTCTACTTCTCGCAGGATATTCGAAAAGTCCAAACAAGTCCGTTGAAGCGTCGGTGCCACGAAGAGTGCGAGTGAGACAACGCGACTGCTCGCGCGAATGTAAATTGTATTCTCATTGTACGTCGTACTAACTATAACTCAGTAGAACTGTTTGATTGCACTAATCATTAAAACTGTTCTTGGATTAAAAAGTTAATCCACTAAGTTTATTTTTTATTAAAAATAAAGTGATTTTTATTCAAAACAAAATTATTAGAACCTTTCTTGCGGAGAAAGAGCTTCTAACTATTTTGAAAAATAAATATTTCGTAAAAACACATTAAAATTAATAGATTTTAATAAAAAAAGAAACAAAAATTAAAATTGTCAATATTGTAGTAGTTAATGCAAAGCATGGTTTGATTCAAAAAATTAGCAGTGCGTGCATACTGCAAGCTTTACTTTTCGTAGAGACTTATAATGAAATAGATGTAAAATTACAAGTTCATGACGCGTTTACTTTTATTTATTTCCTATTAATTATAAAAAGCTATTTTCATTCAATAATCGCTACTGGGATGGGTCGGGTTGGGTATACAGTTACAATAAAATGTGAAGCATATTGATTTTTTCTTACGAATTCTAACATTCTAGCTTGTAATATTAAAAACCAATTTTACATGATGCATATTGAATAATTCCAAAAAGAGTAGTTCTGCGTGCACAGCGCGACGGATTCTCTGTTTTAGCAGAAGATTACGAAAAAATTGAATATTGTAATGTATGATAGTTTGTAAGTAGAATTTGAAAGAAATGTTTTCATAAAAAATCGCATTTCGTAATATTAATTTCAAGCTTAGTATAAATGCTTTCAGTTTTTTTAGTTCCTTAAAGGTAGATTGTTAGTTGTTTGATGGGGAAAATCGAATATAAGCATGACCCCGAAAATATTTCGATAAAAATGTGCATTGATACAAAAGAAAATCTGATAAAGAATTCAACACGTTTGAAAAATATTATCAAATGCTGTAAAAGTGGTTGTAAGCAATTTGAGTTTTCAACATGACTTTGGCTTTGTACAATTGCAAATCAAGTCTCATAAATTATTGTTTATGAGTTCAGTTTTAAAGGCCTTTCATGAGCTCATTTTGCCATTGCAATTAACCGAGCAATTAGAATAATCGACAAGAAATGTCTAATTAAGCCCAAATCTTTCGTATTATAAATCTATAATCATTTTAATTTATTAATTACAGGAACAGTATACACATTAAGATTAGATCCATTGCAACGTTTGCACAATGGGAAAGCAGTGCATTGATTTATCAATTTTTAAAGAACCTAATTATAGAGTGATAAAGATGCTTCTTATGTACACTGGTTTATGGCCGGAATTGAGCAATGTCAGACAATATACGACATTATTCTTAACCATTGCAGTAACATCATCTATGAATATATCGCTTGTAAGTACTATCAATAATTAGACAGTTATTTTATTATCAAATTATATTAGATATTAGTCGCTATGAATTGAACATATGCTAATGATAACAATTGTTCAACAGATCGGTGGAATGTTATATTCTAAAAAACGATTTGATTTGACGATAGTGCTAGATAATCTTACATTAATCATTTATAACTTTAACAGTGTATTTATTTATTTAATATGTTTTGCTTTTAAATTTAGAGTAAGTAACAAATTGTATTTTTAGTTTACTACAAAATATTAGTAAGCAGTTTTGTACTGCAAGAATTTAATATCAGCTTTTTAAATTTTAAAGTACTTGGTAAAAGCATAATTTTTGTAAGCTACAATGATCTATAGTCTGCTTCTGAATTGTGACTGACTACTATTATAATCAATAAATGTATGCAGTTGAAGTTACTTTTCACATATTTTCGGGCTTAAAATTTTACTTTGGTAATGTTACAAACTTCAATTACTTTTCTAAAATAATTAAAATTAGAGAAGCGCACTTCGCGGGTTCTTATTTTTATCGCGGTGTTTAATTAATTTTTAAAACAATGGTTTCTGAATTTCTTGAACTGAAAACGTTGACTAAATACTCATTTGAATTTTCTGAAAACTTTAATTTAGTGTAATATGAGATTATGTTTTTACGATGGACGACTCATGTATGTGTAGTAGACTACGCACTAACGCTTCACGGCCCCACGGGAAATGATCCCAATATGACACTTTTTTTTAATGCAAACTAATATAGTTACACACAAATTTCTATACTATATTAATTATTTAAATTTTATAGTTAGCAGCATCCTAGAATTAAAACCTTTACTTTTTTTTAAACAACAACTATGATAAATATGCCAACGTACATATGATAAACAAAAGGCACAGTAATAGCTGTGTCTATACGCACTATTTTATGAATAGAAACTTATGTGTTCATGTATTTATTTATTTAGTTCTTGACAGTACTTAAGCATTTGGTAAATGATTGGAAGAATTTGCATGATGATGCGGAATTACGCATTTTATATAACTATTCGCAATCGAATCGACGTTTAACGAATTTCCTTGTAGGTATACCGCTCATAATCAAAACCATTAATGATTTTTATAACACTGCATGTCATAGCATGCCATAGTGACTACAGACTTTAATTTTTCTTTTATAGGTCTATTCTGCTGTAGGTGGAATTTTAGTATACACATCTGTACCATTTATTCCAAAGCTAATGGATCTTGTATTCCCACTGCAGAACGAAACTAGAACAATAATTATGCCTTATTTCCCGTATTATTTTGGCATCTTTGATTGCAATAAATATTATATCTTCATACATGTTATTCACACACAGATGGTTCTATTGTGGACTACAGTGATAGGTATCTCTTCTTTATGCGTTTGTAAAGTTGGTACTACACACGTCAGTGGTTTGTTCGCCATAGCATGGTTAGTATTTTGAGATATACAACCTTCATTATAATCACATACATCTGTATATTTAAAATATAAACGCTTTAAATTAGTCATAGATCATTCCGAATTGGGTGTTACGATGAAACGATAGGCTCCAAAATTAAATTGGATAAATCAGAAGCTTATCAAAATATTAAAAGTGTCAATGATGTGTACAATACTGCTATAAGTTAAGTTATTTTTTGTGCTTAAAAACTATATTTTACAGCTATATCTATTTTTCGGCCGGCCGATCTCACAGAGAATCACCCATATATATATATATTAACGCCTGAAAACCAGCCTTTTGCTATAGTTTTCAGGCAGCGATAAGAGGCCTTTCAATGCATGTAATGAAAAAAGCCTTAATTATGTACGATTTACAACAAGGAGAGGGTGGCTTTTCAGACTCGGGAGATCTGAGAGCACTCATGTTACTCGTATGGCTCGAGGCACTCGTACTCAAATGTCATTCTCGTTAGAAAAACCCGGTTTTCTCACCTAGTAGTACAATATACTATTACATAGCGACTATTGGGTAATACGACATCATATATATTGGTAACCAAGATGGCTACGTATAATCGGGAAATAACATTGAACCTTATCGAGACTCGTAGTAATTTAAATTTTTTTTTAATTTTTAAGAGATTATCAGTCATAATAAGTTGTAAAATTTGATTGCGTCATGTTTTTGTACTAATACTAAATTTTTAAATTATTAAAATGTGTTGGAATTAATTGAAAATCCTCAAAGTGAATTTTAAAGTGAAGTTAACGACTGTCTGCTTCAAGTTTTTGCTGTGTTCCTGTGGCATGTATTTACATACAAATGCAAAACATTTTCAATTGAGTTGGTGAAAATCAGGTTCAACGAAAATTTATAGAAAGAGATCGTGTCCTGAAAGATGGGCACTTTATTCTCTGTGGTCAAGTAGAAGAAAATAACGAAAATAGTGATATAACAATCATATACTCTTGTCTCCAAACAACATATCTACTTGAAAAGCCTCATGAAATTACTAGCAAAATTACTAAAGAAGGTATAACAAGTAATTTTCAGTACTCATGCAAGGCAGAATTAAGTAGCTAATGCAAACACATTGCACAACTCTACTTCACATATATGCGTAAGTTAACTTCGCGATGCAAGGCATACAAAACGCTACTTATCGCTTGTCTGATACTCGCCCGGTCCGCTGATGATCCTCCGCTCGTATTTTGTACTCACACATTTACACTTAGATTCACTGTGGCATATAAAATATTTAATATTTCAGCAGATTTGTAGACATTTTGGATCCACCGATACTTCAAACTTTTATTGGCTAGTTTGTATGTTCCATGTGAATTCTTGCTACAGCAATTTTGGATATAGCAATGAATTCTGATTCCGAAAATTGCTTTTTACCCTTCAGAAATGGTGGTCTTATTATATTCCATTTATTTTTAATGTACAATTATTCGATTAAAAATCCCTTATCTACCCTAACAGCATCATTGAATTCCAGTAAAGTCAATTTGACCAAGTTAATTTGATCCAATGAAGTTAATACTTTGATTGAAAATTGATGTGTCGCTAGTCCTTCCTCCATAGGCAGGGCTTACGTAGGTTATGCATCTTGCTTGTGAGACTCCAATAAAAAATTTTACGGTTGCACCACCCTAATACTATGAATAAGTCCTTAATTGACAGCACAAGTTCTTTGTTTGCTTAATAAAAATTTCAGTACAATCTAGCATAGCTTAACTCTTCAAAGCCTTCCAAATATGCTGGCGAATTTCAGGTTATCTCTTCTCTCGATTACCAATGAATTGCAGAAGATAACTATTTGCTAAGAATTTCAATGGTTTTCAGAAATATTTTTTGACGCACTTGCGATGAAACACATGCAAAAATAAGACTTAATATTCTGTAAGATGTATTATGTTTCATTTTAACATAAGCTAAAATAACTCTGTCACGATATTTCATTCTGCATTTTTCAAATCTATCACCGTATACTTCTTTCACAATACTGATTATGGTATCCAAAGCCTGAATTGTAGCGATACCAGTAACAGTACACATTTTTTTATCAGTATCTAATGTATTACTGAAACGATATTTCACTACCTTTCCTTCTAGTTTCTGCTTCTTGATTAATGATAGCACAGAATCTTCATTGTTTGACAATTGATTTTCAACTATGCCACTTTCTTTATTCACTCTGAATTCTTCTTTATTTTTAAGACGATAGCCTGCAACACCTTGAATAGAATCAACTACATATTTATTTTCTTCATTGATAGATGAATGCTCTTTAGAAACTTAATCCTCAGTTTCATTTGGCAGTGACTTATGAAAATTATTGTACTGTTTAGCTATTTGTATCTGAATTATTCTTTTCAAACGAGCTTCATCTCTTTCTGAATTTTCCTTCTTTTTTGGAATGAACGGTAAATTCAGTGATGGTACTGCTGATTTTGCTAGCGTTTTATAACTGCTTGGATAATCTGAAATAATAATTTTTTTTATTATAAACTTAATAATATTTTTTAACATGTTTAATCGAATTGCATTACTTAACAGGTAGAATGTAATCAGACTGCTTAAAATAAAAGAAACATAACGTGCATTGTTTACACTGATCCAAAATATTTGGTTTTTATTACTGTCAGTTTTTTAGATTTTGGAAATTGATGAAATACTAAATCGATATTTTTTCCAGATATACTGTTGCACCCTTTTACACAACAACCTTTACACGACTTATATATTTTTTAACTTTTAGAAAAATTGCACAAATCGCTAGATACAATGATGCAACACACTGGCAAAAAATCTTTCTGGAGCTATGCAGCAGAGTAGTAGTTGTGTCACATCGCTAATCTTGCAGTTACATCTTAAAACTATGAAATATTTTGTCTTAACTATTAAGAGTACAATAACTAAAAATTTTACGTACATACAAAAATCACAACACAATCTCATTTTATAATTTGTTATGATTATCAATGTCTCAATAATTAAAAAAAACATCAAATTACTACGAGTCTCCATAAAGGTCGATGTTATTTCCCGATTATACATAACCATCTTGGCTACTTATGTATATGATGCCGTATTATCTAATACACCTATTGAATTTCTTTTTGATGTAATGCATCTTCTAGCATTTTTCACTATTCAATTAAAAATCAAAGAGACTTACAAATCAATGAGGAAATTAACAAAATGGAGTACATTATTTAAAATTATCAATTATGACTGCAATTTAAAGCTGCTTTGAGGAATAAGTCTACAAAAATTTAGGAAGATTTAGAATTAAGATTTAGGAAGCATTAGAATTTTTTCTCAAACGCAAGCTGTTCGTTTAATGATTTAAAGAAAAATCCTTCATTAATATATTTTTAATCTTAAAATTGTAACATAACTTTTTATTTTTAGATGCACTCATTTGATCTGGAATACTTTCAATTACTCATGCTTTTTTGCAGAAATATCGTGTATTATCGTTGTTGGTACAAGTTTGTTCAATGTAAGAGAAAAAAAATCTAATCGTAAATTTCGATTCTACTAGCTGTGAATGTGATTTAAATCTCGCGTAAATATTTGCATCCCAATGAGTGAACGTCAAAAACCGCGCAAAATACGAAATAAAAATGTTCAACTTGTTGGAATTCGGTTTTTCCGTACTAATACTTTAGTTGTTGTTTTTTTATAGTCCTGTTACTTATGCTAATGAGCAACTTTTTTTAGTTAAGCTGTCAGGATAATCTGTTTAAAAAATGTACAATTATGATTTCTATAATGACTGCATTTTTGTATCTGTGCATTAGTCATTTCCAGGTACAAGATGTAATTGATGGGAAGGAATCCGTTTTCGATGCGCTGTAAGTATTTTTTTTCAGTTTATATGAAATCCTAAACGTTGACCAAATGATGAATATCTCTAAATTACTGTTAGGTGTAACAGCTATTGGTATAATTTGACGGTAAAGGAACGAAAATTATTTTATATACTAATGTTAAGAACATCAAATCCAATAAAGCTAAAAGCTTGTGGACTCATGGAAATAAATATAAAGAGTTTTGCTTCGGTAAGTGATGGTTGTAACAATTACTTTGCATATTTCTCTTTATCTATCTATCTGCCTTATCTATCAAAAGATGGGATAAATTATAGGTTAACAAAATTGCAAAAATTTACTGTTGTAATAATAATTGCAGCTTATAAAAACATCAGTATCTTTCGCAGTGGCTATGCGATCTCTATAAATCAATCTTCAAATGTTTTGAAACAAGTATACTCTCAAAAACGTTTTCTATTGGAACCATGCTTCGTAATAATCATAGTTAAAATAAAAACCGATGCTCAGTAACAGAATGCTTTTTAACTATGTTTTTTATTTTTACTATTATAGATGATTGTAGATGATGTAGCCGATTATCTCCAAATTCTAACAGGATCTAAGTTAAGGAGGTATGAAACCCATAGTGACCGCTCAGTAACGACATAGCAGAAAAATACTTAGATCACAAATAATGCAATGAATTGCGCAAATCCAAGAGATACTTGCCCTTCGTCTTCACATTATCTATCATTGTGCAAAGTTTCGCATCAAAATATTTAGGTGTTGAAGAGAAAAATATGAACAAAAATCAGAAGTTGTCATCAGAAGTAGTTACGTTAGTTTACGGCATATTGATTTTTGTTCACATTTTTCTCTCCAATGCCTGAATATTTTGATTCCAAACATTGCACAATGATAGATAATGCCAAGATGAGGGCAAGTATCTCTTGGTTTTGCGTAATTTCTAATATTGTTTAAGATCTAAGTATTTTTCTATTGTGTCGTTACTGACTGGTCACTATAGATAGGTTTCAGACCCCCTTAAGATTCAATCAGTCTGCACACAAAACTTGAGCATGTTCTATGGATTCGCACCAGGGATATCGTTCGAACATTTTTTGCAAACTATGTACATTTATTTATTTACTTGTTTAATTGCTATTGTAAACATATAGTCCCAATGACTTACATTTTGATGTATTTAGATGAGTATGTACACACTATCTAGTATGATTTTATCCCTCGGTAGTTTGTTAAAATTCTTTTGTTGTTCTTATCGATTTCTCCGAGGCAACCCTTTCTAAACCATTGCCTCGGAGAGATCGATAAGAACAACAAAAGAATTTTGACTTATATTTTGCTTATTATTATTGATGTATAATAAAATTTACCAAAGTAAAGTTTTGACAAGTATACGTTTGAATCTCCACGATAAATTTTTTAATATAATCTATTTGTTAATAGATGTTCACGTATCATACATACAAAATATAAGATGTTTTAAATTTTACCTTTGGAAGGTTGTAAACTTATGAAATAAATGGTCAAGCGTAGTTTATTGTTCGCAAAGTATAGTCAAGGAGATCCGATAGCTACAAATGAACCGTCACTAATGGTATGATGACTGCTGGCTGAGTAGCAGAATGCTTTCTCAATGGAACTCTGTTTTTATTTTTACTGTTATAAAGGATTGTATTCCAAACTGAAAATTATCTTGAATATATATAGGAATAGTTTCGTTGTAGATATACTTTTTCATTATACTGACGCCTACCTATTCCAATAAGAATTTTCGAGATATTCGACTCCAAAGTTTGTGTTCGCAAATTATGGTTCTACAAGCACAAGAAGTTCAATTGCAACAAAGCCATATGCAATCGATTTGTATTGAAAAAAAACAAGGGCTAATTTTGATTTTTCCGCACGACGCGTATTTTTCGAGATATTCAACTCTAAAGTTTGTGTTAGCAAATTATGGTTGAAGGAGCGTAAGTTTTGGCCCGATTGCAACGAAATCAGGAGCCATCAATTCATCTCGATTTCCGACTTAGAACCAGTTAAAACATTGAAATGAACAAAAATTTTCGATTTTGTAATTTGCAATATAATGAATCACGTAAATTCAAGAACTAGTTTCCCTTCATCTCGGTATTATCTCAGCGTAATTGGAGATAAAAACGCCTGAATATTATTATTCCAAATTTTGTATGCTAATAATTAATGACGAGCCGAGGGGCAACTATCTCTTGGATTTAAGTAATTCATTATATTTTTTTGATATAAGCACTTTTTTATGGTAACGTTAGTGATTGATCATTAGTGGCAATTAGATCCCCATGTAACGTGTTAGGTCTATTGACTATATTGAGTATATTATTGACTATATTGTTGTATGATTAGCGTTAACTTATGTTGGTAGTGTATTGAAGTGTTCAGCGTGTTTTGCAATGCACATGCAAGCATTGGGCGGTGGTTTTTCGCTGCAATGCGTGAAACCGATCACGACATCCGTAGCGTGCGGCGAGCGGTTGCTGACTTGTGCGTCAGCATTCCTTGCGACCTACTGATCTGGAGTCGGGTAATATGATTTCTGGTGGCAAATTATGATTGGTCGAGGACATGGTGCGACGTATATTCTGTCGAAATTAAATGCGCTACGCCTGAGGCTTTATAAGCGCCGGAGATGCGCTGCACTGGGCCTTTTGTCGAGTGAATGCACAAGTAGTCGTTTGGGTAGTCCCGCTGGGTTAACAAATGCGTGGAAGCGTCTGACTGACCTATACATCATCTTCTCATATTCAACTGCGAAGGCTCAAACCTAGAAAGTTGAGTAGTCTTGCTGGATATCGACAAGAGTGAGTATAGACAAATTGAATCTCCATTATTTGAAGACTCGGCTACGAGGGCCCAGCTGATCAAAGTAGTTAGCTAGGGAAGGATCGCCAATAAATCTGGCGAAAGTGACTTCAATTCACAGCTTAGTTAGGACCAAAGTGTTTGCCACGAGAAATCGTGTAGCCTAAGGTAGATTACACATTGTTATTATGGAAACCTAGAAAACTTCTATAACAAAAATCTTTAGACGATAACTCCAGGTTAAATAAATTAAGATTACGTGTAAAGGACTAATTAGATTAAAAATACTAAACAATACAACATTATTATAACGAACCATTTTTGTAAGATTTGAACTGTACAAATTGGGACTTTGAATAAATATAACATAAACAGAATTCAACATAACATCCTAGAGTGTATTTATTATTAGAAATGCCAATAGTCATTAAGTAAGTCCGCATATGAAGAATAGAGCAAAGAGTTCCAGATAGGAATAAATGAGGTAAGAGTAAGACAAGGACAAAGTTGTCCAAACACCCCATCATCTGGTAAGAAAGAGGACAGGACAAAAGTCCACATCCAACATCAGCGTGACCGCACTTCTTGAGCAACGTGACCGCACTTTTCGATCATCGCGTCCGCTCTTTCTAGTGTGTCCACACTTTCGAACAGCGTGTCCGCACTTGTTGATCAACGTGTCTACACTTTTCGATAAGCGTGTCCGCACTTTTCAGTGAGTCCGCACTATTGATCAGCGCGTCTGCATTTACAGTCAGCGTGTCCGCACTGTTATTCATGAATTTCATATTAATTAAATAAATAAGAATTACAGAACATAAGACTCACCACTCGAGGCTAGGTTCTAAATCGAAATATTTTAGTAACCTGCGCGTCCGTACTTAGTTATTCATAAATCCGGTCCTTACACCCTTATACTTTACGAATAATAAATTTTGCTTGACCATTCATTTCATGATTTCACAATCTTCCAGGGGTAAAATATAAAATATCTTATACTTCACATGTATGCACTGACAGCTAGGAGGACAATGTAATTTCCTCCATTAAACAGCACAAACGTAATCAATTATTATTGAACATAATTTGAAACCCAATTTGCACAATAAATAATGTTAAATAGGCTATGTATTCAAATATATATATTTATGCATGTGAAAAACAACTGTTTAGGAGGAAGCTAAGTGCCAGGGACTTGGCACTTAGTTTCCTATAAAATTACGGAGAATACCGTGCAGATTTTAACAATTATAAATTGGGAAGAACTCACACAACGTGTACAAGAGCAAGAGTAAGGTTAGGGTCATGCCATGAAGAATGATTTAGGACAAGAGAATTGTATACTATTTTTTGTGACGTAGTATCCAGTGGCTGGATTTTGAAGAAGTCCAGTTCCTGGTATCCGAACTGCGTTACTATCATTTATTGAACAAGAGATCACAAAGGGAATTCCGCAAGAATTTATTCAAACTTCGAATCGCGGTGTGACATGTGGAAATGTTGCGCGAATAAATGAACACGTAATATATACTCAACTCGCTCTTTATTTAACACTCTCAACTACACATATTTATGTTAAGACGGACATTTGAATGCAGCCCAATATAGGGGTTTGGGTTATTTTTTTTTCGTGGACCTATAACCCTATAACCCAAATCGGACATTTGGATGCCGAGAAAAATGATATTTTACACACGATATACATCCAATTGTCAGCTTACATATCTATATATCGATGGCTCGCTGGAACAACCCCGTAACTCGGGAGTTGTTTGGAGAACCCCGTAACTCGGGAGTTGCTAGAAGAAGCCCGTAACTCAGGTGTATCTTGAAAAACCCCGTAACTCAGAAGCGCATTTTCGTTCCTAAAATTTTGTAGAGGCAGCCCTGCGGGAAATTGAAAAATGCGATTCTAATTAAATAAAATAGGCAAACAATTCGAAAAAATTCTACTAAAATACAAAATTTTGTGTATTGTTGTAAAGTTTAAAATTTATTCAGAATATGAATAAATTAAATTATTTTAAAGTAAAGCAGGTGCGCTCGCTCTCGCGCTCGCTCTCTTTTTTACTTCGTTATTGATAATTTTTTTTAACATTTCGTGTGGGTTTGTGTATTAAGATGCGCGTGGTTTTCACACGGTCTTCGTTGCTTCGCGCTTTACAAGCGTCATTATAGAAAATTGACCTGGTGCAACGTATGGCATTGCTGTATTCGACTACTGTTGCCTCGTTATCTCTGCCACCCCCTACCCCTCCCCCTACCCAATGCTACTTATCATGTACGTTATTTCATCGTTTCAACTTCACTATTACTCACTTGGTAAAAAGTCCAAGATCCAATTCCATGATTATTTTTTTTTGTCGTGATATCTAATCAGTAAGTTACTTTTGATTAACTAAACCTCTATAAATGACATTAACTGCACTTTTTCTCGACTCAAGGAACTAAAAGTAAAACTATGGAGTGGTTGTTAAAATGTGATGTATGTGTATCAGTTGTCTTCTTCAACATGTTTTTTTATGATGTGTAATTGTCGAGAACATTTTATTTTATTTCCCTACATAATTTGTCATATACTTTTCATACGAAGAAATGAGCCAGCTAAAATGAGACAATGCATCATTTTAAAAATTGTTTGCTTTTTTATCACAAAGAATTGTCAAGGAAATTAATTTCTTACATTGATTCGACTCATCTTCTGATCCTGCTGTACATTGTACAGTAAAATCTTTGTTTACTGCCATTGTTGTGTTAGACGGATCTTCATCCATAACTTGCAGAAAAATAATATCTTAATTTAAAAATAATTGTTTAATCAGAGCTACAGTAAATATACTTACTACTTCAGTGAATGTGTAGGTCACTGAAAACTGTTTTGCACATAAATTTTAATTTTTCTACACGTTCGACACACAAAAAAATTATAATATATTAAATTTTTTATTGCAATAAAGTAGTTGTTGTAAGTCTTGAACGTTTGAACGACCACCAACTTGTAGAGCTTTGAGCCATCTGAAGAGATGAGGCAGCAGCGGAATGCGATCCTTAACATATATATAGATATACACACATTTAGTCAAAACGACCTTGTTATTTTCTTGAAATCAGTTTGTCAATACGTGCGGTCAGTGGGTCAAATTCAAAATGAATTTTAGTATATAAAAAAGAGTAAAAAAGAGAGCGAGCGCGAGAGTGAGTGCACCTGCTTTACTTTAAAATAGTTTAATTTATTCATATTCTGAATAAATTTTAAACTTTACAACAATACAAAACATTTTGTATTTTAGTAGAATTTTTTCGAATTGTTTGACTATTTTATTTAATTATGATCGCATTTTTCAATTTCCCGCAGGGCTGCCACTACAAAATTTTAGGAACGAAAATGCGCTTCTGAGTTACGGGCTTCTTCTAGCAACTCCCGAGTTACGGGGTTCTCCAAGCAACTCCCGAGTTACGGGGTTCTCCAAGCAACTCCCGAGTTACGGGGTTCTTCGAGCAACTCGTGAGTTACGGGGTTGTTCCAGCGAGCCATCGATATATTGTAACGCGCTTTCTGGTGTTGGGGACTTCGCGTTACTTTCGGCCTCGTCCTCGCGGAATCTGCCATGGATTCCCGGTAGGCGCCAGACGCAGCCCGCGTGCGTCAGAGTCTCGCGACTCTTTTGTGCAAGACTCGTGGAGGACGAGGCGGAGGAGATGTTTTTCTGCTCGATTGTTTTCCGGCTAGCTCGGCCCCGGATTACCGGTAGGAGAGAGGGCGGTTCGGTTATTATTTCGCAAATGAAAAGTCAGCTACCCACAATTAACACTGATTTATTAACCTATTTGACACACTTAATCGCGATCACACTTAGTAAGGTAGCCGATTGTTCGAGTCCACGCTTGACTCTCGCATAGATAGCCTGAATCCGCTAGATTTCCGCAAGTTAAACTAATATCACGCTAGATACACTAAGGAGACAGATACACGGCGCATTAGACAACCACAAATAGATAGCTTTGTAGACAGCCTGACTCTCGCGCGTCTCGAGGTTGTTTCGCATTCACTCTATGTCCGCTTGACTTGTTTCTCGCGCTCTTGCCCACTTGGCTTCCTTTCATGCAACAAATATAATCGCGCGCGACCACCCTGTTCGTCACGCGATCGTCTAATCTACGTCAGGCCTCAGCGTCGCCCGCGGTCCAACGGCTTACGGCGACCTTCGCTCCCTAATAAAACTTTAACGTCGGACGAGTCCGCTCGCCTCGCTGACCGCACTACACTCTGTATTCATGCACTACCAAATCTACGAACAATCACTGGAGATAACCGAATTCACTATTAAGATAAAATCCTTAGAATTACTCTAAGAGAAGACAGCAAGTTAGCGAAGATAGCCGCGCGCGCTGATTTCATATACGCTCGCGAGACAAAGACACCGATCTCCGGGTTCACGTGGAACTACGCTTTCGGCCCGCGCGGGAAGAAATGAAGACGACAGAAACGCAACCACTGACCTTTTCCTTAATTCCTCGAAGTGAGCCCAGAAGTCCTCCTCGACAGCAGATAACCCCAAGTCAAATTAAACACAAAGAAAAGCACAGGAATTCCCTCGGGAGATGAAGCTGGAACGTCCAAGCGGTAGCGGCCGGGGCAGGAGAGTGCCGGCTCGCTCTCGCGTCTCGCGCCTCGGACTCTTGCGCTCCCTCGCCGCCGTTCGGCGCGCTCGCTTATTGGTCAGTTCGCTTGGGCCGACGGCCCGCGCTCTCGCGCCGCTATAGGCTTGTGCGCCTCACGCTTCGTCGATCGCTACGCATGCGCACTCGATACCTCGACTACTCTAACTGCTGGAGCAGACAGCCGCGAAATTCGAACGCTAGTTCGGACAGATAGCCAGGCAACACGCAGACAATTAATTTATTATCAATATAACAAATAAATCGCGAAGTACGATGTAACTCTCAGAGCTCCTGTCTGTCTCGGCCGTTGATTTTTGAAGCTCCTGTTACATCGGGCGCGCTACGCTGCTTTTTTACTTCTAACATCCGGTGCAGGTGAACATCCATTGCGCTGGACCTGCTGCATCAGACACTCACGTAGGAGGACCCCGCTGCACCGTTATCTGCGTCCGACGGCTTATGATAACGAGTGGAATTAGATGCCTTGAGTGAAGCTGGATGGCTGTCCTTACGCCGGCCTTGACTTTCTTCTCGTCCAATTCCTCCTCTCTCTCTCGTCTTAGACCAGAAGAAGTGCGCCGTATTTTTCGTCTCTCGCCGTTATCTCTCCTCCTCTCGCGTTGATCATTCACCGAGAATAAGCAGACGCCATTAGCCATTCATTCATCTCACACGCATAAGACTTCGTGACGCTCTACCCCGGCAGCTTCTAGTGCTTGTGGCGTGGTGAAATTTTGCCACGTTACAATATAAATATCTTACTATATTATATAGTTGTTTTGGGCTGAGGTGGAATTTGCCCCCCTCCCCTCCCTCCTCCCGCCCCCTCCCCCCCTCTACCCCCCTCAAAATGACCAAGAAACGTTTCAAAAGTTTAGTTATTTTTACGGTTTCTCCCCCCCCCCTCATCGCCCCCTCCCCCCCTCATTCCTTAGAATGTTAACATTTATAATAATTTAATAGAACGTATAGATTATTATTAGAAAAGAAAGACATTATTGGAGATAGGGACAGGCGGAATCAGAATGTTATTGATGTTGGAGATAGGTAGATATTTTGAAAAAGATACTAGGAGTGCATGGAAGTCATGTGTGAAATTGTTGCTGTAAATTATATCAGAACATTACCAAAATATAAAGTTAAAAACTGAAGCAATGGGGGTTGGTGAACAGAGCGAGGTGGAACCCCCCCCCCCTCTACCCCCCCCCCCCCTTACCACCTCATTGGAAGTGTTTAGTGATTGATAGTAACAAAATAGTACATTTTTTAAACATGTTTATTTGAGTGACAGTAAGGTATGTATGTGAAAAATAATAACTATTATTTCCACACCTTGGAAATAAATAGAAATAGTATATTTGTTTAAAGTGGGTTCTCTTGCACTGTTTACGCAAAATCATTTTTCTGTAGGTCTAATCCACTTTATAGTTTTGTAGATTTATCTTATTATAATGATATAAAATATAATAATATAATATAATAGTAATATAATAATAAATAAAATTAAAAAATTTAAATTTATTGTTATAATTTATGAACCAACTCATATGTACTTAGTTGTCCGATATATTTTATTCGTAAATTTTAATACTTTAAACAGACATCATTAAATACGTGTGAGTGTTTTTTGACTATATAATATAGTAAGAATCTAGAAGAATAAAAAGAATATAGAAAGAAGAATAATGAAAAAAAAAATAGTATAAAAAATCTGAAAATTGTTATAATTTATGAACCAACTCATATGTACTTAGTTGTCCAATGTATTTTATTCGTAAATTTTCATACTTCAAACAGACATTATTAAATACGTGTGAGTGTTTTTTGACTACATAATATAGTAAGATTAATATAATTAATAATTTGTAATGATGTTACTTAGAAATAAAAAAATTTTAATTAATGGAAGAAAATATTTGATTCAGAATATTTGTAATATTTAGAAGGTAATTTGTATATAAATCTTTATTTTTTTCTGAGATGTTCAAATAAAGAAGCATTATAATTATCTATTCTGTACCTTATAATATCTTTTAATTTTAATAAAATATTATTTGGTACTAATGCTAATGAATCAAATGATTTTATTATTGTATCGTAATTTTCCTCATATTCTTTAATTTTATTGTTTAAACTTTTTATTTCATAAATTTTAATTTCTATGTCGAGTGTTTGCATGTAATTTATGTATATTGTATCATGTTGTTCTATACTTTCAATTTGCAAATTTAAATTTTCTAAATATTGTAAATGATCATCATTTTCTATTTCAATATAGCCACCTGTACTAAGATCACATTCCATTGTTACAGATTTTTTTTTAATTGATTGTATAATATAATATCTGAAAATATATAAGAATTAAATATGTAAATACATATATATAAAAGATTTACATTAAAAAACTTCATCCCAAACAATATTTTCAATTTCTTCATTATTTGATAATTCGTTTTGTATATAAATTTGTTGGGGATTTTTGCTTCGAGACAAAGCAACGTATAATTGTCCATGTGCAAATAAAGGTTTTCTAATGTAAAGTCCTACAGAATCAAAACTTTGTCCTTGAGATTTGTTAATAGTCATAGAAAAAGCTAAAACCAAAGGAAATTGTTTTCTGTACAATGTAAAAGGTAATGAAGATGATTCTCCTGTATTTAAAGTTATTCTAGGTATGAAAACAATTTTACTGTTTTGATCTCCTGTTAAAATTTCGGCTTCAATATTATATTTAAAAAGTTTTATTATTCTTAAACGTGTTCCGTTACATAAACCATCGCTAATGCTTAAATTTCGTATTAGCATTACAATTGCGTTAATTTTTAAAATTAATTTATGTGGTGGTAAACCTTCATTAATTGCATTTAACGTTTCTGGTGGAAAATGTAAATTAATATTTTCATCAGATTGATCAACGCCTTTATGTGTAGCATAATCGACACTATAATATGTTGTAAGTTTTCCATGAAGAATATGTAGAATTTTATTATTAATATGATGTATGTCCTCATTATGAGGTGCTAAAATAACACAATTATTTTTAATATTTGTATTAATATCTTTATAAATTTTTAAACAAACATTATTTGTTTTACATGAACTTGGTATTATAAACGGGTTAATTGTACTATCTCCTATTTTTAATAGAAATGAAGAAAATTCTTCATTTTTTGAACGTACGTTATGTTTTAATTTTAAAACTTTGAATAAATACCATAATTTAGAATATTTAATAGTGTCTTCAATTATTGCTGTTCTAAAGCCATATTTCTTTACTGGTAAAATTTGTCTGAAATTACCGCCTAAAATAATTAATTTTCCACCAAAAAGGGTGTCGGTATTACAAATATCTTTTAATGTATTATTATTAATTTCTAATGCTTTTTTTTGGAATCATTGAAGCTTCATTCCATATAATTACGTCAACTGTTCTTAATTTTTTTTATCTGATTCGAAATTTAAAAATGCTGTTTCAATACTATTTAAATCAAGTGGTAATCTAAATGTTCTATGACTTGTCATACCTTTGGGTAATAAAATAGAAGCTATTCCTGTCCATGCCATTGATAAAACGTTTTTGTTTTGTGATAAGAAGTAATGTATTAATGTTTTGTATAAAAATGTTTTCCCTGCTCCACCGGGTCCGTCAATGAAATACATTTTTTAATTGAATTAATTATATTATTAAAAATATTTCTTTGATCATCGTTAAGTTGTACATACATATTGTCGAATACATTTTTATTGTATAATATTTCATGTTTAATTATTTTATCATTATCTTTACTCAAAGTATTAAAATCTGGTGCAGGTAATCCAAAATCTGTACAAGATTTGTTTTCCAATTTCAGTATATTTTCTATGTATATTAAAGCTCTATTTTCTTTATTTTCTTTAAAATCTTCTATAAAATATGTTTTATATTTATTCCAGATTTTATTAGCTTGAATATTTTCAGATAAAATAAACCATGTAAAAAATTGTCTTAATTGATGTGCCAACATAATAGTACACGCTTCATCAAATATTTTAAAAATTTGTGAATCGTGTTCTATTAGTCCCATAGCAATAGCTGTTTCTTTATATGTAGGATATTCTATATTTTCATATATTAATAAATCTTCAAAACAAATTGGACCTTTTACATGATTTAAAATAAGTTTTAAAAAGAATCTTTCTAAATCTTTTAGTAAAACAACACACATTCGTCCAATTGCTTTGTCTTTCTTATTATTTCTTCTTTTTCTCAAAGTTTTAGAGCATTTATCAAAAATGTAAAACTCTGGTATATTTATATATTTCAAAGTTTTTGCAAAATTATCTATTTTATTCAATTCAAACCATGCAATCAAAGTAGTTTTCCATTTATTTAATGCTTCTTTTTCTTTATTTTGTTGATAAATCATTTTTTGTTGGTCTTTCGTATGTACAGCTAAACGTTCAACTTTAATATTTCTACCTGTGATTGGATATTCTTGTAATCTCCATGCTGCTTCCATACAACTTATGTATCGTTCATCTAAATATTCAGTGATTTCATCGTATACTAATTTATTGTTATCTTTTTCATTTTTATTATTTATTTTTTGATGTTTACAAAAAGCTCTATCACTACCTTTAAGTAAATAATTGTATATATACTTTATACTTTGAACAGTGGCACAATATTCAACATTAATGTGACATTTATATTTTTGTAGTAAAAAATTGTTGTATGGTACAACCATAGAGTTGTTAACAGGAACTTTTTGACTAATATTTTTGGTAATGTAAAAGTGATTATCGTGAATATTGTTTTGTCTTTTGTATAAAGGGTATCCGTTGTTTTGAAATTTTGTTTCATTTTGAAATGTTTTTCGAAAATTTTTTTTACATTTTAGTTGATCTTTAACGTAACATGGTGAATTTGTGTTATGTGGTCCATGTAACATGTGCTTTAATACTAATTTTTGTAAACTTTTATCATGAGATGGTATTTCTGCTAAAATATATTTATCTATATCTTTTGGTGTCATTAACTTATTTTCTGGATAAAGAGTTATTAACATATGTGCATGAGGTAATCCTCGTTTCTGAAATTCTATCGTATAAATATAAGCTATGACTTTACCAAAAATTTGTTTTTGAGTAATATCTTTTAATATGCTTAAAAATTTAGTATAAAATACCTGACTGAAATGTTAGGTATGTCGTTGGGAGTAGTACCAAGAGGAAATGTTTTTAAAACATGTTTTAATTCTTTCCACTTAGGATTACATGTTATTGTAATAAATAAATCTGGTCTACCTTTATTTCGCATTATAGCCATTGCAGTCTTGGTAATGTTGTTGCATATATCTAGGACTACCAATAGTAGGTAGCAGGTAATATAAAAGATTTCCTAATTTTTCTTTTGTTTCATAATTTTTTGTTTCATTAGATGCACTTAATTTAATATGATCTAATAAACCTTGGTAGCATTCAATACGTAATTCCTTTTGATTATTTCTTAAATAATTCATTCTATTACTTTCTACCATAATATAAGCGTGTAAAAAATATTGTTGTGTTAATCTTCCTGAATATAATATAGGACTAAAGCTACTATTAGGTCTGTAAGCAGTTCGATATGAATAATATTGTAACATTGTTTACTTATCATTTGAAGAATTAGGTTTTCTATTATATCCAATGCTCCAACCTAAATCGCCTGATGGAAACAAAAGGGAAAAACCATTGAATCTACATGATGAGATAACTTATTAATATATGTATGTGTTATGTCTTCATTATCACTTTTTGGATAAATGCAGATATCATAATTATCAGGAATTCCAGTTTTTGAAACAATTATAGCACTACATTCTGAAGTTAATGGTTTATTGTAACAATGTTGATGTTTTTCATTTTTTTGTATCAAAGTATAATTTATAGTCTGGAAGTTCTTTTATATATGAAAGTTCATGTAAAAATTTAGTAATGTTTAGCATAAGGATTAGTTTTAATAACATAGTTAAAGTTTGTAAATGATTTTCAATTAAATTTTCATTAGTTTTTAATCTTTTTGCAACGGCTATATTATCATCATATATGTAAAATTGACCACAAGATGGATTATCATCTTGAGGCAATAATGTAGTAGGTACTATATGACAAACTTGTCCTTGTATTTTTAAGTTATAAATAGCTTTTTGTTTAATATGCTGTACATTAGCACTAAAAGAAGCAAATGCAAATAGACTATTGTAATATCTGATTAATATTCTAAAATCTCTGTCATTTAGTAATAAATTTTTTAAAATATTGTTATATTCACTTAAAGGTGATAGATATATCTTTCCATTATGACAACAAGTACTTTTTTTTCCTGTACCCAAAAAATTGCTGAACAATATTTACATTTAAAAGTCATTTCACCAAAATCAGATACATTAATATTTTGATTTATACACTCAGAAACAGTTTCTTTAATTTTACAATAACTTAACTTTGTATTCAACGCAATAGTTTCATTTGAACAATTAATATCACTAAAATCAGATATAATTGTTTTTTGTTCTATGTATTTAGAAACAATTTCTTTAACTGATGTACTTGATTTAAATTTTTTGTTTGGTTGATTAGATTTTTGTAACGATTTTCTTTTGCTTTTAAACAGATTTTTATTATATTTGTGACTTATAAGTTTAATATTTTCATTGCTATATTCCAATATATTATAATATTTTAAATCTGTTGTTTCATCTAACGATAGTACAAGTTTTAAATCGTTTAAAAAACGTCGAAATTGAAAAGTATGTATTGAATTTATCATATGTACTTCAATATTAATATCATACATTTTTGAAAAACATTAAATTTCTATTTCTGTTCCTAAAACCATGTTTTTTGACATATATTTATAATATTGTTCAACAGTTTCTATATTGATATAATTATCGTTTCCTATTATAAAATCTTTATAATTATTCCAATTGGAACATACATATTTTACAATATTCAGTCGAATTGTCATATGTAAATATTGTACATCGTACAGAAAATATGAAAAACATCGATATAAACAGTTATTATCTTTTTCTATTATAATAGTTTTTGTCTCATCATTTATACATTTATTATTATCTTCTGTAATTGTAAAATTAGTATTTAAATCTAATTTTATATTTATATTATTTATATCATAGGTAACACATTTATTTTTATAGAATAAATTTCTTAATATTTTAATACAGTCTTACTACATCATATTTAATCTTTTGCGTTTAACTTATCCATAGTCTATTGACATGGGGACTATATTTAATATTATAAACTGCTATAGTATTATATGTTGATTCTTTAATATAATCGCCTTCTGATGATGAGAATAACAATTTATTCGAAAGACTACAAAATATTTCAATAGACATATAAAATATTTCCTTATTTAAACAGTCATTTACTTATTTATTTATTACAACATGATGGTTTTTTTTGCCAATTTATTTGTTTTATCACAATTTATGTTAAAATTGAAATTAAAGTAATAAAAATGATACTAAAAAATGGTGATCAATTCAATAAACCTTTAATGCAAAGCTTTTATTATATTTACATTGATCATAAGAGTTATCAAGAGATTAAAAATGAATCTTTAAGTTACACAATGAAATAACCGTATAGAATATACATTTACAATTTTGGTTACAATAACATTAATATATTTAACTTTCTATACTATAGATTTTAGTCGTATTTAAGCACTTTATTTGCTCTTGATCTGAAGATACGTGTCTTACCAATTTTATTATTTAACACCATAAATTCTTGCAACTACGACTACTAAATAATTTCAAGTCTTTTTTTTAATTAATTAAATTCCTGGATTATTTTACTTTAATCTATTGCCTACATGAATCACCTTATATTATATTTACTTAATTAACATCTAACATTTTTTATATTCTTTTTCATCAAGAGAAGAATATATATAGTTAATTTATCAGTAATGCAATATACATTATACATCTTATTTCATCTAATCAGCCAATGAAACCTCTTCCATAGATTCAAAAATAATACTTATAGTGATAAACAAGGCTTCTGTAATAAAGTCTGTTAATCACATGTTACTTTTTCATACTAAGTACGTAGAATCACCTATAACAGAGAAGGAATAATATATTTTAAAACAAAGTATTATGTCCTTTTATTTTAAAGTTAATTTAATTAAATATAATTGAAGTATACGTATCTGATATAGTGAGATCCGTTGATAGTATTTTCATATACTTATCCACCTTTTCTGTAAATGTATTTTTTCACTTAAAACTTTTTACACTTTATCAAAGCATTTATTTAAATAAAAAATAATTTTAATTAAGTTATTTATATTTATTTTCAGTTATGAAATAACAAATTACTTGCAGTATAAAAATGAACAAGTATAACATTTTTTTTTATTATTTATAATTATTTAATAATTTAATATAAGAATTTATAAATGTTTCAGTTCTATTAATACACTAAGTATTAACATTGAAGTATTTTGTCCAATTTGTAAACAAAAATTTGTAGAAGAAAAATTTTTAAAACTTCATTATGAACAATATCATTCTATGAGTAAAAATATTGTTTGCAAAAAATGCGGATTAATATTCCAGAGACAAGATAACTTAAAAAGACATTTAATAGAAATACATAATGAAAAAAATATTTACAAATGTAATGATTGTCAAAAAAATTTTTTTAGAATACGTACATTACTTAGACATTCATTGTCTCATAGTAAAAAATTAAAAATCTGCAACTATTGTGGAAAATCATTTTTTCGAAATGATAATTTACAGAGACACAAAAAAAAAGTGCATCATAATGTAATATAATAATATTATTACTAAACTATTTTTTTAAATAAAAAACAATATTCATATAATAAACTACTTAAAAATTCATTTATTACATATAAATAAATATTTTTTTAACAATTTCTACAGATATCTTAAATATGTCTAAGAGATCAATAGATGAAAAACTAGGAACATTGTCAAAAAAACCAAAAATAATACCATATTCTACAACTGAATTTTTAAAAACAAAAATGATAATAGGAGACAAATCAGCGTAAATATAATTGTTTGTACAATATTGTTTATAAATGTAAATTTATATTTATAATATATTTTTTAGATCTATAGTTGGATATGTAGATGAAATTACAAACCAAGAAACTTTCACTAATAAACAAAAAAATATAGAATTTACTGTACAAAAAATTATTTTAAATAATAATGATGGAATTAGAATCCAATGCAATATATTTGATGAACAAATACCTCATTTTACACCAATGCTGCACTTAAATCAAGTAATAATTTATACTTATTTTTTATTTTATAAATTCAAAACAATATCACATTTTTTTTAATTTTCAATCCAGAAAATCTTATTGGAAACTGTTTCTGTTATAAGTAACAAAACATATTCACAGAGTAATGTTGATTATATGCTCAATTTATCTCATTATTCAAGTATTACTGCTTTAGAAGACTCCATATTTATAAACCAAAAACCATGCAAAATAAATATAACTGAAGTACCTCACAAAAAAGGATTTATTAATAATTAAATATTTTGCATCATTCACTGTGCAATTTTATTTTTAAATAACAATTTATATATTATATATATTTATAATAGAAATACAAGGATTTTTGAGAAATATTTTCGTTCAAAGAAACAAAAATAATAATAACGAATATTTCGGAGCCATTACAGACGGAAAATATAAACTAGAAGTTTTTTTAACTAAACAAACAGAAGAAATTATTGACATAGAACGAGGAACGAAAATAGAACTAATTGGAGATCTTCAAGAAAATGGTAAAAAAAATAAAAATTATATAAAGTAATGTTTTTAATTAATTATATTGTAACGTGCCAGGTCTATGGACTGTACTGTATTAAATTGTTGACTATATTTTATTATTAACGTTAGCATGTGTCGATAGTGTATTGAGGTATTCTGATTGCTGCAATGTGCTTAGTGGACCGCGACATCGTTAGCGCGCGGCGAGCGAGTTACTGACTTGCGCGTCAGCACTCCTTGCGACCTACTGATCTGGAGTCGGGCAATACGTTTTCTGGTGGCAAATCAAGTGTGCTGCACCTGAGGCTTTATAAGCCTCGGAGATGCACCGCACCAGGCCTTTTGCCAAGTAGACGCGCGAGTAGTCGTTTGGGTAGTCTCGCTGGGTTAGCAAATGCGTGGAAGCATTTAACTGACATATACATCACCTTTCATATTCGGCTACGAGGGCTCAACCCTAGAAAGTTGAGTAGTCTCGCTGGATACTGGCAAGTGTGAGTATTAACAAGTTAGATCTCCATTATTTGAAGACTCGGCTACGAGGGCCTGCCGACCAAAGTAGTTAGCTAGGGAAGGACCGCCAATAAATCTGGCGAGAGTGACATGTACTCACAGCTTAGTTAGGACCAAAGTAATTGCCACGAGAAGTCGTGTAACCTAAGTTAGATTAGATGTTGTTGTTATAGAAGCCTAGAAAACTTGTATAATAGCAATCTTTAGACGTTAACTCCAGATTAAGTGAATTAAGATTACGCGTAAGAGACAACGAAATTGTGCTTAAGTTCTTTGTAAAAACGAGTTTGTGCAAATTAACACTTTTAATAAATGGTATAAAAACATAACATACAGAATAACATCCTAGAGTGTATTTATTTATGGAAACACCAGTTATCCTAGAAGAAGTCCACACAAGGAAGAAAGAGCGAGAAAACCTAGACAGGTGTAAGTGAGGTAAGGGAAAGACTAGGGCGAGACTGTCCTAATACCCGTCAACTGACAATAAGGAGGACAAAACAGTATTAGTCCCAACGGACAGCTTGTCCGCGCTACTGCTTAGCGTGTTCGCACTCTCGGATCGTGTCCGCGCTTTAGTGTATCGTGTCCGCGATACTGCACAGCTTGTCCGCGCTACAGTTCATCGTGTCCGCGATACTGTACAGCTTGTCCGCGCTACGGTTCAACGTGTCCGCGTAGTACTGTGCCGGGTCCGCACTTCTCAGTAAGCGGGTCCGCACTAATAAATAGCGTGCCCCTGCTATACTTAAGCGTGACCGCCTTAAAGATAGAGTGTCCGCACCATAGAACGTAAACAAAATAATAACAAAATAAATAACAGTTACAGAACATAAGTCTTACGAGACGAGGCTAGGTTCCGAAAATAAAAATAATTTATGTACCTGCGCGTCCCTATTTACCTTCCGTAAATACGGTCCTTACAATATATAATTTTTAGGCAACACTTTTATTTTAAAAGTTAACACTTTAGATAATGTCAAAACTTTTAACAACTTGAAAATGGAACTAGAAGATTTAATACTTGGTTCTGAAATTTTTTTAATTAAAGTAAATTATAATAATTAAATAAATAAATAATAAATTTACATATATACATTATTAAATATTTAAATATATTTTTTAGAGCAATAGTGAAAAATAATAATTTTTTCAATTTATAAACGAAATTCACGTTTAAAATAAAAAAAAATGAATAAATAATAATTTATTACTAATCCACCTGATTTGTAAGTATATTTAAAATATAGTTATTATTGATAATTTTTATAAATAATTATTACAAAATTATATTATACAATTTTAATAAAAAATTATTTAATTCACACTTTCAGATAAACAAAGAAAATTACAATAATTATGTAAGTATTATTACTAATATAAATATTATACATTATTTAAATTTATATATAAAATAATTTATTAGTTATAAATATTTTTTAAAATTACATTTACATATATTTAATGCAGTCTTCATAAAGTATTATACATTTACGAATAAAATACAATAGACTAATTAAATTTATGCAAAAAAATTTTAAATTTCATCTATTAAAATATAAATTATAAATGAATTATTTCATTCATTTATATTACAACATAAAATTTGTTTTATTAAAATATAAAATGAATATATATTAATTATAAATGAATAAAAAAATATACACAATATAGTGGAATAGGCCTACTGGGGAAACCACTTTAAAAAAAACGCGCCTATTCATTTACCTCCATGGTGGTGTGGAAATAATGTCTTCTACTATTTATTTTCAAACCTAAAATACTCTTGTTATTTTACATACTCTTAGTACAACACTTCTTTTGGTCCTTTGTTTTTACTAATAGGCATTTTTGCTTATCTATATATGATTTTTTGACTCATTGACAATTATTAATAAATGTAAATATGTATATTTGTGTATGTGTAAGTGTGTGTTACTTAGATGTTACGTTGCAAATAAACAATTCTTTAAAATTTTTCAATTTAGGCCTACAAGGAATCCACTTTAAAAACAACCTCTTTACCTCACAGGTAGTGTAGAAACAATAGAACAAAAAACTTACAATTCTATATTATTCGCAAATTATATTTAAAATTTACGTACACATTGATTAATACCTTTACACAATAAATGTTTTACTTATATTTTAATACTATTTTTAACAAAGTTAAATATACAATTGATTTAAAACTGTGATTAACACTGTGGGGGTTGGCGAGCGGAGCGAGCAGGGGGGTACCCCCCTAGTATATATATATATATATTGCAACAGAGCGCCCGTACACAAACAAGTATGAAAGCCTAGCCCAACGCCGTGCATACACACAAGCGTGCAAGCGCACGGCAATGCGAGGACCGAGGCAGCAGGAGCCGCACACGAACCCGCCGAGAGGGGAAGGGGAAAATAATTAGGACATAGAGAAACTCGTAGACACTCGAGTCAGCGCTGAACACAGCGCTAGAGAGAGAGAGAGAGAGAGAGAGAGAGAGAGAGAGAGCGCCAGTAGAAGAGCGAAGGAGAGAAAGAGATAAAGTCAGAGACGCGGCAGCGCGTTAGAAGACGCAGCCGCGCAAGAAAGAGAGGGGAGAGTTTTCGAACTAATTCGTATCCGAAAACTAGACGAGCGCAACCGTTCGCCAGATTATCTCCAGGCCATTGACCCGGTGAGACGCGCCGCATATATTTAGCGTAAAGAGACGCCTCGCGCCGATCCCCCGCTGGGAGGCCCAAGCCGCTGCACGGCCCTACACCTGCCACCGCCGGCCTTATCTCCCAGGAACGCCACGCTGAGGCCACGACGAGAAGTGGCGAGGGGTGGCGAGGGGGGCCGAATTCCAGCGCGGTTCAAAATAACTCTATAATATATATGTATATGTGTGTATATATATATATATAAGACATTAAAATTTTTTTTCTGTAAAGTAGACAAAATTTCCTTACAAAAGTGTTGTATGCTTCTATTTTTAAAAAATGCATCCCTGCGAAGTTACAAATTATTGAAAATAGGCAGAAAATACAAAAAATATGACCTTCTATAGCTCCAAAACAAATGACGTAAAGAATCTGAAAAAGTTCATGATAATTTTTACATGTGTACTGAACAAATTCCCAGAGCAATAAAACAATACACAGATAATAACAGAGCAGTAAAACGATATTTATTTTTTAATCTCTCGATTTCGCATGGAATCGCCTGTATAGAGATTTAGCATGGAATCGCTTATAAAGACTTGATAGTACCAATCGAAATTACTGAAAAATGCTCTTGAATATAATAGAGGAAAATAATAAGATCTACTTAGATAGATTTTAATGTACTTACAAAATTGATGAACTGTAACAACATCAACGATGAAAGGCCTAAAAGAATAATAATACATTAATACAAATTAAATACAAATAAAAGAATTTGTAGAAAAATATTCAACTAAAATAGTATAAATGCTAGCCAGGGTGACCTCGCTCGCTAGTACTCGTTCGGTATTTGAGCTTTTATTAATTTTTAAAGAATGATGTAAGCTAAATAATATTTATGATTAGTAGTATACCCTTCACTCTGGTGAACCCAATGTAACGTGCCAGGTCTATTAATTAATTCATGGAACATATAATTATAAATCTAGTGTCATATTAAGCATTCAGCTGTTGCTTTGTAATGTATATGGAAGCATCGATTGGCGGCTGATTGCTATAATACGCTAAGGCTTCTAATAACAGTACTTCTGGTGTCAAGTAGTTATTGGTCGCGAATATCCCCGACGAGTTAATCGGCTGAATTAAGTATGTCATATCTAAAGCTTTATAAGCCCAGGTAATGCCTTGCACGGGGCCTTTTCACGAGTAACCGAGCGAGTAGGCGGTAGAGTAGTCTCGCTAGGTTAGTAAATGCATGGGAGACGTTACTGACCGATACTTGTAACTTGAAACGTAGAATTTCGGGTAGTCCCTCTAGATAAAGTGAACGTACGAGTACAAACTAGGTGCTAACCTATTATTTTAAAATTGTTATATTAAAATTGCACACAGAGAAACTTAGAACCCTTCTTTGTATACAATCAAGGGGCGCGGCAGCGCCACGATGGTAAGTATAAGTCCTTCAGTACGTACGCCGTCGTCGGCGCTAGCCAGATCAAGGGGCGCGGTAGCGCCACGTGGCATGTATAAGTACTTCAGTACGTACGCCGCCGTCGTGCGCTAGCCAGACCCTATTATACTTTAAGCTTGCGCTGTTGGAACCTAAGCGTACGATTTTCTTCGTAATGACAGCTTCGTTTCTTACATATGAGCACTTAAATGAAAGCTTGGGACGAAAGTAATAAAATCACATCAGGGTTATATTTTGTGAAATTGCTTTTATCCAAAGATAATTGTAAAATGAAAGTTCGGGCTCCTCAATTCTCCTCAAGGGAGAACAATTGTTCGACAGATATCCCGTGACGTAGCATCTACGTAATCTAGGCTATAACATATAGATAACTTTAATATGCCGTACATCTACATAATAATCTGGGATATACATATAGATAACTTTAGTATACGTTGTTTAATATGCCGTACATCTACATAATAATCTGGGATATACATATAGATAACTTTAGTATACGTTGTTTTTCCGCAGACGATAGACGGTGTTTTCATACAGTGTTATTTTTTTATAAACGTGGATTTTCTTTTGCTGTTTTTTATTGCTAAATAGTGTTAAATAATCACATAAGTACAGATTTTAAAACAGCTGTGCCAAATATCCAGGGACGCGGTACTTTTGTCTTTACACGGTTATGGAAAAAATGAATTATGAGAATACAATCATTAAGAGAACACAATCAGATAAGTATTTCGATTCATATTACATATAAATATATCATATACATATATATCGAATTTTACGAACTTGTTCTTTGTTTAAATGTTATTTTATTTTTTCAAGTTATTTCAAGATTTTTTCAAGGTTTTTTCAAGATTTTTATAAGTTATTATTTCTCATGTGAGGTTATATACTTGGAGGGAATATTGGAAAACAAAAAAGTTTCTGTGTGTGTCTAATATTTTCTATCGGCCTCATTCTTTGTGTTTATTAATAAACTAGGAAAATAGCTGGAATATCTATTAAGTTTAGACCAGCAATTGGAATAGAGCAAGCGTAAGTTTTTTATTTTTGCATTATTTCTTATCGTAATATAATTAGTCACTTAGTAATATATTGCAAAACAAAAAGGTTTCTGTGTGTTTGAAATATTCTATCGGCCTTTTGTATATTTCTTATCATAATAATTAAAGTTTAATGTCACATGCAAAACATGAATACGTATATCTTTGCATGTTTTTCTTTATGCATAATATAAATTTCAGTCATTAAGTTACTCTTATTTTATAACTTTACGCATAATTAGAAATTAAATAGTATTAAAACTTTTCTTTAAAGATCTCAGAATTTATTTGTTGAAAGAATAATCAAAGACTTGGGTTTAGTACCTTTTACATATTTTTTTATTAATTTTCATTATGATTTTCTTGATTTGCTATCTCAGCCTCTTCTTCAACTTCGTGCATTGTCGCCCTATTTAGCCATTGAAACCTGCGGGTCATTTCCTTAAGTTTTACTTTTTTATAAATCGTACATAATATAATGAAAGATTTTGTGAACTGATTCTTTGTTAAAATGTTCTCTTTTGTTTTTCAGGTTTTATTGGAAGGCAAACAACTATCATGTTATACAAGGAAAGAATTTTCTTGTGACGTGACAAGCTAGTGAAAGTGTTGTATTTTCATCGTTTAAGTACTGAAGAAAGTTTTTACAGAATTTCTATTGGGAGGTTACGCAACTGTCACGTTATAAAGGGAAGGAATTCCTGTGACAAGCTAGTGATGTGAAAAATGTTTTTTCAAGATTTATAATTATTAAGTTCAGAATTATAAGTTCAGAAGACAGGTGATTTAGAAGTTTTTCCCAATTTTGAGAGAGCAAGTGCACTCAGTTTTTAGACGTAACGAGACTTTTCCCAAGGAAAAAGCATGTTTTGTTTTATATAAAGTAACGAGAACTTATGAGTTGTCAAGCCAGTCACTCAGAGGGATAGGATAAAAATTTTCAAGTTGATAGGGCCCAGTAAAAATTGAATTTTTTAATTTTGTAATTTCTAATCTATGATTATCTCAATAGTACTCAACTGTACCATCTTAAAAGTTCTTATACTATCCCTCTAAGCTGTGGGCTTAACTACTTGTATGGTATATTTTCTTTTTAGAAAGCAGAACATGTATTTCCATTGAGAAAAGAGACGCTCAACCCTAATTTAGGGAACTGCCTGTACTCTGGGCACTCTGAGAATTGAAAATAACTAAGTTATTCATTATACTATATATATTTTTTATATTATATTTATATTATATTATATATTATATTATATATTATAATATATTATATTTATATTTGACATTGTTTACTATTACAATAATTTTCAGACAAATTAAAAAAATTACAACAGAGTTTATGAAGCATAGAGCAATATCGAGAAAAGTTCAATTGATTAATGATTATTTAAGAAAACAAGGTACTGAAAAATTAGATCCAAAAGATTTAGATCTTCTTTTAAGTGAAATAACTATAATGCATGCAAGAGCTGAACTATACATCAAAATTTTGAGGAGAAGAGTAGTTGTAAGTAAAAATTTCGAAAATCATGAGTTTTATACTATTTGTCACTAATTCAAGTATATACTGTATTTTTAGAATGATCTTGAAATAAATACAACAGATACCCAACAGCGAAAAAATCTATTAAATGATTTTGAATTAATCATAAAAAATGCAGAGTTAGCAAGATGCGTGCAAGAATTAATTGGAGCCTACTTAGCCTTAGAAAGGTATTTTACGGAAGAAAGTGTAAATAAAGCTATCGGAATGGATGCTCTGGATCAAGATCAACAAACTTCCAGTACGGTGGATGATTCATTTTTTATTGTTAAAAAGTGCATTAGAAGATCAATTTCGAGTGGGCGTATAGATGGTGTATGTGCAGTAATCAATATGGCATGTGGTTTGCTTGAGGGAGAATTCGCAAGTACATTAAAAAGTTAGCTTAGACAAGGGTATCCTGCTGGATATTTAGATTGAGCTCAAGCATATAATGCTTTACAAACAAGTATTCAACATGGACGTATTCAAACATCAGATACAGAACTAGCAAGACTTAAGTGTTTAGTAATTATCATATTATTTATTCAAAAATTGAAGAAACTTTTATTTATCATTAAAAATAAAATTTCTTTTATAGGCCTATTTGAATAATACTGAAGTCAGCATAGAGTACATTGAAACTTTGAGTAAAAGTCTTAGTATGGATATTGAACAGTCTTTTCCAAACGTCCAGGGAAAAGAAAAAGGAAAAATTGAAAGTTGCTTGGCTGGAATGAAATGTGCGTCATTTACTTTACGTACAGTAATGGATTATGGTCTAGAACAACTGCGAGTCAGTGCTGTAAAACCAAGGGTGACTCCTTGGGTTGATGCATTTTTGGCAATAAATCATCAAATCAATGATGTAAGTTTTTATTTTATAAATTCATTTATCTAAAATATAAATGCGTTAATTACGTACAATTTATTTTCAGAATGAATTGCTGAGATATGAAACTGATGAACCATTTGTTCAAACTTTAGTATTAAATTTAGAAGGCCTCCTGCAAGTATTTAAAAATAGCTTAACAGAATCAAATTACAATGCTCTTATAGGTATTCTCACAGCAGAAGTTACATCACGTTTAGAAAAAGTTGTATTAAAATTAACTTTCAATCGGGTAAACAAATATTAACTATTGTAACTGTTTTATTGAATTTGAGCATTTAATTAGTATAACTCTTTTCTGTCACTTAGGGTGGAGGTCTTATCTTGGACAAAGAAATACGATCTCTAGCTAGTTACTTTACTACTGCCACGTCCTGGTCTATACGTGATAAATTTGCAAGACTCACGCAAATGGCAACTATTCTATGTGTTGAAAAAATTTAGGAACTAGCGGATTATTGTGGTACTGATGCAATAGCTTGAAGACTAACTCTTGCTGAAGTCAGGAAAATTTTGGCATTGACAACAGTTTTCAGGCCTGAAGATGTCAAGAAACTTAGAATCTAAATAAATTACTTGAAAATTTTGTATGTACAAATTCCAAATTGTACATATTTAAATCAGTATTTTTATATATTAAACATTATAATTGGCGCGTTTACTTTGAATGTAGCAAAGGTTAGGTTACAATCTGTCGATCTCATACTATATATATGGGTGGTTCTCTGACAAATCGAGTGGTCGATTTTTTGACCCTATCGAAAAAAATTTTTAAAATGTTCCTAAGAGACGCATGAGTAACCCTGAGTTTTTTCAGATTTTTTGCATCAAGTATCTTCGAGTTACAGAGGGTCATAGTTGATGAAATCATGTTTTTTTGCTTTTTCTGGCTACTTTCATTAATTTATAGAGCCTCAGGGAAGCATTTTTCACTATAGAGATATATAACATTTTTTTCTGCAAATTTTCTAAACTTTTAAAGAAAATAGTTTTGATGTCGTATATATATGTTTTCAAAAAGTCAAAAAGTCATTTAAGCTTTAAAATCAAGTTTTAGGAAAGTTCGATCATCCGGATCATAACCAAAAAATTCATGAAGATACCTTATTTCAATTCAAAAAAGTCTGCGAAAGACCCAGAATGTCAGAGGCCTTGGTTTCTCTGTAAAAAATCATTATATCCGTTCATATATGAAAAAAATTTAGTTTTATTGCTATATAGAAGAATTTAACCAATTTTATCAATTACGTAAATTTTTTTATAATAATTTCAGTCATTAAAAAAATGATAAGGTTAGTGAAATGCTTCGATATAGCAATAAAACTAAATTTTTTTCATATATGAACGGATATAATGATTTTTTACAGAGAAACCAAGGCCTCAGACATTCTGGGTCTTTCGCAGACTTTTTTGAATTGAAATAAGGTATCTTCATGAATTTTTTGGTTATGATCTGGATGATCGAACTTTCCTAAAACTTGATTTTAAGACTTAAATGACTTATAACTTTTTGAAAATATATATATACGACATCAAAAATATTTTTTTTGAATAGTTTAGAAAATTTGCAGAAAAAAATGTTATATATCTCTATAGTGAAAAATGCTTCCCTGAGGATCTACAAATTAATGAAAGTAGCCAGAAAAAGCAAAAAAACATGATTTCATCAACTTTGACCCTCTGTAACTCGAAGATACTTGATGCAAAAAATCTGAAAAAATTCAGGGATACTCATATGTCTCTTAGGAACATTTTAAAAATTTTTTTCTATAGGGTCAAAAAATCGACCGCTCGATTTGTCAGAGAACCACCCATATATATACCTGTATTGTTGCATGTATGTATATTATTGCATTGCATGCATATATTGTGTACGATTAAATGTATAGTAAATCTTTGTCTTGCACAAGATGTATGATCATGATTCATGCGTGTCAAATATTTCGATCTGCCAAATTTCAGCAATGTTATTGACGTTGCTGGAATATTATAATAATTTGTTGACTAGTTTTAATTGAAATTCTTATGAATTTACGAAAATGGATAAGGAAAGGTAAAAGAGCCAAAATTACCTGTAGTAATTAACTAAAATTCTGAATCAATAATTATTTTCCAGGTTTACGATACTCCTGTTGGATCCTGGAGAAATATTCTTTGAAGATTATAGTGTTCAAACCAAATTACAAAATAAATCACAGAGTGAACCAATAAATGAATGGTTAGATGGACGGTTGAAATTATGTTCCAAATCTTTGGTATTTGTAAGCAAAGATATAAATCAGCCACTTATTAAAATTCAATTAAAGGATACAACCGTTGTAGAAAAGTCTAGCTCAAATAATAATTTAACAGGGTAACTGACTAGTTTTTATTATAAATTTGGTGAAAAAGCAAATTAGTCACAGTAGTATGGTACTTTTAGATCGAATGACACATTATTAGTACACTGTAAACAGCATGTAGAAATGCTGGAAGGAAATACCTTAGCTCCATACAAATTTGTACATGAGCCAGCAGAATTCCAGTTTTCCGTTAACTATGTAGAAGTAGATGATTGTCTTCCACAAATATTGCAATTAATGAGAGCAGCTACCCTTCCAACTGCTGAACAAAATGCTATGGTAATTATTATTCATTCTTGATACTTAGTAATATTGAAGTGCGAATTTTTAATTTTCGCGCGCGCCAGGGCGAATATTTAATGGACATAAATCCGACACTTTGAAACGTCAGCAGCTAACTGTCGCGCCTGGTGGCATCCAAACTTCCGCAAATTTCATGAAGTGGCGGGGATCCGCTACTTTAAAGTTGAGTTAAATGTATTGCCCGACGCCCGGAGCTTACAATTTTGAATTTCAACTTCGATGTATCTCCCCGAAATGCAATTAATAGTATGTTATGATTTAAGGCGCATATATTTATCTAAAAAATATTAATATTCATATAGCTGTAAGGAGAAAAAGTTAACGTGGTTGTAAGGGTCTTTTTGTAACCTGAAACCACCACCCCCATTCCCACTTTTTAGGTAATAAATTTATAATGTTTGGGTATCGTTCATTGGGTCATCCCTCATCGCCTCGCCCTTATTTTGGTGCCCCCCATCCCAAATGGCCACCGAAACCCCGGGCCTTTAATGTTCCTCCATTTAATACAATTTGGTTTCATCTGATCACCCATTCCCCAGTTTTCAAAGTGTCTATCCTTATATTTACATAAATCTGGACTTTTGAATGCCCAAATTTATGGTAGGACAAGTTATATATTTTTTTTGTGGACTTTTCACTGCGCCAAACGGACATTTGAATGCGAAAAGGAAGGGTTATTGAACAAGGGAATGCATTCAAAAGTTCACTTTTACATATTTAAACACACACACACACACACACACACACACGCGCGCGCGCGCGCATGCACGCACAATAAGTTACTATGGTAAACATATTAAATATAATTATTATTATTCGTAACATAAAATTCTTATTATAATTATTAGAAAAAATTTCTCGATTTTTCAAATGTTTTCGAATTGTATCGATTTTTTTTCATTTTTGTCTCAAATTTCCCCTCTCCTATTATTTCTGATTTTTTCTGATTTTTCCGAATTTTTTTCGATTTTTATAAATTTTTCTCGATTTTTCTGAATTTTTCCCGATTTTTCTCAATTTATTACGATTTTTACGAATTTTTTCCGATTTCCGAATTTACTACGATTTTTCCGAATTTTTTCTGATTTTTACGAATTTATTATGATTTTTCTGAATTTTTCCCGATTTTTTCCCGATTTTTCCGAATTTCCCCCCCCCCCCCCCCCGATTCCCGATTCCGATTTTCGACCTTATTACGATTTTCTGAATTTTTCCCGAATTTTCGGTATTTTTTCCGATTTTTTTCACTGCTTATTTCCGCCGTAAAGCAGATTTTAAATTCTCGCAGGGTTGCCACTACAAAATTTGAAACAAAATATGTCATTTTGAATAAGCAGCTTGTTGAAACGGACTCTGAATAAGCAGCTTCTTGAAACGGACTCTGAATAAGTAGCTTCTTAAAACGGATTCTGAATAAGCAGCTTCTTGAAACGAACTCTGAATAAACAGCTTGTTGAAACGGACTCTGAATAAGCAGCCTTTTAATCTCAGCCGTCGATATGGTGTCATGGGATATATATGAAGAAAAAAAAATCCAGATAAAAGGGATGCTGTGAGAGATATATAAGTATATGTGTATCTGTATGTATAACGTATATATATTTCTTTCTAATAGCCTACAGTATTTTCGTAGTACAAATTTTAGTTATAATATGGTGTTCGATAATAATTTTGAATACCAATAAATTTTATCCTAAAGAATAAATTGAAGATAAGATAAGATAAGATATATCAGAGATATATCAGAGGTTATGGAAACGTGTTTAACATTCCAATAAGAAAATTTTTGTACCTCCAAAATATGACCAATTTCTACTGCTCAAGGTTATACCTCTCCTGAATTACTTCAGATTTTTTTCTACATTAATTTTATTATGCATTATATTAGCTACATTTTTTCATTCTTTGGAAATTTTCCAAAATTCATAACTCCTGAGGGAAGCGTTTTAGGTCGAAACTGGATAATAGGTTATCAAGAAAATTTTCTGTAGTTTCTGAGTACAGCTCAGTAGCTTTTCTTATAAACTTTCCCAGTACTATGGGTTGCATTATATTGAAAAATTAAAAAAATTGATTGAAACCATATAAATACTTGTTATATAGTTTTATAGGTTAAGAAATTAAAGCAAATTTTAAAATTATTGTAAAAACATTTATTCAATTTATCAATTAATTGTAATATTAAATATCACTTGTCAAAGCCATAAAATTAGAGTTTGTATCTAAAAAATGTATATAAAAAGTAAAAAAAAAATATATGTACCAGATTGGAAGTATTTTAAGTAAAAATTACAGAAAGTTTCCTTGAATAACTTGAACCATCTGTATCTCGAAAATTAATGGAGCAAAAAAATCTGAAAAAATTCAGTAAAGCGTATGACATTCAGTAGAAAAAATTCGTCATATTTTGGAGGAACAAAAATTTTCATGCAGACGATCTTACAGAGAATCACCGATATATATATATATATATATATATATATATATATATATACATATATATAGTTCATTAGTAAATTAAATATACTTTATTTAAACTTTGAGTATAACTACGTTGATATAAGTGAGCGAAGCGAGTTCGTTCGAATGTTAAATATTGTTATGATCAGCGCGATTCGAGATGTTCGAATCGCGCATAGCAACCGCTGCGACTTCGCGGTTGTTATTGTATTTGTTTATCAGTCTAGCGCTGACAGCTATTCGATTTGCATGTCTAAGCTTGAGTAATAAAGTCGTTCTTATCTATCTTTTCTATAAATAAGAGTGTCAATAATCATTATCCTAACCCGATCACAACATTTTGGGGGCTCGTCCGCAAGTGAACGTATTACCCAGTGAATGAAGTTAAGATCGGGCACGATGACCTTAACCCGTACACCGCCTCCTTCACCGCCCCTCATCACAGTCTCTGAGACTTCACAAGCTGATACGCTTCCACCACATACTCACACATCACCAACGGTGGAACAACCTTCACTCGCTGATGAAAATACCCAACTTCGACAATAACTCCGGCTTGTCGAATCTACACTTGAAGAGTGCACATTGGAGGTTATCCGCATATCAAAAGAACTCTGCATTCGTGAATCAGAGCTTCTTCAAGAACGTCACCTCCGTGAAGAAGAAGTCAAGAAGATCGAAGCTAAGTATTCTTCTCTTCTTACTGAGTCAACCACAGAAATTTCTAGGCTTCATTCTCTCCACAGAAAAGCATTAGCCGAAATTGATCGACTCACGTCTTCTTCATCTACTCGTCGCGAATTATTTCCCGGACCTGGCTCTTCATCATCAACTGCCGACAACTCCCGATTACTGCTCGTCAACAGAACTCTACTCACGGATAACGAATCTCTTCGTCAGCAGTTACGAGAGCTAAGTTCTTCGTCCAATCCTAACACAAACACAAACACTTTCACTAACAGTCTGGGTTATAATCATAAGTTAGACGATTACGCTGGATCAACACCTCTTCGAGAATATTCAATTCAATTTCAGGTTATGGCTAGAATTAACAATTGGTCTCCAGAATCTAAAATGGTTGCTCTTATTTCTAGTTTGAAAGGAAAAGCAAAGTCCATTTTAACTGAATCTGATATTTCTTCTTCTAATTTTGAGAATTTGATCTCTAGGTTAGAATTAAGATTTGGAGATAAATATATGGAAGCAACATACTATGCACAATTTCAAACTCGTCGTCAATAGTTTAGTGAAGATTTTCAAACGTTTGCTTCTGACTTAGAACGACTAGCAGCATTAGTTTTTCCCGAATGTTCTCTTGAGATTCAAGATAAATTTGCTTGTTCTCAGTTCATTACAGGTATCTTTAATAATTCTATCAGACAAACTCTCCAATTAGAAAGGATAAAATCATTAAAAATAGCTCTTACTCGTACCATGAAAATAAAAGCTATTTTTGATTTTAATAAGAAATCTCAACATCCTATGAGTAATTCCACTCAAAATGCCGGGGTTAATACATTCAACCCTCCATTCAAACCTCGTTCATCTACAGATTATTTAAAAAATGTTGAATGTTGGCAATGCGGAAAGAAGGGCCATTTGAGAACATCTTGCCCAACAAATAAACAGGGAAACTAGATTGTGTTGGACTTTCTGGAGCGAGTTCGACAAAGTTTAGACAGACTCCATCCAATATTTGTATTAGAAGAATTAATGAGAATTTAAAACATTTTTACTTTGATGGTTTAGTTAATAAAAAATCTTGTAATTTCAAATTAGATTCCGGTTCAGATATTACCATTTTAAATTCAAAATTTGTTGATACTAATGACACAAGAATTCCTATTAATTCGAATTTACTTCGTTATCCGACAGGAGAAATAGTTCCAGTACAATTTTTGATCTCTGCAGTTATTGAATTAGGAATTTATTCAGCTACTTTAGATATTTATGTAATGGATATGGTTGACGATTGTATTCTTGGAGGTGATTTTCTTCATTTAACTGGATTAACAGATTCTATTACTAATTTAATTCGTACTCCAAATTTGATCACCAATGTTGTAAATCCAGTTCAAGTGGCTAGGATAGATAATTCATTTGAGAATTTACCAGAAATTATTCAGAATGTTTTCGAAAAGAATATTGATGAGTTAGACCATAATCAACGTGACAAATTTTCGAGTTTATTACTGGATTTTAAAGACCTTTTTGAAGATCATGATATTTCTGGACATTGCAATATCGTAGAACACAAAATTCAATTACTTCATGATCATCCCATTAAATTACCTATTCGTAGACCACCTATTCATCAGGAACAAGAACTTGACAATTGTATTTCTGAAATGCTTTCTCAGGGTGTTATTGAAGAGTCGGATAGTTCTTATTGTTTTCCTGTTGTTCCAAAAAAGAAGAAGGATGGTTCTACTCGTTTCTGCATCAATTTCCAAAAGTTAAATGCAATCACCATTACAGATTCTTACCCTTTACCTAGAATTGATGACACTTTGAACAAATTAACAGGATTTTCATGGTTCAGTACTTTAGATTTAAAAAGTGGTTATTGGCAAGTCAAAATTCGGAAAGAGGATAGGAAATATACAGCGTTTTCTATTGGAAAAGGTCTATGGCAGTTTAAGGTAATGCCTTTTGGTTTGTGCAATGCTCCTGCCACTTTCCAACGTTTAATGAAAAAATTACTTAGAGATTACCTTTCAGATTTCTGTCTAGTCTATTTAGATGATGTTATGGTTTTAGGTAAATCTTTTGATGAAATGATTTCTAATTTAAGAAAGGTTTTCATTCGTTTTCAACAAGCAGGTTTACGTCTTAACAAGAAGAAATGTGTTTTCTTTAGGAGACAGGTTGAATATCTAGGCTATATTGTTTCTGAGAAGGGGAAAACTGCTGATCCTAAGAAGATCGACTGTGTTAAAAATTGGCCTATTCCTCAAAAGAAAAAAGATGTTCTTAGTTTTGTGGGCTTTTGTGGTTATTATAGAACTTTAATTAAAGGTTTTGCAGATATAACTAAACCTCTTTATAAACTCACTGAGAACTCAGCTAAATTCATTTGGTCAGAAGAATATCAAAATGCTTTTTTTAAATTAAAAGGAAAACTCATTTCTCCTCCCATTTTAGCATTTCCATCTCTTGAGTCTGAATTCATTTTAGATACTGACGCTTCTAACCATGGAATTGGTTCAGTCCTTTCACAGATGCAGGATGATAAAGAACGAGCGATAGGCTACTATAGTAGAGTCCTCTCTAAGTCAGAAAGAAATTATTGTGTGACTCGTCGAGAACTTCTTGCTATAATAGAGTCGTTAAGAAATTTTCATCGCTATCTTATTGGTAAACAATTTATTATTCGCACAGATCATTCTTCTTTAACTTGGTTATTATCTTTTAAAGAATTAGACGGTCAATTAGCTCGATGGTTAGGTAAATTAGATCAATATGATTATAGGATTGTTCATCGTAAAGGTAGTTTACATAAGAATGCCGATTCTCTTTCACGTCGTCCTTGTGAAGATTTTTCATGTAAATATTGTACAAAAGTAGAGGATAAATTTTCTGAAAACGAAAAGACAGTTGCCCGAATTATTTTTGAAGAAAATTTACCCTCAGACTGGAAGACATTTCAACAAGCTGATGAGTGTATTTCTTTCATTCTTCGCATGAAAGAATTAAACACAAAAGCAGACTGGCAGGATATTTCACCTTTAGACACTTTCGTTAAAGTCTATTGTTCACAGTGGGACTCATTAGTGTTAGTTGATGGAATTCTTTTTAGAGAATGGATTTCTACTAATCTCAATTACAAGATTCGTCAATTAGTTATTCCTAAAAGTAAAATCAAAGAAATTTTAGAGTAAGCTCATGACTCACCTTCCGGTGGTCATTTTGGAGTTAATAAAACTTTAGAAAAAATTCGAAAAAGATTTTATTGGGCGTCTTGTAAATCAGATGTAGAAAATTGGTGTAGGTCTTGTAAAATTTGTGTTGCAAAAAAAGGTCCTTCTGATAAGGGAATTAGTCAAATGAAGATTTACAGTACAGGTATTCCATTCGAAAGGCTTCAAATGGATATCCTAGGTCCCTTTCCCCTTTCTTCTTTAGGGAATAAATACCTTTTAGTAGTGATGGATAGTTTTACTAAGTGGGTAGAGGCTTTTCCTCTCTCGAATATGAGGACTAAAACAATTGCGGAAATTTTCGTTAATGAAATTATTTGTCGTTATGGAATCCCGTTAGAAATTAACACAGATCAGGGTACAAATTTTGATTCTCGCTTAGTGAAAGAATTAGCAGTTTGACTAGGAATTAAGAAAACTAGAACTTCACCTCTACATCCTCAAGCAAATGGTCAGGTAGAACGTCAACATCAGACACTTTTACAATACCTCACAAAACATGTACACGACACTCAAAAAGATTGGGACCGTTGGGTATCTCTCTTTTTGTTAGCTTACAGATCCTCAAAACACGCAACAACCGGAGCTACACCAGCAGAAATGTACACCGGCTTCGACCTCCGACTTCCTTTGGACTTAATTCGAGGGTGTCCACCAACAGGAATCTTGGTTGAAAAGGATGAAAATTATGTACACCAACTGCAAAAGAAACTTCACTCACTACATCACCTGGCTCAAGACAAAATATCCCTTCAATCTGAAAGAACAATCGAATTGGGTTGGTCCTTGGGAAGTCGTCAAGAAGATCAACGACGTGGTTTACTGTATTCGTCGTTCCCCAAGACATAAGTCCAAGATTGTTCACATCAATCGTCTTGGCACCTTTTCCGAGAGACACCCCGATTTGGCTGCTAACTGCTCTGCTCATGGTTTTTGAGCCATGGTTTTTTCCATGAGCGTGAAGGTGAATACCGGAGCAGAGACTTGAGAAGGGTACCATGGCTTGTCATTCCCCCCCACTCATGTCTGAAGATCACTCTGAACAAACCGTGAAGAAATGAGACGAAAAAGAAAAGGAATAAGAACGGAAGAATAAAGTACAAATTGAAGCTTGGACAGTCAGAGAAAAGATTGGATCGCATGGTTTTTCAAGATGGGAATATTCCTTTTCAAGAGACGGGTCCAATTCTATTCCTGTAAGTGATGATTGGAATTGACCTGTAAACATGGCTCGGTAACTTGATGCCCGGCGTGGATCAAGGTAGAGGATGTTGGTGATTCGTGTAAGTCATCATTGGAATTTAGAAGAGGATCAACCCGCTTGAAAGGAAATTCGGTGAATGTGGTTACTTGGACGAAGATTAACAGATTGTGGTTACTAGAATGAGATGGGACCGACTGAGCATCCTTGAAGGAAGTTTGAATGGAAAGCTAATACAGAAAGAAGACTTAAGATTGTCGGGACGACAATCTAAAGAAAAAAGGGAGAGCAATGTTATGACCAGCGCGATTCGAGATGTTCGAATCGCGCATAGCAACCGCTGCAACTTCGCGGTTGTTATTGTATTTGTTTATCAGTCTAGCGTTAACAGCTATTCGATTTGCATGTCTAAGCTTGAGTAATAAAGTCGTTCTTGTCTATTTTTTCTATAAATAAGAGTGTCAATAATCATTATCCTAACCCGATCACAACAATATGTTTTCATATCCTCTGATATTAATTTTATAATATTTACTTTTAAAATTTGAACAAATAATACATTTTTTATTCTTTAGAATAAAATTTATTGTTACTTAATGTATTATGCAACAAATTATTAAATCCAAAATTTTTAGAAGCGAGCGAAGTGAGCTTATTGGCAATTCTTATATTATCCCTCTAAGTGACTGGCTTGGCAACGTATAAGTTGTCGTTACCTTATACAAAACAAAACATCCCTAGGGAAACGGCTCATTATATCCATGATCTAGAAAATGAGAATACTCCTTTTAAATTGAGAAAAACTTATTTTCTATCTTGAAATCCATCGCAAGGATAGCATGTGAAAGTTTAAGTTTATCACATAAACCAATATCAAAATAATTATCATTTATGGTATTCAAAATTGAACAGCTCAAAATTGGTCTAGACGATTAACTTGAAATTTCTTATGCTATCCCTCTGATTGATTTGCTTAATGAAAAATTAGTTATTCTCAATTTTGAGAGAGCAACATGTACAGTAAGTTTCCAAATCTTGGATGTAACGAGTATTTTCCCAAGGGAAATGCATGTTTTACTTTATAAAAGGTAACGAAAACTTATGAGTTGTCAAGTCTGTCACTCAGAGCGATAGTGTGAGAATTTTCAAGTCGAAACGGCTTAGCAAAATAGTTACATACCTGACTGTAATTTAGATTCTAAAGCCACGAAATCAATGGTGTAAGTATATCTACATAAAAATCAAAAATATAAGTTCTTGGATCGAGTGAATTGTATGTATTGTTTTAACATGTTAAAACAAATTTGGATACCAAATTTCAGCCTTCTAGCTATAACAGATTTTAAATGAGGTGAAAACCGAAACATGCAAAATGCAGCTTTCGCAACTTGTGGATGATTACTTATTTCAATTATATTCTTTAAACTCATTTAATATCCATCATAGCAAGACAGCTGAAATTTTATACACAAGTTTGTTTTAACATACTAAAACAATACCTGTAATTAAGTTTATCTAAAAACTTATAATTTTGATTTTCATATTGTTACATAACTTAAAATTTAAACACTAAAGGCATGAAGTCAACAGTGCAAGAAATTATGAAAAATGTAAAAATAATAAACGACTAGTCAATGAGCTCGCTTCGCTCGCTTCTACAAATTTTAGTTCTGATGAGGTATTGCATAATAAATTAAGTAACAATAAATTTTATTCTAAAGAATAAAAATTTATTATTTGTTCAAATTTTAAAAGTAAATATTATAAAATTAATATCAGAAGATATAAAAACATATTTAACATTCGATTCGCTTATACCAATTTAGTTATACTCAAAGTTTAAATAAAGTATATTTAATCAACTAATGAACTATATGAACAAACTGATCAAACTATATAATCAAAATGATCCAAGTAATATAAATGCTGAAAATAATGATGAGCAAGTAAATACATATAGTTTTGACGAAATAACACAATATTTATCAACAAGATATGTTTGTGCACTAGAAGCTATATATCGCATTTTTGAATTAGAATTATATAAACAATCGTATGCAATTTATAGATTACACATTCATGATGAATATGAAAATTATGTTTATTTTATAGAAGGACAAGAACACGAAATGATAATAAAAATATTGAAATTACATTAACAGCATGTGGTTTAAATTAAATATAGACGATGAAAATGCCAGACAATTTTTATACCATGACATTCTGTACCATTATGTTTTTAATTCAAAATTTAAAAAATGGACCAAAAGACAAAAATTTCAAAAATCATTAATATCTCGAATGTATTTTATAAATCCTAAAAAAAGAGAAACATTTTTTTACGTTTATTACTACTACATGTTCGCGGAGCAAAATCCTTTACGGACATACGAACAGTTGATAACATAATCTGTGATAAATATGAAGATGCTTGCTTAATGAGAGGCATAATTAGTAATGATAAAGAATAGGACAACTGTTTAGAAGAAGCGTCAATATTTAAATTTCCTAAAGCTATGTGTGATTTATTTGCATATATTTTAATATTTCAAAAACCTATTAATGCATCTGAATTGTACAATAAAAATAAACTGCATTTTATGAATCCAAAATTACCAGTTAATCTAGCAGAAATAAAAGCTCTAAATAACATTCAGAAAATTTTAATATCACAAGGAATGAATTTAAAAACTTTTAATATATCAAGCAATGTCGATATTAATTGTATGAAAGAAGACTATTAATATCTAGAATATAATATAAAATTCCTTAACTATTGATCAAAGAAAATTATACGATTTAATTATAAATACCGTAACTAATTATGTTCACGATGAATAAATTATTTTTTATTGATGGACCTGGTGGTAGTGGAAAAAGTTATTTACACAATGTTATAATTAGATATCTTATTTCAAACAATATACCTCTCTTAACTACAGCATGGACTGGTATTGCCGCTAATTTATTAATTAATGGAAGAACTGTACACACTACATTTAAATTACCCTTAAATATTAATCACATATGTCATTTATTAACATATGACATTTGTCCTACATCAAAATATGGAATTTTTTAAAAAAATATTAAAATAATTATTTGGGATGAAATATCAATAGTGAATAAACATGCCTTTGATGCAATAGACAGATTTTTTAGAGACTTATGTCAAAATCATATACCGTTTGGTGGTAAAATAATTTTAACATCTGGTGATTTTAGACAAACACTTCCAATTGTTAGACGTAGTAATCAAAGTACAATAATGGAAACTTGCACTAAAAGAAGTATTATATGGCATACATTTTTAAAGGTTTCATTAAAAGAAAACTTACGATTACAAAATTCAGACAATAAATTTAAGAGTTGGCTTCTTGATGTAGGTGAACAGAAAAATGCAACAAAGTTTGAATTAAATAATAATATAAGGGAAATACCGGAGGAATTAATTTGTAATAATGATTTAATATCAGAAATATTTAGAGAAAAAATTAATCATAATGATGGAACACTACAAGACAAAGTAATATTAGCACCCTTAAATTCTGAAGTATTAAAACTTAATGAGGAAATTATTGAACGAATTCATGGAGAAACTTATATTTTTTATAGTGATGATAAAATTGTATGTCAACATAATGAAAGCATATTAGAATCCATAACAACAGAATTTTTAAATACACTAACACCTAATGGCATACCTCCACATAAATTAATTTTAAAAAAAGGAGTAATTGTTTCTTGTTTAAGAAATTTAGATATTAATGGCGGCCTTTGTAACGGAACAAGAATTATAATTAGGGATATAAAAAAATTTATACTTATTGGAGAAATTATAAGCAATAAACATGCTGGTAAAATAGTATTAATACCACGTATAGATTTATCTCCATCATTGGAAGAAATACCTTTTAATATGATAAGAAGACAATTTCCCATACGATTAAGTTTCGCCATGACTATAAATAAATCTCAAGGTCAGTCATTTCATAAAGTAGGTTTATATTTATCTTCACCAGTATTTAGCCACGGACAATTATATGTAGCTTTATCAAGAACTACATCAAAAGAAAATCTCAAAATTGTTATAGGTGAAGATGCTGCTATGTACAAAAATAGCAACTCCATGGTAAATAAACAAAATAAAAAACGAAAAATAGAAAATGACAATAAGATATATACAAGAAATATCGTGTTTTCGGAAATATTTCTATAATAACACAATCAAATTGGTTGTGTAATCGCCAAAAGTATAATTAGTATTCTTATGTTATTATTACTGCATTTCAACAATTTTACAACATTATTACTGTAGTTTCATACTCAAAAAATGAAAAAAGTAAACAATAAATGACAATAATATATGTCCAAATATCAATTTTCAGACACATTTCTCTAATAACACAATCTAATTTGTTGAGTAATCGCCAAAAGTATAATTAATATTTAAAAAATTTTGTTGTAAATTCTATTCATTATATACACGAAATAAGAAAAAAATAAAATCATTCAATACAATCCAATTGGTTGAGTAATCGCCAAAATATAATTACTTTATCCTTGTAAATTTTAAATAAATTGTAATGCGGGCATATTACAAATAATAAATCTGACAGTCTCAACCCTGTTAAATGCAGAGAGCAATTTATTTAAAAAAATGTATTTAATAAAAGTAGTTAAATAATAATTTGTAAAATAATAATAATAATAAATAATATAATATTTAGATAGTGCTTCAAAAAAATGAATTTTTTTATTTTAATTCGTCTATTAGTTACTAAAGAACAAGTTTTTGAATTTTTGTAACCATTGCATCGAGTCGGGCATACCAGAAAATAGTAGGAATGACCATTCCCTAATAAATTTTGTGTTGTTTTAATCAAGTTATTCAAGCTTCATGTCGGAATAATAATAAATATGACAGTCTCAAGAAATACAAATTTATGTATATGTATATACACAATACATACACAAAACATTCACAAAACATGCACAAAATAAATAAATACAAATTTATCTATATCTATATTTATTTATTTATATCTATATTTATTTTTTTATATCTATTATATTGTTGTATTAATGAATAATTGGTTGACAATAATACTGGTTCTGAGTTTTTAATATCTATCTCCTTTACCTGGATAATGTAATTTACCTGCTGCATTAAAAAATTTTTATACATATTATAAATTTTAGGCTTACCTTATCATTGTGAATCATTGTGACAATTTTAAAAGAACAAGTGCACAAAGTTAAAAAATCACATCTCGCAATATTTGCTCTCGTTGCCACATTTGTTCTATAACTAATATGTATCATATTGTATACATGTGGCAAAATAACCCAAAATCTGATAAAAAATCGAGATCCCTATCAAAACCCCATAAAACCCCATAATACACCATAGATAAAAATCTGATAAAAAATCGTGACCCCCATAAAAACACCATAATACCCCATGAATAAAAAAACCTTATATAAACGTATTTGTCATTGTATGAAGAGTCGTTACACGAAACATACGAGTTACATGATAAAACTGTATAAACCCCATAGAAAATACATAGAACCACATGCATACTAGTTTGATGCTATGAAAACCCAAATCTGATAAAAAATCGAGATCCCTATAAAAACCCCATAAAAACCCCATAAAAACCCCATAATACACCATAGATAAAACATACTGTGCACAGGCAATACATGTATACTTTGACGCATCACGCCATTTAATATAAAAAAAACTATAAATGTATGTGTGTGTGTGTGTGTGTATGTGTACATATATATATATATATATATATATATATATATATATGGGTGGTTCTCTGACAAATCGAGCGGTCGATTTTTTGACCCTATCGAAAAAAATTTTTAAAATGTTCCTAAGAGACACATGAGTATCCCTGAATTTTTTCAGATTTTTTTCATCAAGTATCTTCGAGTTACAGAGGGTCAAAGTTGATGAAATCACGTTTTTTTGCTTTTTCTGGCTACTTTCATTAATTTGTAGATCCTCAGGGAAGCATTTTTCACTATAGAGATATATAACATTTTTTTCTGCAAATTTTCTAAACTATTCAAAAAAAATATTTTTGATGTCGTATATATATGTTTTAAGAAAGTTATAAGTCATTTAAGTCTTAAAATCAAGTTTTAGGAAAGTTCGATCATCCGGATCATAACCAAAAAATTCATGAAGATACCTTATTTCAATTCAAAAAAGTCTGCGAAAGACCCAGAATGTCAGAGGCCTTGGTTTCTCTGTAAAAAATCATTATATCCGTTCATATATGAAAAAAATTTAGTTTTATTGCTATATCGAAGCATTTCACTCACCTTATCATTTTTTTAATGACTGAAATTATTATAAAAAAATTTACGTAATTGATAAAATTGGTTAAATTCTTCTATATAGCAATAAAACTAAATTTTTTTCATATATGAACGGATATAATGATTTTTTACAGAGAAACCAAGGCCTCTGACATTCTGGGTCTTTCGCAGACTTTTTTGAGTTGAAATAAGGTATCTTCATGAATTTTTTGGTTATGATCCGGATGATCGAACTTTCCTAAAACTTGATTTTAAGACTTAAATGACTTATAACTTTCTTAAAACATATATATACGACATCAAAAATATTTTTTTTTAATAGTTTAGAAAATTTGCAGAAAAAAATGTTATATATCTCTATAGTGAAAAATGCTTCCCTGAGGATCTACAAATTAATGAAAGTAGCCAGAAAAAGCAAAAAAACGTGATTTCATCAACTTTGACCCTCTGTATCTCGAAGATACTTGATGCAAAAAATCTGAAAAAATTCAGGGATACTCATGTGTCTCTTAGGAACATTTTAAAAATTTTTTTCGATAGGGTCAAAAAATCGACCGCTCGATTTGTCAGAGAACCACCCATATATATATATATATGTATATATGTATATATGTATATATCATATCTCACAGCATCCCTTTTATCTGGACCCCATCTCATTATTACATTCTGTGAAAAAATCCTGGATCATTTTCCAACACAACTACTGACTCGAAATCTCGATATTCCACATATATATATGTACATCTCTCGCAGCATCCCTTTTATCTGGACCCCATCTCAAGATGAAATTCCGTAAAAGAATCGTGGACCAGTGCCCAATACAATTACCGACCCAAAATCTCCAAAAATATCATTAATTATATTTTTTTTATAAACAATAATATCAGGACGGACGGACGGACGGACGGACGGAAACTGATCATTTTTTCCAACGTAAAAAAGTACTAAAAAAATTTTGTGAATCACATATTTTTACCACTCAAATGAAAGATAATTTCAATATCTATCCATAAGTGTAAAAAAAGTAACCCTTTTTAATTGGTAATAGATAAAAAATTCGAAAATAATTGAAGGAGTTAGTCAAAAATGTCATGAAAATTAATATTATGTAGATGCGTCTCTTCGAGCCCAGTGTTTATTTAAAATTGCCAAACGTTTCGGGATATATGTATCCCCTCTTCAGTGGCTGTATAATAGTTATAATACAAAGTTTTTATTGCAATTATAATATTGAGATAAATGAATTGAAATTATTATTATATTTACCTAATTTATAAAACAACTTTCGTGTTTCACATTATTAGGAAGATGCAGAAAAAAGATAATTCGCATATGGCGCTATAAATTTAAAAGTAAAAAAGTTGAATTTTAAACCAATGTTTACACAAAAACTTTTTACAAAATTTAATTACGTAGTAAGTTAATAGTAAAGAAATGTATAGAATAAAGCACTTCCAATTTTGACCACGTATGGATTATCGAGAGTTGGAGAATTAACTTTATGTTATTAAGAGTTTGAAAATTATTTTCAATTTTTACATAAAGAAACAACCTTATACTTGCCAGCCATTTACCTTGAAAAGGTTTTTTGTGGAGGGGGGGGGGGTTATTAATTCAGTAAATGTGTTACTATTCTTTTTTTTATGGAAAAACTTGCCATCGCGTCCTATCATAGATAACGATGGATATCATCTTCAAATTATGCATGGTTAACCAAAGTAAGTAGTTGTTGATGAAGCACATTTGCAAATCTCGTAACCGATTTTTCATTCAGTAATGTATTTACTGCTATTCTTAACCAATTTTGAAGAATTCAAATTTAATCTTGTAATCATTCCAAGCTAAATTTTCATTTATATGTATGTATGTTTCACGAAAGTCTGTTATTCTCAACAAAATATTACATGAAGTTGATGAAAAATAATTGTACTTACTATTATAAAAGAATGTTATCATAAAATAAATTTCTGCGACTGAAGTCGGGAAATAAATCAAGCTTAAAAATATTAAATTAATATTTATATAGTTTACAAATTTTAATTTTAAATCTGGTTTTACTTAGAAAATTAATGTTTATTATTTCCGTTTTCTGTTGTCATTTGTGGAAGCACCGAGTGGATCTACAGTCCACTCTAGTTACTGATTCAGTAAATATGTTGTTATTCCTATTCCATCAAATGTATAACATGTATCCAGGACGATTATTTACAATTAAATATGAGATTTACATATTCAGTTAAAAACTTATTAGGTGTCATTCTCTTGATCAAAAAAAGAATAATTATTCATACAGCAAATCGATCCCACATGTTTAAAAAATCAGGAAAAATTTCTAGCATGTAGAACACAATTTTTTTATGGAAAAACTTGCCGTCCCGTCCTATCACACTTACAGAAAGGAGCTAGCGCCATATTGGGAAAAGGGCTGCGCCATATTGGTCTATGAAGTAAGCATGCTGCGTTCTGCATTGTTTAGCGATGTATGCGTACATGCATAAGTATGTGCACAATGTTCTACAATGGTTCAGCATGCATACGCTTATGCATATGAACCGCATAACAGTGACTTAAAAAGTGAATATACGATAATTACTTAAAAATTAAGAAAATAAAAGTTACTACAACAAAAATTTGTTTTATACGTAAATTATAATTATAATATTCCGAGAAGTTTCGCCCGTACAGCATACGAAATAATTTTATTTAAAATAATACCATAGTTTATCCTTAATGCTATTACAGTCGTTTTCAGTGGTATTCTATTGCCTGTAAATACGAAAGAAAATTATTTAGTATGCTGTACAGGCGAAATTTCCGGAATATTTATAATTATGATTGAAGTACAAAATAAATTTTTTAATAATTATCGTATATTCACTTTTTATTTTTAAGCACGTTTTTTCATCTGAAATTATACATTCAAAAGGTCTGTTTTGTTGTTCGAAGAAGACGACGACGACGACAACGATGCATGAAAACTGTTTCTTATTCTCTATGGCCTATGCTAATAACAAGCATCATAGTTCAGAGATGAGTGGGTGCAACAAGGTATATAGCTTTCTTCAAGAAAATTCGGAGAAGAGTGTTACTTCTTTTTATAAGGTTAGGAATTCACAGTGCAGTGATATTAAAAGGGATAGCGTTACTTATTTTGTAAGGATAGCTTAATATTTTATTCAAATATTAATACTGTAACGAGAGATTAGACCGCGCTATTCGAACAGCGCGCGTTCGTTATGTCGCACGATATGAACGTAGCAGCAAGCTTCGTTCGTGTATTATGGTGAGGGATGCGCGGGGGAAGAATAGGATAAGGCCCGCGCGCTGAATAGATCAGATTCGATTTGACCGTGCTGGTAGGTACCTCGTGCGTTAGGTACACCGTTTGCGAGGCCACCGTTAGTGCCCGAGGTAGATCGACTCGTCCACGGAGGAGCTCTAGGCTGTGTTCGTCTTCAACACCCGGATTGCAGGAGAAGGGACGCCTTCTCTGTACCAATCGACAGCAACCGAGCGAGATACCCGTAGGAGAGTTGACGGCTCGTGATAGTATCGAGGAAGCGACGCATACCTCGTGCTAATAGTAAGTCGAATCTCGTAAGAACATTTCCTCGACAAGGTCGCTAACAGACGAGTATTCTCGACCACAGAATACTCGTCTCTTCTTTGATTGAGAGCGTGCGAGAATCTCTTCGCTGTCGCGCGTGCGACTGTCTATGCGGATTATTATATTACTTTCTTGATTTTACAATATACGAGTCTCCGACTCATTTCTTTAGCATAAATAACCGAGTTTTATTTCCCGTATCATCGCTTCGTCTTCTTGATTTCCGAACCCGAAAGAACTATTCTTTGCACAGTAAGTGTGATGCTCGAGCGCATCACACATTTGTACACGCTGCATTTGGCCGCGTAAACGTTAATACACAGGTTGCCGAGGAGCTACGTCGGGGTATCAGTATAGAAGCTAAAGGTAAGACTCGGTGACGCGGCGACATACTGTGGTCGCCGTGACAAAGCCAAATTACCCCGTTACAATACATTTTATTTGTTTTGCTCATTAATTCTTTATATTTCAGGAAATAGCTTTCTTTAAGCAAATTCGGAGAAGAGTGTTACTTCTTTTGTAAGGTGGACCATCCATCTCCGGAGAGGAGTATTATTTTAAAAAGGATAGCGTTACTTATTTTGTAAGGATAGCTTAATATGTTGTACAAATATTCATACATTTTATTTGTTTTACTCATTAATTCTTTATATTTCAGGACAAAGGTAAAAAATTAAAGGTCAAAATACAAAAGTTATAATAAAAATTGAACAATCAAAGGTTGAAATAAAAAATTTAAATTAAAAGTTGAGATAAAACATTGAAAGTATAAAAAATAAAAAGTGAAATGAAATATTTATGAAAATTATAATAATTGAAAAAGTTAAATTAAATGTGTATTGAATTTTGAATAAATTTATAAAATAAAAAATTGAAAGTATAAAAAGTTTTGTAAAAAGAAATGAGATATTACAAATAGTTTTTAAAAAATTTGTATACATATTGTTTTAATTAACAGTACTTTTAGCCATTTTGGGTATTGCTCTATAATTCTATAGATTTCTACAATTATATAGATATAATATATAGATTTCTACAGTTATATGTACCTATTATCAGCAATTAACTGTATCTGTTATTGAACCAACGACACATTACATATAAGTGAAATAAGTTGTAATTGTAATATTTTGTAAACAAATTTTATATATATATTATATTTCTACAAATTGCGACGTAGCAATAATTATTGCTGCGTCGTGATCATTGTTGCACGGCCAGCTGACTCACACTCGGCGAGTTGACAGCTCCTGGAGCGGAGCCAGCGCTCGGTGGCGCTCGCAGGAGTTGCCTCTGATCGGCCGCGTGCGGAGCGCAGGATGTGAGCTCCCGAGTCCCACCTGCGCGGCGCGTTGGCGCTCGGGAGGGGGCATGCCAGGAAGCGAGCCGGCGGCCGAGCGCACGCGGTTACATGCATGCGGCGGTGTGTAGAGGGGAGAGCGCGAGTGTGAGCGTGAGCGAGAGAGTGGGAGTCGAGCGTGTGTGGGATAGAGAGAGAGATAGTGCGCGCTTGAGAGAGAGAGAGTGAGAGGGATATAGTGGCGCGAAGTTGACGGCGTTCGGAGCGCTCAGAGTTGACTTTACGTTAACTCGCGGACGTCATAGAGATGTATAGAGGAATATACAGGTTGGGTTAGGAATCTTTGCTGACTCGACATATGTAGTGCTATGGTTTACTCGAGGATGATAGAGGATTTTCAAATATCGCGCGGCTTACAGATTATCTATAGGTGGAGCCACTGGATGGATATCGACATGATTGATTGATTGATCGATATCCATAAAGGGGGCGCGAATTTGCATATTAAAGGAAATAGTAGAGGACGTTAATTGATTTTCTAACCAATGATAAAATTGGATTTGGAAAAGAGGGCGCTGGAGGAAACTCACTGATAAAGGAATAGATTGGTGGTAGTTTCGGGAAACCAATAGGGGATTTTTCTAGGAGATAGGACCAATTGTGTAATCTTGGAGGCCGGGCTTATGCTTCCGTGAAGAAGGAGGTCGGGTGGGAAAATGCTGCATCCTTCCTCGACCGGAGCGTTGGCCTCGGCCATTCCGTTCCTGGAGCCTCTCTGGAACAGTCTGATTCGCAATAATTGCAGTTTCTTTGGTGGACATTTCGGTTGAGTTTTTTTGGGAAGAAGTTTCGAATCGCCAAGTGGACCAGGAGTTTTTGTTGGAGTTTTGGAGAGTATTATGGATGATTTTTGGTGAGAGTTAAACGTACTATTTAAGATATGGAATTTATATAGAGGAATATTTATATTTGTTGAGGATTACGTGCGCGGCCGATAGAGGAAATATTTCGCGCGTTTTCAGCGGATGGCGGTTCCTCCCTTTGTCTTATTTAGAGTCTTTCGTAGAGGTTTCCTTCGCGGCCCTTTTCAGTGTTCTTGACCAGCCTGGAATTAGTAATTTGGCCGCGTGCCCATGAATTATTTCAAGTATCAATCTGTTTAGGTGAAACGATTATCTGTATAAAGTAGCATAATATATCTGTGTTTATTATTTCATATATTTGTGTTAATTTATCAACCCAATTGCCACCACATTCCCGTTTTCCACTATTGCAGGGACACCACGAACCAGGGAAAAAGAAGAAAGCCGCGTGTTTCATAAATACTTTGTAAATAACTGGAATTCCCGTGCGGGCGGGAAAATTCCACGTTACAAAATATATTGAATAATTTGTAGAATTTTATAGCGTTTCTTCTATTATTCCTACAAATTACTTTTTAAAAATAAATTATGTTTATACAAAAGTTATAATATCATTTAAAACAAAAATTGAAATAATATATTCAATACTTTGTATAATTTTATTGTATTTCATCTATAATTCCTGAAAATTACTTAAAGTTATAATGTCATTTAAAATAATAAGAATTGATAAATTGAGGCATTATGTGCGTGTTTATCGATACAAAAAAATGAACAAAAATTAGAAGTACAAAATACACTTAATAATGTATCAAACAATTATAATCATCGGATATTTAGTAATCTTAATCACAGTTATTGTAAAAATATTCATAATGATATAACAATTCATGAAAATAAACAAATTTGTAGGTCAGATGTATTACAAATGGATACGCATAAACAAATTCATAGCTCACAAATCTTTCAAATGGATACATATAGTGTTAACCATGGAATTGAATATAATAATATACGACAAAATATTATAGTAGAACAAAACTATCTGTCCACAACTATTTTTAAGATTCAATTGTCATATTAATGTTGAAGTCTGTTCAAGCATTAAATCAGTTAAATATTTACACAAATATTTAAATAAAGGACATGATGCTGCATCCGTTATTATTACAAATAATAGTACCGATACATCATTAATAGATCATGATGAAGCAACTCAATTTGTCGATACACGTTATGTTGGGCCATCAGAAGCAGTATGGCGAATATTATCAAAGCCATTACAATATAAAAGTCATAAAGTTCAAAGATTACCATTGCATGAACCAAATTGTCAAAATATTACTGTTCATGCTAATCCTAATTACGAAGATATTAATAATGCTTTAAATCAAGTGTCAATGCTTATAGATTATTTTAAACTCAACGAAAGAGATCCTGAAGCACGCCAATATTATTATTCAGACATTCCAGAACATTATGTTTTCAAAATAACAAAAGTTAATGGTAAGAATGAAGGAAAATGGTACAAAAGACAAAGATATGTTAATTGCATTGGACGTATGTATACAGTCAGTCCAAGTCAAGTTGAATTATTTCATTTGAGAATCTTATTATTAAGAGTAAAACGGGCAACGAGTTATGAACATTTAAGAACAGTTCATGGAGAAATTAAAGAAACATTTACATCGGCCTGTTTAGCATATGGCTTTATAGAAAATGATGAGGAATGGACTGATGCAATGAAAGAAGCAGTATCATTTATGATGCCAAAACAACTTCGAAGATTATTTGTACGTATTGTAATACATTGCAATCCCATAAACCCATACAAAATTTGGGAAGATTTTAAAGATGCAATGTCAGAAGATTATATGCGAAGATTTTGTAAAAATGAAAGTTATTACAAAACTATTATTGATATTCAAAATGTACTTGAATTGGAAGGTAAAAATTTTAATGATTTCCCTCATTTTCATAAATTAATCGAAATCATTAATAATTATAATATATGTACTAACAATGAAATACAATATCATATTAATAATTATTTACACATAGCAGAAGAAAAAATGAATTTACTAAATAATATATATTTAAGAAACTAATAATGACAATAATCATTTTTACATTGATGGTCCTGGAGGATCAGGGAAAACGTTTCTGTACGAAACTTTATGGTACTTTTTAAAAGGGAATAATAAAAAAGTATGCTCAATGGCTTTTACAGGTATATCAGCTACATTACTTCCGTAAGGTAAAACAGTTCATAATGTATTTAAGGGGACCCAACACGTTTAAAACTTGAAAAAATCGATATTTTTTTTATGATTGGTTTTCATAGGAAATTTATCATAGAATATGCTCCCGAAAGCCGTTTTTCGTAAAAAAATTTTCCCGCAAAATTATAAGCAAAATACTGAATAAATATTTTGCCTGTTTTTTCGCTAAATTGCGTAATTAAAATCATTTATTCAAGATACCTAAAAATTTTGATTTTTTTAAATAAATCCAGTCAGAACTAGATATTTTCATTGTAATTGTAAAAAACAATGTTATTACATATATATGGGTGGTTCTCTGACAAATCGAGTGGTCGATTTTTTGACCCTATCGAAAAAAATTTTTAAAATGTTCCTAAGAGACACATGAGTACCCCTGAATATTTTCAGATTTTTTGCATCAAGTATCTTCGAGTTACAGAGGGTCAAAGTTGATGAAATCACGTTTTTTTGCTTTTTCTGGCTACTTTCATTAATTTATAGATCCTCAGGGAAGCATTTTTCACTATAGAGATATATAACATTTTTTTCTGCAAATTTTCTAAACTATTCAAAAAAAATATTTTTGATGTCGTATATATATGTTTTAAGAAAGTTATAAGTCATTTAAGTCTTAAAATCAAGTTTTAGGAAAGTTCGATCATCCGGATCATAACCAAAAAATTCATGAAGATACCTTATTTCAATTCAAAAAAGTCTGCGAAAGACCCAGAATGTCAGAGGCCTTGGTTTCTCTGTAAAAAATCATTATATCCATTCATATATGACAAAAATTTAGTTTTATTGCTATATCGAAGCATTTCACTAACCTTATCATTTTTTTAATGACTGAAATTATTATAAAAAAATTTACGTAATTGATAAAATTGGTTAAATTCTTCTATATAGCAATAAAACTAAATTTTTTTCATATATGAACGGATATAATGATTTTTTACAGAGAACCCAAGGCCTCTGACATTCTGGATCTTTCGCAGACTTTTTTGAATTGAAATAAGGTATCTTCATGAATTTTTTGGTTATGATCCGGATGATCGAACTTTCCTAAAACTTGATTTTAAGACTTAAATGACTTATAACTTTCTTAAAACATATATATACGACATCAAAAATATTTTTTTTGAATAGTTTAGAAAATTTGCAGAAAAAAATGTTATATATCTCTATAGTGAAAAATGCTTCCCTGAGGATCTACAAATTAATGAAAGTAGCCAGAAAAAGCAAAAAAACGTGATTTCATCAACTTTGACCCTCTGTATCTCGAAGATACTTGATGCAAAAAATCTGAAAAAATTCAGGGATACTCATGTGTCTCTTAGGAACATTTTAAAAATTTTTTTCGATAGGGTCAAAAAATCGACCGCTCGATTTGTCAGAGAACCACCCATATATATATATATCGTATTACAAAAATGTTGAACTTTTTCCTCGTGTATGTATGTATTTATGAGCGAATGTGTATGTGCGTTGTGACGGGGATCCCGTGGATGGCTGCTCGCCTGGACACCACCCAGTTGAGATAACAGATTCTTATACTCGGTGGTGCTTTCAGCAGCAAGCGAGCAGTCAGCTGTAGAGCCAGGTGGACAGCGCGGCGCCGAGAGCAGCCGCCGCCGAGCAGCAGCAGCACGGGGCGAGAGCGAGAGAGTGGGGGAAGCACAGCGCGTAGCAGAGCGCGGCAGCCAAGGCGAGAGAGAGAGAGGGACAAACGGCGCAGCGCTGGAGCAACGAGAGCGAGAGAGACACAAGATACGAGGCATGCGAGCCACGAGGCGTACGCGCGCGAGCGGCGGCCGCCATGTTGGCGAGCAACTGACTGTAGTATGAGTGCGAGAAGGATGGATAGCGAGCGGATGAATGCGTTAGAGACAGACAAAAGAGAGAGTGGAGGCAACGCGTATGCGCTGTATGCTATTGGGAAAAGGTGGAGGGCTACGGCTCAATCCACAGCGCGCGTGCGAGCGGGGAATAAAATGTAAGCGTGCCGAAGTATGTAACCGTGCGAAAATGTGTAGATGTGATTGATAGAGCCAGACATGCGTGTAAGCGTGTTTCAAAAATCGCGCGCAATTATGAGAGTTGAAAAAGAGGGCGCGAGAGTGCGATATTGCATATATGGTGCGTAAGCGTGGAAAAATGTGATAGGCGCGAGAAAGCGATCCAGGGGAAATGCGTGAGTGCGAGTGAGAGAGTGAGAGACGCCGCGAACCGGCGTAGTTGCCGAACGCGTGAGGCGAATCAGTATGTATCGAGTACCGCGAGGACCGAGACACGACAAGAGAGAACGAGTATTTTCCAAGGCAACAACCAGAGCGACCCGAGCATTTACCCTCCGTGTGCACTTTTCCGAGCAGAGATAAGTTTCTTTCGCGAGCGCTTTCACAGGGAACGAGGTACCACGAGAACGCGAGGAAGTACAGCAAAAGGATTAGAGACAGGTAGGAGTGTTGTAATATACCTCCCCGCCGCGAGCCCATAACCTAAAGCCAGCCCGCGCTGTAGACGGTGAGCTCGCCCGAGGACAAGCACGCGTCCGCGAGTAGACTTAATGTTGACTTGATTTTTTTTAATATTAATAAATTACAAAGTGTTTAAATTTTAGAAAGTCGCGTGTCTTATTTTGCGTATCATTCTCCCTGCACCTCTCCCCCGTGACCTAGAGTGTAAGAGAGTCTCAAGCCGGCAGACAAGTGTCGAAGATCGCGAGTTCGGGCGTCCAACAATAATTATTAAATACGGGCTCGCGATAAACCTGCATAGGTGTCATTACGTTGTGCTAAGCCTCCCCAGGGACGGAAAAAGCATAACGTCACAGCGTGCATGTGTGTGTGTGTGTGTGTGTGTGTGTGTGTGTGTGTATCACTCGTATACACACATACGCTCTTATAAACATACATACGTATTTTGTAAATTATTTACAATAAATGATTATTTTCTTTTTTATTCTGAGTATCATGAAACTATATTCATTAGGTGAAATTCAAATATTCGCGCTCTTCGCAACAGTCTAGGCGACGATTCTGTAACCAAAACGTGACGACCGCTGTGACGAAAATATTTGAACTCCCCATTTACCGACCATGTATATATCGTTTCTTCCTGACGTCCTGTTTGGGTAAAGGTTAGATCAGTGTGCTGTTGGTGAAACTGTTCGCGCGAAACACAGTATTCAAATCTGCTTTACCAGCTTTTAAATATTTTAAAGTTCTATGATTAAAGTTCTTGAATTTATGTTTTGCACTGTGCAAACATAATTAAATAAAGTTAAAATAATTTTTTTTTAGTAGTGTTTATTTTTGTTTTCTTGTAAAGTGTTACGTCTGAACATGTATATACAATTTCTTAATTCGCAATGGTTCCAAGGGAAATAAATAAAAGACTCTGGTATACGTTATGTGAAAAGTATATATGTATATATTTATCCATTCATTTACTAAACATGAATTTACAGTAATTGCCCCTTGCTTTGCGATCGTTGTACGATCGCATTACCGGGTGAGGGGTCGGAAAATACGAGACCAGTATAGAAATGAAAGACTCAGATATTTTAGAAAGAGAAAAAGTACCTTGCTACTCTCGGTGTGTTGTATGTGTACGTGTATATCTATATCTATGTATATGTAGAAGTCGATGCTGGATGCTGCCGCTCGGTAATCTCCCGCTGTGAGGGTCTTCCTTCGTAGAGAGAGAGTATACGGCGCCGCCGCGTCTGGGCCTTTTTACAGGTATTCGGTCGGTCCGTTCTATGCTCCGTATCTATCTCTCTCTCTCTCTCTCTTTTCTTTCTCGAACGGAATGTCTTCTCCGTTTACTTAATTACGGAAGACTCGCGCACTACTGCTTTTCGTGTTTTCTGCGCGCGTTCAAAAGAATACAATTATACAGGTTCGAGTACTTGTCGACTATTTGTATCTGCGTATATAGAGATCACGCACTTGCGGTCAATCGATCGTACTGATCGGTTTTCGGTCTGTGAACTTAGTGACCGCGCCGCCGCTTATCTTCTCTATTTAAGCAGGTAGGTGATTTTTGGCGCTGGGCCCTCTCACTTTCCGCTGCCACGCCTAATTACGTAACCGTCGAAGGTTTTTCTCGGCGCTTCTCTATCGATGATGACACTTGTTTACGCTTTTCTTCAATCTTCCACTCTTGATTTCCTCAAGGCGTCGGCCTTCCGCATCTGCGTATTACCTGCCCGTGTTGCGTGCTGCATTAAGGGCAATTCCTATTCTCGAGGTCTCTTCGAGTTTTTCGGCTAGTGCGCAATAGTTGTGAATTTTCCTCGTTGTTGCGTATCTGTTCACTTATTTGTATTTCTTTCGTAATGAAATTTGTTTATTTCATTACAAAAGTTATTTATATTTTAAGTTTTCAAAGTGCAAAGTATTTGTTAGGAATTTTAGTTAGTTTAGCTTTTAGTTTAGATTAGTTATAACAAAGAGTCACCAGAAGGGCAGATTGCCCACTCACTTGGATAGGAAATACTCCTCGGGAAGAAATGGAAGGCGACCAAGAAAATTTGCAGGAACTAGACGTAATGATACAGAAGACTCAACTGCACAACCAAGACCTTCGACATCTTCAAGAAAACTTGAAACTCCAACAGCAAAAGGTCTCTCCGGAGTCAAGAATAGAATTATTGATATCAATATTCTATTTCCTGAACTCCAAAGTGTGGTGTGTTGCAAAAAATGTCACAGTGAAGTGAACTTTTCTGAATCAGTAGTGTTTGGATTAGGATTCTCATGTGTTCGATGCAGAGAAGTTTTAAGCATCAATTCTAGCAAAAAAGTGGGTGATAGTAATCGTGCATGGGAAGTGAATCGAAGGACTGTACTTGCATGTCGTGCTTTGGGTGTTGGACATGTTGGGCTTTCAACATTTTGTGGCATAATGGACTGCTCTAAGCCAATAGCTCAGTCTGCTTACGATTCAATAAATCAACAGTTAAGTGAAGTATGTGAGAGTGTTGCCAAGGAGTCTATGCGAGCTGCAGTCCAAGAAGAAAGCCGCTACAGAAGATGGTGCTCTTGGACTGAACATTTCTGGTGATGGTTCGTAGAGGAAGAAAGGATTTTCATCACTACAAGGATTTGCTAGCATCGTTGGACATCGCACAGGCAAGGAGTTGGACGTTGCTGTTAAAAACAGCTTCTGTCAACCTTGTTCATCGTGGGAGAAGTATCTACATACTGCTGAGTATGAAGAATGGTACGAGGAACACAAGCCACACTGCACTGCTAACCATGAAGGTAGTGCAGGTAAGATGGAAGTTGATGGCATCCGTGAGATATTTGAACGCTCAGAAGAAGAATACAGTGTCAAATATCATCGCTATATTGGAGATGGAGACTCCAAAGTGTTCAAGGCTGTGAGTGAATCGAAACCCTATGGTGATGAACTTGTGGTGGAGAAGAAAAAGTGCATCCAACACGTACAGAAGAGGATGGGAACTCGTCTCCGAAACCTTGTCAAGCAGTATACCAGCCAGAAGATCAAGCTTCCGGACAATAAACCAATTGGCGGAAGAGGAAGGCTGACTGCTAAGGTGATCGACAAGCTGTCAAGTTATTATGGTAAAGCCATTCGAAATCACCCAGATTCGATTGATGACATGTACAATGCAATCTGGGCAAAATGGTACCATATGCAGTCGACGGACAAGAGGCCAATGCATCATCTGTGCCCGGAAGGATCCAGCAGCTGGTGCAATTGGCAAAAAGAAAAGCCACAAAAGAACACAGGGAGTTCAGGCACAAGACCAGCCTTTCAGCTTATATTATGGATGCCATAAAACCAATTTATGAAGACCTGTCAAAGTCAGAATTACTTGAAAGATGTCTTGGAGATTTTACACAAAACTCTAATGAGAGTTTCAATAATTCTGTATGGAGACTAGTCCCCAAGACATCTTTCAGTGGCTTGATAGTCTTGAAAATTGGTGTTTTTCTGGCTGTGTGCATGTTTAATGATGGTCGGTCTTGTGTCCTCAGAGTCTTGGACCGCTTTGATGTGAAGCCTGGAGACGCTGTGGCAGAGTGGGCCAACACAACAGACAATTTAAGACTTCACCATGCTGAACGACAAGTCCAGGCCAACACCAGAGAAGCACGAGCTCTTAGGCTAAGAGCTCGACAGATGGAAGAAGATGACTCGTATGCTGCTGGTGGACATTAGGAGGCAAAAACAAAGGCTTTGCAACGACTACGAAAAAAGATGAGTATTCTTCTCTATATTGTTTTAGCTGATTTTTATGGAGTTTTTGAAATATTAATTTATTGTATTTTTTCAGTGGATTGTACATTGAAGAAATCATAATCGTTTTTTTTTCATTAAATCAAGTTGGAGACTTCAGCAAAATTATTAGGTAAGAATAAATATGCATTTTTTAGTATTAAATACAATAAATTAATAATATTAGCATATAATGTAAAAATATACAAATTTACCATTTTTTGTTTACAGGTTCTCAAAGGCGTACTCAGTCTATTGATACAAGGGAGTATACCATGTGACTCCTGAAAATGATAGTTTACTATCAAGGATCAACAGAAAAATAGTTCCAAGAGATTTGGTAAGTAAAAAATTAACTTATTTTCTAATATGCATTGATGAACTTCGAAGTCGATTTTCTCTAACTTTGGTTTTTCATGATTTCAGCTCACTGTGCGTAGGATTCCAGGTGACCATATGCTTCGATTGAGCTCAAATTTTGTGAGTATGTTCTATATAAGTGCAGTTTTCGCATGAACAGAGGAATTTTGATTTGATAGCTTCAAACTTATTTAATAAAAAAAACTGTAGCATAAAAAATTTAAAAATTGAAAAAGTTTACTTTTTCATTTATTAAAATCTTTCTAAGCATTCAAATCAAAATCCCTCTGTTCATGCGAAAACTACACTTATATAGAACATACTCACAAAATTTGAGCTCAATCGAAGCATATGGTCACCTGGAATCCTACGCACAGTGATAAACAGTCTGCGGAGTGCCACTCCGGATAGGTAGGTACGAAATTGAATTTGAAGGGCTTAAATTGAAGGTAAGAGGACATACTAGAAGTATGAAAAGTTTCTCCAACATATTATTTAATTTAATATCAATTTAGAATATTTTTATTTTTCAGATTTTAAACGTGTTGGGTTCCCTTAAATTGCCAGTACCACTATTCTCTGATTCATCTTCTAACATTAAATTGGAATCAATGGAAGCTAATTACATTAAAGAAATCGATGTATTTATTTTGGATGAAGCACCTATGGCTCCAAGATACGCTATAGAAGTAATGGATAGAACTTTACGACATATAATGAATAACGATATAGCTTTTTGTGGTAAAGTTATTGTTTTGGGAGGTGATTTTAGACAATTACTTCCTGTAAAATTAAGGGGTACGAGAACTGAAGTTGTTGATTTATCGATAAATCGCAGCAAATATTGGTCACAATTTTTGAAGTTTTCTTTAACACAAAACATGAGAGCATTACCTGAAGAGATTGATTTTTCAAAATTTTTATTAAATGTTGGAGAAGGACATTTAAATGATGTGTATGATAATATAAGTATAGAATACTTTCCAAAAAATTGTATTGCAGATTACGACGCTGATATTGTTCAAGACATTTACGGAGAAATTTTTGAAAAAAAAGAATACAGAAAATCAATAAATATTGCTATATTATCAGCTAGAAATGACGATGTTAATGAAATTAATCAAAAAATTGTTAATCTACTTGATGAAAATACAGAAAAAATATATACAAGTATTGATAGTACAGAAAATTGCGATAATTCTGCATTCAATGAAACATTATTAACAGAATTTCTAAATACATTATGTCCATCATCACTTCCTCCTTACGAATTAAAATTGAGAATCAATTTCATTGTCATGCTAATAAGAAATTTAAATATCAGTGAAGGTCTATGTAATGGTACAAGATTATTAGTTTTAAATTTAACAGATAACTTATTACAATGTGAAATACTGACAGGAGATAAAATAGGAGAAATTGTTTTCATACATCGCATAACTTTATATTCATCTGAAACTGATTATCCATTCACATTTAAAAGAAGACAATTTCCTATAAAATTATCACTTGCTATGACAATAAATAAAGCGCAAGGACAGACTTTTGAAAAAATTGGTATTGATTTGACAAAAGACGTTTTTAATCACGGTCAATTATATGTAGCTTTATCTAGAGTTATATCTTGGAATTCTTTAAAAATTTATTTAGGTTCTTCAGAAATAAAAACTATTAAAAATTATGTATATAAAGAATTATATATTTGAAACAAAATTTAATTTCTATTTATTTCATTGGAAAAATTGTAAAAGCGTACGCATAACTAAAATTCCTACATATGTTTTCTTAGCTCAAACAAAAAACGTATTGTAATTTGAGCTAAGCCACTTGACCGGCGTTAGATTTAACGCGCTAACGCATAGTACTTTTCGACTGTACATTGCTAGAGGACCACAGTCTTTGAGCAACGTTGGAACAGCTTGCATCGTTAAAATTTCTTAAAATTTCTTTAAAAATGACTGAAATTATATTTGAATATTATACATTAAGTGAAACAGAGATTAACAATGCTATTTTTACAACAGAACTTTTAGAGCAATTAGTGGTTTATGAAAAGACAGTGTAAGTATTATCAAATATGTTTTTATAATTACATTAAATATATTTGGTTTACTTTTATTTCTTATAATTATTACATACACATATAAATTTTTACGAAAACATAAGGAATTTATAGTGCATAAAAATTTTAAAATGTACCCGTGTGCTTATATATAAGAATTCAATTTTAATGTCACAGCGCCACGTGTATTGACAATGCACGTATAGCGCCGATAGTAGCGCAACAGACTGCAGTAAGATATTGAGGTTAAGAAATACATGTTATTGCACTTTGTACAACTTTTCGACAATACATCGCAAATCGTATCAAGGGGTTATGCCTGAGTTAAAATTCAAAAAAATCAAAAATTTTTTTATTTGATTTTTTTAAGGCAAATTTAATGTAGAATACGCTGCTGAAGTCCTTTTTGTCCGAAAAAATTCCGTTACAAAGTTATAGGCAAAATACTAAAAAAATACAATTTTTCAAAATTGCGTATTATTGATATTTTGTCTTATAGCACTTTTGATTATTTAAAACAATTGCTTTTTCATAGAAAATGTAAAATTAAATGTGTTTACAAATTCCTTTTGAAAACGCAATTTTATTTAAAAAAAAAATATATTATTTATTGAATCATTACATACTGTAAATAACTAATTTTTATAAAATCGTAGATTTTATTTTTGTTTTGAATTTTCAAAATAAAATAAATTTAGGATTTAAATTTAGTCTTGTAGTTTTTTAATCAAACTTATAAAGGGGTAAAAAAATATTCGTGCAAATTTAAATTACCGCCTGAAAAAAGACACTTTACAGCATATGGAAAAGGAAATCACTGTTTTACCGACTTAGTCGAGTTTGCATTCAGACTGTCAGACATCAGCTGTTTTAGTCCGGGGGCAGAGTCGGTTTTCGTGGCCGATTCGAGTCAAGTCGTGAAATCAGGTGATTCTTATGTATTTTTTTCTCCTGATTACGAATTTCGAGGGTGGAATGTCGAGAAGTGGTTCCATTAATTGTTATTAACAATTTTAATGTTTAAATATTCATAAAAATCGCTCTAAATATGATAATAGTATATGCGGCAGCTCAAATTGTTCGTTTTTTAATGACGAATCTTAGATATTTTTCCAAATTTAAAAATGTTTATTAGAACCCGAGATATCGATAAATCAATCAATAAATAATACGTTTTTGCTCCCGCGCTAGATGTTTTTTACGTATCTTCATTTGTATTTAAGGCATTTTGACTTTAGAGGTCTTATTTTAAAGCTGAAACCTAGTACTATCATGTACAACCATTATTATTCATTTAGCATAAGTATTAATTTAAAAACAGCGTGTATAAGGAGAAAATTAAGGTAAGAAAAACCAATTTTATTTGTTTACGAGTCTTTTAAGAGGATTTGGCGATAGAAGACAGCAATAAACATCATTGTAAACTGTTCCCTAAATCATTAGCTTTAGAATGAGTATAATTTTGTACTATAATAGTTGTAAGTTATCAATAACACAACGATGAAGCGGATAGCGTGATTCGCGACCGCGTGTGAACGCTGTGCGCGCTTTTGCTGATCCCCGAAACAGTACAAATTCTATTACCACCTCCCAATGAACTTGTACAAAATTGTATGTACAAGGTGTGTAATAGAAAGACGTGTTGTTGCGTAGTGGCTAAGATTGCATGCTGCTCGTTTTGCAACTGTAAAAAAGCCAATACTTGTAAAAATATTTATATGGAAAAATAAAAATGTTAATATATATCGAATAAATTAAATAGGTTTATTTATGTTTACTAACAAAATATGTCACAAATTTTAACAATGAATAGTTAAATAACGCATAAGATATCTTACCGCTCCTTTAAGCACGCACAGCGTTCCCGCGCGGCCGCGAAGCGCGCTATCCGCTTGATCGTTGTGTTATTGATAACTTACAACTATCATAGTACAAAATTATACTCATTCTAAAGCTAATGATTTAGGGAACAGTTTACAATGATGTTTATTGCTGTCTTCTATCGCTAAATCCTCTTGAAAGACTCGTAAACAAATAAAATTCGTTTTTCTTACCTTAATTTTCTCCTTATACACGCTGTATTTAAATTAATACTTATGCTAAATGAATAATAATGGTTGTACATGATAGTACTAGGTTTCAGCTTTAAAATAAGACCTCTAAAGTCAAAATGCCTTAAATACAAATGAAGATACGTAAAAAACATCTAGCGCGGGAGCAAAAACGTATTATTTATTGATTGATTTATCGATATCTCGGGTTCTAATAAACATTTTTAAATTTGGAAAAATATCTAAGATTCGTCATTAAAAAACGAACAATTTGAGCTGCCGCATATACTATTATCATATTTAGAGCGATTTTTATGAATATTTAAACATTAAAATTGTTAATAACAATTAATGGAACCACTTCTCGACATTCCACCCTCGAAATTCGTAATCAGGAGAAAAAAATACATAAGAATCACCTGATTTCACGACTTGACTCGAATCGGCCACGAAAACCGACTCTGCCCCCGGACTATTTCGTCTGCTGTCTGTAGTTTAGTGTAAGCTGGATGTTGTGCTGTTGTGATACCTTCTGAGTCTACTAGTATTCAAATTTAGATAAGTGTTTGGACTATAAACAACATATGATTTGTAAAGAATTTGTTCTTTGTGAGTATATTCTTGATTTTTAGGTGTACGGGCTATAATTATCATGTGTACAAGATGCCTATGTGATAAATAATCTCCAACCAGCTCTAAGTCTACTGTGATTGTTAATAATCCTGGAAAGTCATGGGTAAGCAATACCAACAATTATATTCATGTGAAACATACTGACTGTGAATGCGTATCAAAAATTTATATTTCAATTTCAGCTCTCGATACTGGTATATCTACATATACAGCACTCGGGTCTTTATATATGCCTTAATATGTAGGTATCTTATGTCAAAATATAAGAAAAATATGCTAAGCAGTTCATGTAAGTACTACCCGATAAGTATACATAAGCATCTTGATAAACTTTAAATGCATTTTTCTCAGTTTTGCCATTTTTATGATTTTAGGTCCTTTGCCGCAGGATATCTCAGCATCCAGATGATCAATTGACACCAGACAGGATGGAAAATCTTCTTAATATGTTTCTTCACTGCTTGAGCGGAGCAGAATTGACTAATACAAGGTAAAAGTCAATGTTGCGTATGTGAATATATGTAATATTCACTATAATTACTGATATAATCATCTTATGAGTTACTAAATATTTAAAATTTATTTTTTGTAGAAAAGTCTTCCGCTAAAGCAGTGAAGAAACATATTCAGAAGATTTTACATCCTGTCTGGTGTCAATTCATCATCTGGATGCTGAGATATCCTGCGGCAAAGGGAAAAAAGTGCTGAAAATTAATGATTCATACATGTAATTGTTTACAATGTAAGTATAGATATATAATTTTTTTAAAATGGTTAAAAATATGTTTAATACGTATATTTGAAGTAGGAGAAAGATTTTTTTTATACTATTAATAAACAATTTTTTTCAGCCTATTACTTATTAATGTCTTTTTTACAGGTTCAACTCAGGCATAACCCCTTAAGTATTGTAGGAATGTATATAGACGTGTATGCGTGAAAGAAAGATAGAGAGAGAGAGAGAGAGAGACAGGGAGAGAGAAGTATAACGTGATAGTAACAGGACGTTTCGACAATACATCGCGAATCGTATTAATTATTTATCATTTTTATTTTAATGGCCGTGGGTACTACTACACCGATATGCCACAATGCAAAAAAAATCGTATCCCTTATAAGAAGAGAGATGGACCCGTGGGCAGCGCCATTGGCCTATCTAAATCCATGTATAAGAGAACAGCTGTTGCGTATCAAAAAAAGTCCGAAGAGGTCTGTTCCGTTGTTCTATTTTTCTCGCGCGAAGACGACGTCTTAGGTTAAAGATCGACTGTGCGAACATACTGTGCCCCACCAATTATAACAATATACTGATTACCATAATGATTGAGTATTATAAAAATCAAATAATTGAGCGATATAAAAACTGTGAATCGTTGATTTAATAAAAGTTCAAAAAGAATCGAGAAATTAAGTTGGATTTCCAGTGATATTTCATCAAAAATCGAAAAATTTTTGTTTGCTCTAAATGCTAAATTTATCATTAATCTAAAACATACGATAATCATTTTTCACTAAAAATGTTTGTTTACTTTAGAATTTGCCATTTTATGATAATCTATAAATGTTTTTCTTAACAAAAATGCTGTTTATGAATAAAAGTATTTATATTAGTTCAAAATCGTTCATGAGCAAGGCGTTTCAAGGAATCCTTCTGAAAATTTTTTTAGAAGTTCTTGAAAACAATTAAAATAAATGTTGGAATTTATATTTACGGTAAGAATTAAAATAAAAATTATTAAATTGTGATTAATATTTAAAATTCATGTTTTTCATGATTTTATTTGTTAATTAAATGTTTGAATTATTTCTGCTGTACATGCATAATTACTATTGTCACGTCTCGCGCACATTCAAAGTCTTGCCCCTGAAAATACCTACCCGATACACTTACCGAAGCGCCTATTGTATACCTCACCACCCTACAGCCAGACTAACCTAAAGTACCAATGCACAAATAACACCATTCCCCTCCCCCCTTTTTTTCCTATAATTCCCGTCAGATATATATATGTAAAAATGTATATATATGTATATGTATACACATACATACGCATACAAACCCAATAAAATCCACACCCTTTACCTAAAAATCGACCAAGTGAGCAATAGACTTTGCACGTGAAGAAGCGACGCATACATCCCTACAGTATTTATATACTACAATATTCTCTACAATGTAATCCTTATTCTAATTAATTATAATTATGAAATGGTGTATATCAAACAATAATATTTCCTAGTTACACACGGTACAAATTAGCATATGTCTAGACATCCAACCAATAGAAAACTCATACGACCACGTGGAGATAAGCCAAAAGGGAGGGGGGCGGAAACCGACGCTATACCAAATGATCGCACAAATCAACGCAATAAAATAATTAACTATAATTCTCCAAAGGAATAAAGATACCCACGACAAAACATACACACATACACCATGTCGCTAAACATCGCTTATGTTAACTTACCTAAATTTAACACTAATCTAGCAATAAACTTAAGTTTTACGAAACAATTATATCCTACTAAATAATCTTTGAGAATAATTTTTATACTAAAATAAGTTAAAATTATACACTGTAAAACCGTAAAAAAAGTCTGAATAAACAAAATTCGAGAAACTCAAGGGAGAGGAAAAAGGACACGAACACCTCTCCCCTTCACGGTATCTGAGGAGATAAGGGCCGCCACGGATATAAAAAGCCGCGGAAAACAGGGCTCGAGGCTCACTCTCGTTGACAAGCTCTTCGCTGCAACACGAGTCATTTTTCCTTGCCCTTTGGTTTCTCTGATTTTAAACCCCAAAAGTAAGTCTACTTCTTTCACTACCTCCTAGTGCGTATATATTTCTCGCCCTCGAAGGTGGATTATTGCGCTTCCTAAATCCTATACACACGTATATATTTCTCGCCCCCGTAGGTGGATTATTGCGTGCGTTCCTCCTAGTAGCTTATTCACTGCCTTCTAGTGCGTATATATTTCTCGCCCTCGTAGGTGGATTATTGCGCTTCCTATACCTCATACACACGTATATATTTCTCGCCCTTGTAGGTGGATTATTGCGTGCGTTCCTCCTAGTAGCTTATTCACTGCCTCCTAGTGTGTATATATTTCTCGCCCTCGAGGGCGGATTGTTATGCATGCTTTCCTCGAGTTTTACCTGCCCGTTTGCCAGTCTACACGCAATCCTCATCTCTTAGTTACTACACGCGCGTATATGCGTCCATATATACACGCACATATATATATATATATAGTACTTGCCTTACCGTCAAACCATCACGCTTATCTTTTCTTCCCTACCTACGAATATATATCGAGCAACCGACGTATTTCATCTTCGAATGCCGATACACACTGATATATTAATGGCCAGAGATAAACGCCTATACACATATATACAGTGAAATACGAACTACGTATTTCCTTGCGTAAATACTATCCACCCCGGCCGTACGAATAAGCATATCTGCACACACATCCCTAATTACGGTCCTTAGGCAGAGGAATCTTTAACAGACTCATTCAGTCAGTGTACTCCACCGCGAATAGTCGTCTCTCAACGATCCATCTCCTCAGAACACTTGCTCGGTAACACAAGGTGTACGCGAAACTTCCCGGCGCGCTTGGTCCCATGCTATTGGACTAAAAAACCCAGGCACAAAAAGTAAGAATTCACCCCGACGTGACACTATACTAAAAAAATTCCAAGTTTTGTGCAGTCTGGCTTAAAGAATATGTATGAATTCCAGTTCGCATGAAATATTTTGAAGATCTTTATATTTTAATAAAAATTCTTATATTTTGTGACATTACTTAAATATCATTGGGTAAAATAAGCTAAAAACATACACAAAATCATCTTTTTGTATCACAGTCATGATCTTTAAGTTTCATTACGTTCGGAGCCACAGGTGAAAGAAAAGTACAATCACTGAAGATCCACTTTAAAGAACAGAGAGAAAAATTAATTAAAATAATTAATTTAAATAATATTTAAGATATTTATAGAGAGGAAACATTTTTCTTAAAGTTGTTTAATTGAATGATATAGAGATTATTAATGGCTATTACCATTCCTATAGACGAAAAAAAGCCTTACGCGAGCTTGTTCAAAGTTGAATTATTGAGTAGAATAAATATTTTAAAGCATTTCAAAGAATATTTTTTGAAGTAAAATTTGTATTAATTAAAAACGTGAATAATTTTCATAATTCAACTCAAAAAGCAGATGTTCTATAAGTATTTAAAAGAGCAGAAAATCGATAAATTAAACAACACAGATACAAATCAATTTATTCTGCTATATACCTGGACAAAATTTGTATATTTGAATATTAGTCATATAATTTACAGAGAAAAAATCTATGCAAGAAGTATTTTAAAGAATTTAAGAGAATATTTTTTTCTTCAATTAAATTTTAGATAATATAAAAGTTGTTAATAATTGAATTATCAAAATACTTATTAAAGAGAGAATAAAATGAAGAAAATACAGAGTAAAGAAAAAAATTTTACTTTAATTTTTATGCGCAGTGTTTCTATACTTGCAACGTCTGATACAGTCAAATTTCTTGAATTATCAGTTTTATTTAATAATTATCAATTTAATGAAAATATATTTAGTATCTTTTATTTGTACAAAATAATTAACTATACATTATTGAATCAATATTCATTAACTTATATTGCAAATAATTACACGAATACAATATATATTATATACACATTGTGACGAGTATCGTCACGCCGCATGCATATTTTATTGTAATACCTATGTTTTTATATATTTGCATGTGAGTTGACTTTTCAGATGTTCCCGCGCACCAGAGCTGTACGAGAGTTGATGTATTGCTGAACGCGTCGCCTGGTGAGAGAGCGCGCGTGAGAGAGAAGCTTCTAGCGTAACGTTAGGTTAGACGTTAGATTCGATTCGAGCATCGAGCGCGCGAGCCGTGAAGCGAAGGAGCGATCTTCTCGAAATTAATAACATTGTTGCTTGGCATTTATTGTATAAAGATTGCGATCACGCCTGTGAGTGCCACTGTTTTTCGTCGAGAGAGCGTACCGCATACGAGATAGCTGGACCGAAGCGAGACCGCAGTTTACGGCTAATTATTGTAGTAGCGTCCTTCGTATTACTGTAAGTATCAGCTTCTCTTTCTCACTCTCACCAGCGCGTTCAACAATATCAGCTTCCGATTGGCCGCGAGTTTGTGCACTAACAAAGCACATTTGTACTTTTACTTTGTTATAACTCTTGGATAATATAAGCAGTAGCCTTTTACCTAACATCACGTGTGTATTTCATTTGCAAGCTTATGGTTTTCCCTGTTCCCCTTTATCTAAAACTCACGGAGAATTTAAGTAGAGTAAATCTACATTTAACGTGGACAATCCCCGTTACATTGGCGCCCATCAGTGGTTAGATTTAGCTAGAGCAGGGAATAATTTTGTAGGAAAAACTTAGTGCGAAATCGCGAGTGTTCGTTATAGGCGGATAAGCGTGCGGAGATATACATTGCGTGTATAGTGTAGCGAGCGAGCGCGAACGTTGCCGAGTGTTTACATCGCGCGGCTAGACTTGTCGTCCGCGAACGTAAACATTGCGCGCTTCCAGTTATCGAAAATTTTAGCATTGGCTGAAATATTATTTCGGAAAATAAGTTTTATTTTCTCGTCGCGTGATTTATATGCTTGATGTTGGCGATTAATCAGTATACGTAATTACTGGATTAATAGTAGTATAGCGAATCGAATCTCAGATTGCGATTATACTAGGGGAATAATTTTTTGAATAATATTGATTGAACAATTAAGTGTAAATAATTGTTTTTCCCTAGTGATATTAAATATTATTTTTATTATTTATATTATTTGATATAATTGCAGTCAAATCGACTGGTTAATTTTTCTGATTTATATATTGTGTGTGATAGCGTGATTTTGGCGTTGCTAACAGCTATATAGCATACGCGCTCAGCTGATTGTATGTGTGCGTGTACCAGTGTATCACCGAAGTAGGGTGAGATACAGGTATACTTTGCGGAGCGTATCGCAACGGCGAAGCGTTGATTTACCAACAGTGTAGATAATAATTTCTATTTGAATTTTGTTTTGAAATTGAACTTTATTTTTTCAGTGTAAGTTTATTGAATTTAGATTGAGATTTTTTTTTTTTTTGGCGTAATATTTTATTTTATTTTGTTTGTTCGTGATACAATTTAAGCGAAATTTTTTTCAATTTAAATTTTAAAGAAAGTAAACTCTTAATTCGAGTACAGCTCGGTAATAAAAATTTTTGTTTTTGTTGTAAATTTTATTTTGGAATTTTCTTTCGAATCGGAAAATTTTCTTTTGAATTTTTTTTTTTCCTGTTTCTGGTTGTAGTTTGGTTGGTAAATTACATAAGTGTAATTTAGAATTGCACAGAATTTCGAACGAAGGAGGCTGTGACTGAATTAAGAGCGACACGCGGAATAGTTTTTCAATTATTTAAATTTTGGTCATTATTAGTTTATTTCTTTCGTAGTTTGTCTCTTGTATATTTTTTGATTTCGACGAAAAAAATTTGTTCAAGTTAGCGGGATCGCATTCAAATTTTGAAAATGGCAATGCGCGTGAATATTTTCGAAGAAGCAGATCAAGAAATTGAGAGATGGGCAATGTCATTGTCAGAGGATAGACTAAGTGATTTATTGCAGAGATTTGAATTGATAATTGATACGAGTAGATACAGTAATGTTGGTAGGTTAATTAGGCGTTTGCGCGGTGATTACACTGCGTATGATTTTGTTGTGACGAATGAGCCTAGCGATATCGCGATGTCGAGAAGAGACGCAACTTTTCAGAAGATTATTTTGAGAGAAGAAAATTTATCAAATGAGACGAAGTCAACGACATGGGTACGATTGAGGTTACCGACGACGTTAGAATCAGAAGCATCAGTTTTAGATGATAATGAAGAACAAGATGAAGAGACGTTAGATGACATTTTCCAGATACTCAGGAATAATGATCTAGAGTCGACCAGAGTTTCTAGTGAAGAAGAAGTTGACGTTTCGGGAGTACATCCTATGGTTACAGTAGCGGATGTGCATACGGAAGCTGAAGAAATGGTAGATCTTCAACAGCGAAACGCTTGCACTAATATTGGTGTCGATAAAGATCAAGTTGACTTAGCAGATAAAAAAGCAGATCAAGATAATCAGGATGAAGTGAAAGCAAAATTACGACAAGAATTAGCTGAACAGCGCGAGTTGGCCAAAACCTCAGAGGCCAGATGGAATGCGTATGCTGCTGGAATGGAAAGATCCATGGTTGAGCTGAGCGGCTATTACTGCAAATTAAAAGAAGACTTTGAGAAGTTCCAAGTTCAATTCAGAGATACGTTTGTTGTGCATAGAGAACCTGATGCTCATAGTACGAAGTTGAACCCGAATGCGACAAGATTTGTGTCCGGTCATACAATGCAGAAGGCTGGAACGAGTGAATTACCATTAAGTGCAGAACCCCAAGGTGTGTCTCAAAGGGGGGGAGAATCAGCTGCTTCAACAATTAGAGCAGTTGGAGAATATTCATCTTTTGCAAGATCAGTGTACCGTGATGTTGGTAAGATCGCTAGAGATTGGAAAATTCAATTTGATGGTAGCAAGGAAAGTTGTATCGAGGAATTTATTCAGAAAATGAATGAATGTAGAGCGTCATCGCATTTAGATGATACGGATTCATTGAATGCGTTACTCCATGTTATGACGGATGGAGCGTTAATCTGGTGTCGGCAGATGCGTCAGACGTGGAAAACTTGGAAAGATTTTTGCTGTGATGCTAGGAAAAGCTATGGTATGGATCAAGATATCCAGATGAAGTTGTTAGCGGAAGCGCAAGCGCGTACACAAGGAGGAGATGAGCCAGTACGTGATCACATCATGGCGATGCTAGCAATCATGAGTAGGTTGGACGATCCGCCGGAGGTTGCTGTACAACTGAAAATGATTTACGACAATATGCTAGCTGGAATTAGAATGCAAATTCCTCAGGCACAGGTGAAGAATATCGGAGATATTATTACATTAGCTAGAAATGCTGAGAAGCTAATTCATGATAAGCATCATTATAAGCCTCCTCCTTCACCTAACAGATGTTTATTGCCGAAATTGGCCTATAAAGGAACATATGTCAAGAATGTTGGGGAGAAGACGAAGAGTGTGACCGCTGTTTCGTCGGTAGCCGAACCTGCTGATTGGCGTGAAGCTGTAAGGTCATTGCAGGAGGCTATTGCTGAGTTAAGCTTACCTCCAGCTGCCAAGTCAAGAGGTCATGGAGGAAAGAAATCTAATTCCAAAGGAGCGAGGTCGCAGACCCAGACTACGACTACAGTATCGGACAGCACAGCTGGGAAGATAAGTGCTGTTTCAGAAGAAAAGAAGAGTGCTCCTAGACAGCCACGAAGTGAGCATAATAAAGATCAGGACTCCTGGGGTCCTTGCAAACCATTTGTGAGGTGTTATGGCTGTGGATGGCCTCGACACACCACGAAAACTTGTCCGGAGTGCTCTCAGAAGAAGAACTCTGGGAATAAATTGTCTGAAGGTAAGAAGAATTCAGAAAACTCGGGAAACGAGAATGGGAGCAAGTAGTTCAGGCCCCTACTTCTCCTAAGATTGTGGCGGCCTCCCAAGAAGCAAGTCAGGCTACTGAAGAAGCAGTGATGCCTGTTACAGTATTTGATCCATCCAATGTTGACTGCAGTCGCTGGTGGATGCCAGTGGTCATTGGTGATTTTCATTTACGAGCACTTTGTGACTCGGGAGCTGCGCGTACCGCTTTAGGTCCGATTGGATTACAGATAGCTACAGCGCTGAAACAAGCTATTGTTCCTTATACCGGACCAGGTGCGAAACTCGCTGATGGACAGCTTGTGCCGATTTACGGTTATGTTCAATTGCCGTTCACAGTGTTAGACCAATCGCGAATTTTAAATGTTATGATTTTAAGTGCACTCGATTCCGAATGTATACTCGGAACAGATTTTATGCGAGCATTTAACGCGATTCTTTTACCTAGAGAGAATAGATTACAAATAGAAGGTGTCACCGAATCAGTTCCTCTAGAGATTTCTGCTCTCTCAGAAGGAGTAGCAAGCGCTCTCGCAGCCATCGGTTTGGCCGATGTAACCTCAGAACAGCGAAAACGCCTACAAGAGCTGTTAGACAGTTGGCTTCCAGCTGGGGAAGTACCGTTGGGGTGTACACATCTGATCCAGCACAGTATTGATGTGGGGTCTGCGAGACCAATTAAACAACATTATTATCCAGTGTCAAAGAAGATTGAGGAAGAGATGCATGCTCAAGTGCTAAAGATGTTGGACGCGGGAATCATACGCCGTTCTAACAGCAGCTGGTCAAGCCCCGTAGTCATGGTCCGCAAATCGGATGGTACCTATCGATTCTGCGTTGACTATCGGAAGCTTAATGCTGTTACAACCGCGAGCGCGTATCCGTTGCCATACATGGATACCATTTTGAGTAAGCTTCAGAAGGCGAGATATATTTCTACCATTGATCTCAGTGCAGCATACCACCAGATACCAATGAAGGAAGAAGATATTCCTTTAACGGCATTCACAGTATCTGGGTTGGGTTTGTTTGAATTCACCCGTTTACCTTATGGTGTAGTAGGCGGGCCTGCAACTTTTCAAACGCTGAGTGACCGGCTCATTGGACCTGAATTAGAGCCGTACGCCTTTTCCTACTTGGATGACATTATCATCACAACCGAGACTTTCGATGAGCATCTGCATTGGTTAGATGTAGTGCTGAAGCGAATCGCGGAAGCTGGGTTGACGATTAACCGAGGTAAGAGCAAGTTTTGCTGTGACGAAGTTAAATATTTAGGCGTCATTGTGAATCGTGAGGGATTTCGTCCAGATCCTCGGAAAGTTGCACCGATTCTGGAGTATCCGGTTCCGAATACTCTGACCAAATTGAAGAGATTCATGGGAATGGTTTCCTGGTACCGGAAGTTTTTGGATCGGTTGAGCGATGTCGCGGAGCCGCTGAATCTAGTGCTACGTGGCAAAGCAAAATTCACTTGGAGTGTAGAGCAACAGGACGCGTTTGAGCAAGTGAAAACAATACTTGCGACAGCGCCTGTGTTACACAGACCATCGTTTGATCATCAATTTATTATCAAAACTGATGCGAGCGACAGCGGCATTGGTGCGGTACTCATGCAAGAAATAGATGAAAAAGATTACGTCTTGTCTTATGCGAGTCGCACTCTAACCTCTGCGGAGCGTAATTATTCAGTTACCGAGAGGGAATGTCTTGCCGTTCTCTGGGCAAATAAGAAATTTCGTGCATATGTGGAGGGTTATCATTTTAACGTGGTTACAGACCACTCAAGTTTAAAATGGCTTTGTAATCTACGTAACCCTAATGGTCGATTAGCTCGATGGGCATTGGAGTTGCAGTCATATGACTATGAGATTGAATATCGACCTGGCAAAGAAAATTTTGTCCCAGATGCGTTATCGCGGATGTTTGAAGAAGACGATTTAGATGAACAACGAATTGCATCTTTAAAAGACATTCAACAAACCATTACAGATCAGTGGTACGTACAGATGTATCAGCAAACTTTAGAAAAGCCTCACGAGTTTCCAGATTGGAAGATTGTTGCTGGTAAGTTGTATCATTACAAGCCTGAACCAATTCTAGAAGACGTTTTAGAAGATATGGATGCTTGGAAGCTGGTCGTGTCCAGAGACAAAATATCGCAAATACTTCGTGAATCGCATTGCGAGCCCACGTCCGGACATTTGGGTCGTCGCAAGACGTATGAGCGAGTCGCAAGATATTTTTACTGGAAGCGAATGTATAAAGATGTTCAGAAATTTGTAAAGTCATGCACTGTGTGCCAACAGTGTAAAGTGGAACAGCTGTTACCTGCTGGTACCATGAAGAGAAGAAACTCGTTGGTCCATGGGAAGTTGTAGCTGGTGATATGATGGGTCCATTTCCTAGATCTAAGAATGGATATACCTATTTGTTGATCCTGTTAGATGTTTTTACTCGGTGGATTGAGGTGATACCTTTGCGTAAAGCTGATGGTATTAGTATTAAAAATGCTTTGAAAGAGCGTGTGTTTTTAAGATTTGGTACTCCGGAAATATTTCTGTCGGATAATGGTACGGAATTCCGTAACAAGGTTATGAAAAAGTTTTTGACAGAAAGCAGCGTTGAGCATCAGATGATATCGCCATATCACGCACAGGCGAATCCAGTTGAGCGTGTAAATCGAACGTTCAAAACGATGATCACTGCTTTTATTGAGGAGGAGCACAAGCTCTGGGATAAGTATTTGCCCGAGTTAACCTTGCATATAATACTTCTGTGCAAGAGTCTACAGGAGTTAGTCCAGCTTTCCTAAACATGGGAAGAAACCCTGCGCCACCGCTTAGTACCAGGCGGAAAGAAGAAAAAGCTGCTAGAGAGGAAGTTCAGAAGATCGCAGTGAAGAACTGGGAAGAGCGAATGTGTAGATTATTTGATTTGCAACTAGATGTTGAGAAGAATATCGAACGTGCATCGCAAAAGCAGGCACGATATTACAACGCGAAACGCAGGCAAGTTACATTTAATATCGGTGACTTGGTCTGGAAGCGTAATCGCATTCTATCGTCTGCAATTCAAGGCATTAATGCTAAACTTGCACCGAAATTTGCTGGTCCGTTCAAGATTACCGCTAGAATGGGACGAGATGTTTATTCAATGATTAATGAGCAAGGAGAATGCTTTGAGAAGATACATGTTGTCGACATCAAACCGTATGTTCAAGGAGAAGATCCTGCGTTCGCTGAAGATCAAGATGAAGATGAAAACTCTATTGATGCTTCTGATGAAGAAGACGATGATCCTGTAGAAGAAGACGTTCCAACTACCAAGGAAGCGACCGTTAGCGAAGAGAATGAATGTGAGGGGCGAAATATTGCGCTGAGTGAAAACGTGGATGTTCCACGTAAGCGTGGTAGGCCGCGTAAAACCCGAATCGTCGTTTCTCGTGATACGAGGGCTCCTGGGGGGGGGGGGGGAGGAAGCGACTCTCGCAGAGTCTGACGCGTCAGAAACTGAAAATAGAGGTTCACCGGTACTTCATGCGAAACGCGGTCGACCGAAAGGTTCTAGTAAACAGCGAGAACCGCAAGTTGAGTTGTCTCCAAGACGTACGCGATCAAATAGGGCGAATGTTTAGGATAGAGTAGGGTATTAGGTAGAAGAACCCCGGAATTTTGCTGACAACAACCATCGTTTAATCAGGACTATGAGTTACAGCAACAACTCGATGGCCTCGATAGGCTAGAAGGGCGAGTTCGCTAACCTTAGGGGTTTACGTTTTTTTTGAATATACTTTTGTAAAAAAGAAAGCTGATAGTGTTTTTATTTATTTAGCCCTTATCAAAAGTTTGATTTGTTTTTTTTCTTGCAATGAAGTTTGGTTTTTTTGCATGTGTTTGAGTTAAAACGCTTTATTTTAAAATTTTATTTTCTTTTGTTTTTATTTCGCAAAGAAATGCTTTATTATTTTATTATTTTATCATCTCGGTCGTTTTTGCATGCTGGTGAGAGCATTGGAGAGCTGGTACGCTGTAAAAGCTACCCAGCGTCTGGAAGGGGGGCATGTGACGAGTATCGTCACGCCGCATGCATATTTTATTGTAATACCTATGTTTTTATATATTTGCATGTGAGTTGACTTTTCAGATGTTCCAGCGCACCAGAGCTGTACGAGAGTTGATGTATTGCTGAACGCGTCGCCTGGTGAGAGAGCGCGCGTGAGAGAGAAGCTTCTAGCGTAACGTTAGGTTAGACGTTAGATTCGATTCGAGCATCGAGCGCGCGAGCCGTGAAGCGAAGGAGCGATCTTCTCGAAATTAATAACATTGTTGCTTGGCATTTATTGTATAAAGATTGCGATCACGCCTGTGAGTGCCACTGTTTTTCGTCGAGAGAGCGTACCGCATACGAGATAGCTGGACCGAAGCGAGACCGCAGTTTACGGCTAATTATTGTAGTAGCGTCCTTCGTATTACTGTAAGTATCAGCTTCTCTTTCTCACTCTCACCAGCGCGTTCAACAATATCAGCTTCCGATTGGCCGCGAGTTTGTGCACTAACAAAGCACATTTGTACTTTTACTTTGTTATAACTCTTGGATAATATAAGCAGTAGCCTTTTACCTAACATCACGTGTGTATTTCATTTGCAAGCTTATGGTTTTCCCTGTTCCCCTTTATCTAAAACTCACGGAGAATTTAAGTAGAGTAAATCTACATTTAACGTGGACAATCCCCGTTACAACATATAGTACATGAATTACATATTCCACAAAACGAAACGCGC